>JAAIXJ010001787.1:302094-348290 GCA_013403705.1 Heliconius hermathena | reverse complement strand
ACTTAAATTTATATTTCCATTTCTTCGCTCTGGTGTCGAGGTTAAGCGCGGCGTTGAGTTCTGCCACTCAACACGCAATGCCTCCAGAATTCGGCAGAAAGTGGGGAACGGTGTGTCTTGACACTAGGTTCCCTCTGCCTACCCTGCTGTATGCGGGATACAGCGTGAAGCTGATTTATTTTTTATTTATTTTAGCTAAATGTACAATTGGTAAATATGTAGTTATTACAGAGTACACGTAGAAAGGATGTTTTAAGACATTTTTATATAGATTTATTTCAAACGAACAAACGAACCAAAAAAAATTTTATATTTACTCGATATTGCTTTCAAGATCAAATCGTTCTTTATCTCTGTGTTGAATTAATTACGACTTAAAGTTAACTATGATTTATGAAGGTAATCTTTCATTCTTTAGCTAAGAATCTTACCAGCGCGATTGCTAAATAAAATTCGCAGGCAAACTAATGCCTTGAGTTCATTCTAATGACGATAACTTTTTTTTTAATGAACCAATTTTGATGAAAAAACCAACTTTAGTAGTAAAGTTGGGTTAAAACAAAGCAATTATTGAAACTTTTAAGTAAATCGGTTCAATACTTTCAGAGAAAAATGTGGACATACATATCGACAGACAGAGAAGAAAATTAAAAAAAAATTTTGCTTTCTATTATTCTTTTTAAGTGTCCCTCTATCCATTTCAGTCAAAATTACTAAATTTACGGACAAAATATTTTTATTAAAAAATTTAAAAAATTTAAATTAGCTTCACGCTGTATCCCGCACACAGCAGGGTAGGCAGAGGGAACCTAGTGTTAAGACACTCCGTTCCCCACTTTCTGCCGAATTCTGGAGGCATTGCGTGTTGAGTGGCAGAACTCAACGCCGCGCTTAACCTCGACACCAGAGCGAAGAAATGGAAATATAAATTTAAGTAAATATTTCATCTCCTCGAGTGGGGATCGAACCCACAACCAGTCGGTTTTGCAGTCACACCTCGTGCCGCTGCGCCACGACCGGCCTCAATTATTGTTAATATTTTTATTGTCTTATTATATATAGAGAAGAGATATAGTCATGCCCTCGTTTAATATAACCATATTGCTAAGCTGGCCTCCATATGACGAACAAACATTTATTTTTTTCAGAATTGCTTTATTATTATTGAAAGTAAAATTAATTAAATTATTTAAAACGAGGCCAGCTGTGGTGCAAAGACAGAAGCGTGTGACTGTAAACGCGACAGCTTGCGGGTTCCGATTCCGGTCGCTGAAAAGAAATATTTAATATTTTCATTTCTTCCCTCTGGTGTCCAGGCAAAAGGCGGCGTTGAGTTTCGAGACTCAACACACAATGCCTACAAAATACGGCGGAAAGTGGGGAGCGGAGTATCTTAACATTAGGCTCCCTCTGCCTACTTTGCTACATGTGGAATAAAGCATGAAACTGAAAATAAAAAATATATTAATAATAATTCACAACATATTCGATCAATCTAAACAAATGTTTCATATATCCATAATTTAAATAGAATATAAAAACCACTTCACTACATAATAGCCATAATTTGACAAACTTTACAGAGCAGTAGTTTGAAAACTTTCTTTCAACGAAACTTGTTAGGCTGAATTGTACACACGCCTAATGAAAGAGTTCGTGGAAATTCGTATATTTATAAAATATACTGGTATGTTATTTCTTTTTTTTCTCTAGCCTAATATACTCCGTTCTCTTCTTTTTAAAATCATTAATTTTAGACGCATTGAGTCATAGATGACACAGCCGAGCAGCAAGTTTTGTTTATAGGAAATATTATAAATTTATAGCAGATTAAGCAGAGGCTATCTAATGTGAGACAATCTGTTAATCCCTTTCCGTCAATTTTTCTAAGTAGTAGAAGCTTTGTCTTCTTACCAGAGCAAGGAAAAGAGTGGTAATCGAACCCACAACCGCGCTTAGAGTCACACACTGTGCCATTGCGCCACGATCGCATCAGTTGCTCATTTTTTCATATAAAAAGTGCTATGATTAGTATAACAGTTTCTGTTTATAGATATAGGCCAACAAAACCTCGACTCTACTATGGTGAATTTATAACTCAGCAATATTTAATATTTGAAACCTTAATTAATTTAATACATTATATATTATATCGTAATTTCTTATATAATCGATTATAAATTTAGTATTAAATTTATTAATTTAAATATGTATATATTGAAAATTGATATTTCACGCCATAATAGCCTCTAAAATATCGAAATAGGACATGGAATTGCCTGAAGTGTCCGGAATTTGATTCTAAACGCAACATGGCTTTGATAATTAATTAATATACAGTTCCTTCAAATTAAGGTTCTATATAATTCATTTAATATTAATTTCACGAACTGATTGATACTTCCTCAGAATATTGAATTCTTATAAATTTTGTTCTCATTACTCGATATTTTTTTATACTTAAAAATATTTTTATTATTATTGTATTAAAAAAAATATTTTATACTGTTACAAATGGCGACGTTCAGTTCCGCCACTCAACACGCAATTCCTCCAGAATTCGGCAGAAAGCGGGGAAGTGTCTTAACACTAGGTTCCACCTGCCTATCCTGCTGTGTGCGGGATACAGCGTGAAGCTGTTTTATTTATTTTTATTTATCAAATAAGACTATTAAAAGAAAATATGCATCCCCTTTGCATATTGAGTTGGAATAAACCCTTTCAGGTTTCTTATATGTATAGATTAAAACCCTACAGCCGAAGCAAATTAATCCCTTCAGTGGAAATCAAGACGATTCAATGAATATAAATTGTATTATCCTACGAAGAATAGATCCGAGTAAATAGCATTATCATTTCTCTAGGGATTTTTAGAAACGTGTGAAAAGACAAGTAGTGTGACTGTGAAATTACGTGGAAACTAGGGAACACTGAAACGTTGCAGATATTGTTAAATCGTATTCATTTGAAATATCAACATATTACATCCAAGAATGTCTTATAGTTTTTATTATTTAAAATTGTATTGTTGTGGTATATTTGAAAAGTAATTGACTGTGTAAACAAGGGTTGTGTGTTCAAGTTTTATTTAGGGGAATTATGTTGATTAGAAATATCTGCGTTTTCCTTCTACGTCTACTACCTAAAACGCCTAAAAATTTACAAAATGTGAAGAAATTATTTATGTAATTTGAAAGTAAAAATAGAAAATCGAGAGTTAAAAAATATTTTAGGTAATTTTAGCTTAAATCTTCTTTTGCTTGTAAAATTGAAATATGATAGATTTTTATATTTATAATCTCAATAAGGCATCTTGTGTATCTAGTAGAGGAACTGCAGCATATTTGGAATACTAGTTTGTTTTTTGAGAATAAATTTAAAGAGAAATGGGATGGCTCAATAAAAAATACTTTAAATTATTGCAAAAGTATTAAACTTTAATAATAATAACCATCAAACAGAACAAAAACCAGAAACATTACCAAATGCTTATAAAATTAAAAAAAATACAAAAGCTAAATTTGACTTAGGGTGCAGGTAATTTGGAATATAGTATTCCAAATATTTTTTCTTAGAAACTTATAATAGATTTCTTTTTATAACAGTTTTATAGTCTTTATGTGTCTAGGTAATAATTTTTTTAAATCAAAATATCTAAAAATTGTATCTAATTATTAAGTAATTAGCTTCTCTGAGAAACACTCGAACTTCTTCACTGTAGTAGTATTTTAGTCCATGAAAGTGAACTTTATGCGTACAATGAGGTGGTAGTGATAGGATAGTCACGTAATGCTGTTTTGCTAGATCTATCAACTCTATATTCTTAGTGTGCAACATAATTTGAAATATTCCAAATTATGCTCACTGTCAGTATTCCACATTAACAACATACCATTCTAACCGAAAACTCTATGTGATATTTTTTATTTTAAAAATATTCAAAAAATCTAATTGTATAAGAAACCAACAAGGTCACCTAATTGTTTAAATAATTGCAATGAAGATTTTACTTATAACAGTAAATGATTAACACTGATTGCATTCTTCCTGAAAAAGTTTTCAAACCAGGCGTCTCATTCTCTTCGCGCTGGTAGCCGGAATGTCAAGATGATGTCTTGTTTTTAATACTCAATGACTCTGTGTGTCTTATGACGTTGTGTTTATGGTTAAAAAATAGAGATGGCATTTGTCATTTCGTTTAGATAACGAAGTATTCCAAGTTACCTGCAGTATTCCAAATATGCTGCAGTTCCTCTAATATAAACAAGATGAATAATGGTAGCCGTCACGCCTTTTCTCGTCAAATGCTAAACAATTTTACGTATAGTGCACACTATACAGTGCTCTTTGTCTAAATTATTCTATATAATTTCACACATCCAGTGCATACATTGCCAAACTGAGTGCAGCAAACAGCATTGAAACGACAACATATATGTGTGTGACTGTGTGTATGATTGTGATTGTAAATGCGACGGTATTTATTAATATTTTCAATTCCTCTCTCTGGTAACAACGCAGTGTGGCGTTGAGTTCCGCCACTCAACACGAAGTGCCTCATCCGGCGGAAAATGAGTAACGGAGTGCATTAACACTAGGTTCCTTCTGCCTACCCTTCTGTAGGCGGGATATAGCGTGACTGTAGCTGTAAAAAATGTATCTTTACTACAAAATACATGACAACCAAATCGAACTACAAAATAAAATATAATATAGAATACTCTCGCATCTGTGATATTTTACAAAAAAAGAAAACATTTTAAAATCAATCCTTCGTGAAAGATTGTTACATATGTTGATGCTGTCAATGATAGACGAATAAGTAAAATAAATAAAAACAATACTAATTCTAATTCTCGTAATTCTTAAAATAAATAAAATAAATCAGCTTCACGATGGATACCGCACACTGCAGGGTAGGCAGAGGGAACCTAGTCTTAAGACACTCCGTTTCCCACTTTCTGCCGAATTCTGGAGGCATTGCGTGTTGAATGGCAGAACTCAAGGCCGCGCTTGTCCTCGATACCAGAGCGAATAAATGGAAATATAAATTTAAGTAAATATTTCATCTCCTCGAGTGGGGATCGAACTCACAACCAGTCGGTTTTACAGTCACACTTTGTGCCCCTGCGCCACGACTGGCCTCGACGTACGTAATTCTTAAAAATATAATTAAAAAACAATACCGTAGCGTTTGGCGCTCCGTTCTCTCTGACTACCCCGCTAGGGATAAAGCGTGAAGCTAGTATAGTATATAAAAAACAATTATTTATATCACTTAAATAAATTTCAAATTCACGATCTTAACAACAACAGCATAAAATGCTATCAAGTAGTGGTGGACTGGTATGATGCATAAAATTTACATATATAGACTCCTCTCATTTTGTAATGCAATTAAATCTCCGCACAAACTAAAATTATTTGATATAGAGTAGAACGTTAACATATTATTTATGTATTTTGAATGTGTTTAGGATTTCGTATTCAAAGGGTAAAATGGGATCCTATTACTAAGACTTCGTTGTCCGTCCTTTTGGCCCCAGGCTGTATTTCATGAATCGAGACAGATAGCCTACTCAAAAATGTTGTTATTACCATTTCCCTAACTCCAACTATCATTCTATTCAATAAAAAATATATAAAACCTTGTATTTATCTGAGGCCAGTCGTAGCGCACAAAGCCAGGGGCACAAAGTGTGACTGTACCGTGTACACGACGGGTTGTGGGTTCTATTCCCGCTCGAGGAAATGAAATATTTATTTAAACTTATATTTCCTTTTCTTCGCTCTAGTGTTAGGCAAAGCACGGCGTCGCGTTCCGACATTCAACACGCAATGCATCCAGAATTTGGCGGAAAATGGGTTATAGACTTTCATAACACTAGGGTTCCCTTTGCCTACCCTGCTGTGAACGGGATATAGCGTGAAGCTGATTTAATTTCTTTAATTTTACCTAGTATTTTCTGGAATAGTTTTAGTAGTAGTAGTTTAGTATTTATTATTTTATCATACTAATCAGAGGAGTACAATAAACGCTGTGTTTCTAATAAACATTTCAAAAAAATTCGGTTCATGGCACCCGAGTATAACTGGAAAAAATAATATGTACAGTATATGAACTATAAGCTAATAAAAGTATATTGTGTTTATACATTTGTTCATTCATATAAAAGAGTAGAGATATGTTCTACTTTTACTTTAAGTAATTACATTTTTATTATATTATATTATTTTATATAACACAAAACTACACAAATTTGAATTATTTTTATTGTTTAAATTTATTTTTTTCAGATTTGTAATCCTTTAAATATGCTATAGCTCAGTTTACTTTTAGTATGCCTGAATGCTATAGTTCAGACTACAGCATTCAGAAGGCTTTATCTTGAATAATTGAAAAGGTCATATTATATTATATATAGATTAATTATAGTCGTGGCGCAAGGGCAAAAACTACAAATGCGATAGGTTGTGGGTTCGATTTCTATTCAAGGAAATGAAATATTTAATCTAGACAAACCGTGGCGTTGAGTCCCGCTATTCAACACGCAATACCTCCAGAATTCGGCTGAAAGTAGGAAGGCGAATGTCTTAACACTAGGCTCACACTGCCTCCCTTCCTACATGCACGATACAGGATGAGACTGAAAAAAAATTATAAACTTTTCTAAAAGATATATCTTTTAGAAAAGTTTATAATTTTTTAAAATTTTATATATAAAGCAATTTTTTGGAATGTTTTATTGCACAAATATCAAGTAGAACAGACATGGCCATCTAAGGCTTTTCACCTTAAATGACCTTGTGTCAACCATAGGTATATGGGGTCAAACAAGTTACAAATTATATACTCTATCAACTGTTTCAATTTGTACATAACAACAAAATTTTCAAATAATTATTCACTTAAGGTCCATAAACATATACTTTTTTTATTACCTACTGACGTATCCTGTCATGCTTTTTTACTACAAGCAATGTCTTGCAAAGATATTTATCTTTTTTTTACCTTAACAGATTATCACGCACTCAACAGGGTAGGCAGAGGGGACCTGGGAACCTAATTGTTAAGACACTACGTTGTCATTAAGAGCACCTTTCCCTACTTTCCGCCAAATTCTGGAGGCATTGCGTGTTAAGTAGAGTAATTTAATTCACTTAAAGTATTCGGCGCGCACAGGCGCAAATTAAATTTATTTGATTTGAAATATTATATTTCTTATCCATTATAAGAAATAAAAATATAGCCAACATCAATTTCTTTGTGATATGAATTTAGTAGCATAAGGAATCCATCAACGTTTTTGATGGGCTGATGAAGCTTACAAGAACGCGCCTCAAAAGACTTCAACTTTAAGCAATATGTTATTATCGTGCATTTAGGTTTCTTATGTATACGGAAGATATCTTTGGTTATAAATTATGCTAATGTCCTAATTTTCACCATAACGAGGCAATGGTGGAAGCTACGGCGTATAAATTAGTTTTTTTTTTTTTATCAGCTTCACGCTGTATCCCGCACTCAGCAGGGTAGGCAGAGTAAACTTAGAGTTAAGAAACTCAGTTCCCCACTTTCTGCCGTCTGCAGCGGCACGAGGTGTGACTGCAAAACCGACTGACTGGTTGTGGGTTCGATCCCCACTCGAGGAGATGAAATATTTACTTAAATTTATATTTCCATTTCTTCGCTCTAGTGTCGAGGTTAAGCGCGGCGTTGAGTTCTACCACTCAACACGCAATGCCTTCAGAATTCGGCAAAAAGTGGGGAACGGAGTGTCTTAACACTAGGTTCCCTCTGCCTACCCTGCTGTGTGCGGGATACAGCGTGAAGAAAAATAATAATAATAATAATAATAATGTAAGTATATATTATGTGTTTTGTGTAGTGTATTTTATAATAGTGTATATTGTCTATTCTATATAAGTATATATTTATTATATAATGTGGGTTGTCCACAGGTTGTTCATGTTTTCTTAAGAAGTAAGCTCTTTTCATTAATAGCAATGATTGATGAGTAACCCCCAAAAATATATATAAAAAAATAATTAAACCAGCCTCACGCTGTACCCCGCACACAGCTGGGTAGGCAGAGGGAACCTAGTCTTAAAACACTTCGTTCCTCACTTTCCGCCGAATTAGGGAGGTATTGCGGGTTGAGTGGCGGAATTCAACGCTGCTCTTTACTTCGACACCACAGCGAAGAAATGGAAATATAAATTTAAATAAATATTTCATTTCCTTGAGTGGGGATCGAACCCACAACCAGTCGATCTTACAGTTACACTTTGTGCCCTTGCGCCACGTCTGGCCTCAATATCTAATATAAATTAGTTGCATATATTTACTGTATATTAAATAAGTATATATGAATATTTTAATCGATCTCCATCGCACTCACAGCACAAAAGTAGATAGCATAGTGTTATATCACTCCGTTTTATCTTTACTCCAATAAAAACACTCAATGCCTCACATTAAAAAGGTTTACCTATAACAATACTTCATCTAAATAACAAAAATATTATAAAATCCAATTTATTTTTGCGTCTTTCATCATTAGTTAGGATATAATGATAGACTGAGCTATATGATAAAACACACGGTAAATCGCAAAATTCGAAACACATTTGAAAGCAGCACTCTGAAACGTAACGAAGAGTGAAATATAAAATCAAAATCCATCTGGTTCGTTAGCGTCAAAGCCGCTTTTAACTTGAAAAGATCATTATCGTGCATTGTGAAGAGGTCATATTATCTTTTATACTCATTTAGCGCAAATTACACACAATTACGTATTTTTGCAATATAAATGGATTAATTTATGGATACTTTATTTAAATTCACGCTTTATCCCGTATAGTACAATAGGTAAAAAACGTAGTGTCATGACACTCTGCTCTACGCTTCCCGCCCGAATTTCAGAAGTTTCGTATTGAGTCTAATTCTGCCAAATGAGGATAAAACTCACAACCTGACAACGCTGATATCATATCACACACACAACGCGTTCATTTTCTGACGTTGACCCACTGGACCACGATGGCTTCTAATATTATAATTAATTGTGTTATTAATTTTATTTATAATACTAGCGACTCGCTCGCGGACTCGCCCGCTTAAACCACAAAATTATTTAATTAACACACTGAATTATGTTCGTGTTTTGATATACCTATAATGTATGTTTGCAACGCAATGAAGATTTTTAATGAGAAAGTTATTAAAACTTTAGGTCGCATTTTCGTACCTCCCATAAGAATCTTCAATTGAATGTTTGAAATAAAAACACAACTTATCGATACTTACAATAAAATCCTAACTCATCGGTGTCTGTACATGGAAGATATTACATTTAACGATGTAATAGCATTGGTCAGTTGGTCTGTTTGTCTGTGCGTTTGTTCACGATAATCTCAGGAACGGCTTAACCGATTTAAATCCTTTTTTTGTTTGTATTTTGGTAATCTGCCCATAAATATTTAGTATTAGTTTTATTTTAATCAGCTTCACGCTGTATCCCGCACACAGCAGGCTAGGCAGAGGAAACTTAGTATTAAGACACTCCGTTACCCACTTTCTGCCGAATTCTGGAGGCATTGCGTGTTGAGTTTAGGTTTTTTTTTTCATTTCACGATGTTTAATCATATCTACATTTCGTGTAACGCAGTTACGCATAGATACCAATAACGTAAACACATACTACTACAAAAATAGTACTAAAACCAAACGTTGCCGCCAATACCTACGACTCGATTTCGGAATGTTGCGGCGGTTTCCCTTTGATAGGTTTATGTGTGCGTGCGTCGTTCTTGACAAATTGTATTTTATTTTACAACGATAATTTTATTATTTATTTTGTTTGAAAAAAATCTTTTTTATTTTTGGGTTTTTTTTATTATAGAGTAGTTAAAACTGGTTTTATTTAAAGTGGTGCTGACAAAAACTGTATAATTGAGCATATTTAATATTTCTAGTGATTTTTTGGTTAAAAGATACCAATAGTTATTATAACACTTGCGAAGAAAGCATATTTTAGGCAATTTTTAATTCCTTTTGAAAAACTACCAACATTCTTATAGTACATAAATTATTTTTTCATCATAATGGCGGGAAAATAATCAAAATGTTTAAAATTACACTATAATACCACAAAGTATTGACATTGAAGTAAAAAAATAAAAATAAATAAATCAGCTTCACGCTGTATCCCGCACACAGCAGGGTAGGCAGAGGGAACCTGTTAAGACACTCCGATCCCCACTTTCTGCCGGATTCTGGAGGCATCGCGTGTTGAGTGGCAGAACTCAACGCCGTGCTTTGCCTCGACACCAGAGCGAAGAAAATGGAAATATAAAGAAAATGGAAATATAAATTTAAGTAAATATTTCATCTCCTCGAGTGGGGATCGAACCCACAACCAGTCGGTTTTTTTACAGTCACACTTTGTGCCACTGCGCCATGACTGGCCTCAATGACATTGTAGTGTTGATAGTAATTGAAAATAGCTATACTACAGGAGGATACCTTCATATGCACTGTTTAAACCTATTTTATATATTTATTTCTATAGAGGAATCACACATTCTTTTTATTCTTTAACTATAACACGCAAATATATATTTTAGAGGTTACTTTGTACTAAGATGGCATGGCTCTGTTCCCGCATTTACGTCCCTGATATATCGATATAAATAATAAAACTATAAAATATTGGAAAGAAAAGGAGAAACGCAATTGTATTGCATTTTTTCTTTTTTTCATACTTGAAACGTATTAATAAATTTACATACAATTCATTTGTTTTGAATATAACATTAAGTTTAATCAGCTTCACGCTACTTTAACAGATAACATAAGATGATATATAAGTTTAATTCATTAAATATATTTGATACTTCCTTAACATGATTATTTAATGTATTTTTTGTATATAAAGTCTTGAGAAAGTTCTCTTGAAAAATATATCTACTGTAAATGAATGCAACGTACTTGTCAATGATTAAAATGTATTGACATTACCGCGTCACCTAAACACAATATAAACTTTTATAAACTATAAACTCACAATCAGAATTTACTTTGCAAATACATATACAGTAATACCCCGGACTTACGCGGTAGGTGGGACCGAGCGATTGCCGTGTAAGTAGAATTCGCGAAAGTCGGGGTTCAACTTTGCATATAAAGTTTCTTTAATCAGGATCAGAGTTTAAAAAAAATATAATTTAGAAGAAAAATATTTAATAAAGTGTAGTATAATAAAAAAAAATCCATTGTTATGAATAAAGTAACCTAAACCGGAGTTATTTTGATGTCGAAGGCTTCATATATTCTAACAATGTTGCCTGCCGAGTTAAATTTTTCTTCTTTTCCAATTCACAAATTTTCATTTTTACTTCAAAGTCTTTAATTATATTTAGTTTACACTCCAAAGACATGTTTTTCTTTTCTTGTTATGCTCAAATGACTCATTTTTCGTTCTTTTAGACGACATAATTAGAGATTATAAGTTAAACGCACTGCTCATGTAAAATAATTTCACGTGGAACATGTTTAAACCTGTCGCAAACTGAACACTGAGTGGGCAGAGCGAGAGAGCCGATGCGCGGCAATCCAAAAATGAAAAACCGCGTACTTTTATTGCAGATATCCATTATTCGCCATTTGAGCTAGTCCTGAAAAATATACCTACTTTATTATTTTTGTTAATGTCACCAACGTTAACGTTTAAATAATAATTATGGTAGACTAAACAACTATTAATTGTACTATTGACTTTTCTATCCTTTTATTATATATAGAGATTAATCCGAATTACTTTCGTGTTCTTGTAATAGAATTATTTTAAAAACATAATCTATAGCTATATTGAAAACTAAAGTTTCAGCTAATCCAATAAAACAGTTATTTAATATTATTTATCTATTTTGTCGAATAAAATGATTATTTTTAGGTCTATTACGTTATTAAATGCCGCCATTTTTCTTTATATTTTCTTTTTATATCTTTCATATACAGACATCGATCCGTTAAGATTTTATTATAAGTATAGATATAGATATTGAGCATAATAAGATAATATTTAACAAATTTAACAACAATATACACTACTATATACAATACAATACTAATACTATATACAATACTAGCTTTTACCTACATCCTAGACCGCGTGTGGCCATGGTATAGAATACATAAAAGAAATAAATCAAGACTCATAATAATAATTTCAATAAAATTAATAAGTTATAAATTTCAACCGCAAACCGAGAGAGGCTTTAATAACTGAAAATGTAATTATGGATATCAATCCCTTCATTTTGAATTAATTTACACTCGCTAGCGTTGATTGGATCCGCCGAGATTCACATGTTGAATTTCAAACATTGGGACAGCTTTGTACGTTTATTATAGCATTAAATTGACATTTGACATTAATTACAGTTTTTTTGCTTCACGCTGTATCCCGCATATAGAAGAGTAGGCAGAGGGAACTTAGTGTTAACTTAACAGTGTTAAGACACCCCATTCCCGATTTTTCGAGACGTTGCGTCTTGAGTGAACTTAACGCCACGCTTTGTCTTGTTATCAGAGGGAGGAAATTAAATAAATTAATTGCCCCAAATGAGAATAGAGCCCATAACCGACGCGTTTACAGTCCCAGTTACATTTAAAAAAATATATATTTAAAAAGATCTACTATGAGCGGGATGACGCATGAAGCTAAAAAAATATCCACTCCATGTAAATGAGGAGTTTTCGCCTAATTTTCCAGACAATGCCTGTTGAATAGCGGAACTCAACGCCGCTGTTTATCTATTCTTTTTAAATATAATACCCTAAATTTATGCATTATACACTTTCATCTATACATGCGTATAATAAAATTGTAATTCATCCCTGTCTTTACATGAGAAAATATATTAGTAAAAGTAATTAGCAATGTCATACTCGTAGAACCTAAAACAATGAATTTTAAAACTTTTTGACTGTCGGTGTGTGCGTTTTTACGGTTTTCACCTTTGTATATTAGGATTATGCTTAATAATTAGTGCGTATGTTATCTAAATCAATTATATGAATTGATTTAGGTACTATATAATATCAAATTGAATAATAAATAAATAAATCAATCAAATCAGCTTCACTCTGTGTTCCGCACACAGCAGGGTAGGCAGAGGGAACCTAGTGCTAAGACAATCCATTCCTTGCTTTCCGCCGAGTTCTGGAGGCATTGCGTATTGCGTGGCGGAATTCAACGCTGCGCTTTGCCTCGACACCAGAACGAAGAAATGAAAATATAAATGTAAATAAATATTTCATTTCCTCGAATGGGGATAGAACCCACAACCAGTCGATTTTACAGTCACTCTTTGTGCATGCGCCACGACTGGCCTCAAAAATAAATAAACATAAAATTGAATAAAAAATGTTATATCAATTTAAAATATTTTGTCCCACAAAATTTTACAAAAGAATTATTGAAATGACTGAAACTTAAGATTTTAGAGTAGTAAGTATATTGTCTTTATACTAAATAAAAATTTGTGTAGTTTAAACGGTCGAAGCCACAAGCGGTAGTCTTTAATCTATCGGGATTAATGATCCCGACACTCTACACTCTCGTCTTTTATATGGCAAGATCGAATGTCACATCTTTTCCTCTTACTGTCGATGACAACTCTATAGAAACGATAGTTATTGTAAGAATCAAGTGTATCGTACGCTCTTATTCTTTACAAATGACCGATATCCTTCTACAATAGGGACTTGACATGTTAACAGAGTCCCTCGAACCCTCAACAAAAGCTCTTCAGCATTCACTTAATATTATAGTAACCATCTGTGAGGTAATACGAGATTTTTTTATTTTTTTTTCATATGATTTATTCACGCTTATTCTCGTGAGAATCGAACCCACAACCTGTCGCCTTCCAGTCGTACGCTTGTACCCCTGCGACACGACTGGCCTGGCCGGTCAATACCAGGTACAAAGACCAGGCATAATAAATAATTAAAAAAAATAAAATAAATAAATCAGCTTCACGCAGTAACCCGCACACAGCAGAGTAGGCAGAGGGAACCCAGTATAAAGATACTGGCGAAACTCAACGCCACTCAACACACAACAGGAAATGACAATAATTTATTTATAATCACCCCGCAGGAGATTGAATCCATATCCTTCGCGTTCACAGTAAGAAGTAAGAAGCACCACGACCACGACAGTCTCAAGCTATTAAAACTGATATTCGCAATAACAAAATATATTTATCCTGAATTTCTTATACTAAATTTGTACGCACACTAATAAGATCAAGGAAGTGGGTTCAATAGAACATGCTCTTTATAATGTAAAGCATCTCGAGATCATAAAGTTGAAAATTTGTATAAAAAAACGAAAGATGGAATATTTTTTTTTCATTTTAATTAGTTTCACGCTGTATTCCACACATAGCAGAGTAGGCAGAGGAAACCCGGGAAATTATTGTTAAAACACTCCGTTCGCTATAAAACACTTTCGTTCCTCACTTTTCGCCGAATTTTTGAGGCGTTGTGTTAAGTAGTGGAACTCAACGACGTACATAATTGTATAATAATTATTAATTAATCTACGGCCAACTATTATAATACGAGATTTTTTATAAATAGCGTTGAACTTTATCATTTAACCATTTATAAATTATAAAAAAGAAATTATTTATAATAATAAAACATTCATTAAAAAACAAAAAGAATTAAAATTTTAAAAACAAAATATAGTTTTTCTCTAAAAATGTATTTTATTCAAAATACGCTTTGAACTTTATCGTTTAACCATTTATAAATTAAAAAAGGATGTATTTAAGAAAACATTAATTAAAAAACAAAAGGAATAAAAATTTTAAAAACAAAATATAGTTTTTCTCCAAAATTTTTTTTTATTCAAAATATAATTCAATTGCCTCCTGTGAGGATTGAACTCACGACCCCTGGTTTACAAGACCAGTGCTCTGCCGCTGAGCTAAAGAGGCTGATACTTATGTTACATATAACGCAAATGATTATTAAGTTTATTACGAATTTACTTGCAAATAAATCATAGAAGAATTTTTATTTTATAGAGAAGATATTTTCAAGATATTGCATACCTTCCACTCCATATGCAGAAATCGTAATAAAATAGTATAACACCCACAACTTACAAAATAGCAACATTTTAATTATTATAGATTGTATTTATATTTAAAAATTTTTATAATAAATACTTCCCTATTACTAAATATTAAAAAATACTCTTTTCATATAAATATAATCATAGCGGCGCCCAAAGAAAAAAATACTTATATTAAATAATTTTAAAGCTTATAATATATTAAATATAATATTTTACAGCTTTATAATATAATTGGACAAAAAGACATTAAATGCCTCCTGTGAGGTTTGAACTCACGACCCCTGGTTTACGAGACCAGTGCTCTACCACTGAGCTAAAGAGGCTAATGACAATAGGTGGTGTATTTCGAATCTTATAGTAATATAGTTCTTTGTTTATACCGAGTTAATTTTTAATGGGTACAGTGACCGGGAGTTAGAGAGCTCAGCATCAGCAGCCATGAAACTAAGCTTAAGTAGTTAAAATTTAACACTTTCCTTGGACATTGAACCCAAAGTCACCAATCCCAGAAGGCAAGTAAAAAAAAATTCACGTGGCACGAGAATATTGTTGAAATATTTAAAAGCTATCCGTAATTAAGTTGCTTCATTTATAAATATGTAATTCACAGTGCCGTCTTGTGTCACGTGAATTAGGAAAATTATAAGTAACAAATTAAAAATTAAATTAAATTAAATCAGCTTCACAGTGTATCCCGCACACACCAGGGTAGGCAGAGGGAACCTAATGTTAGACACTCCATTCCCCACTTTCTGCCGTATTCTGGAGGCATTGCGTGTTGAGTGGCAGAACTCAACGCCGCGCTTAACCTCGACACCAGAGCGAAGAAATGGAAATATAAATTTAAATAAATATTTCATTCGGATCGAACCCACCAGAACCAGTCGGTTTTACAGTCACACCTTGTGCCGCTGCGGTACGACTGGCCTCATATTATAAGTAACAACTTATTATTTATACATCAAAAATATAAATGTTCAAAATTTCAAGTTTCTCAACTTATTACACTATAGAAAACTATAGATAGTCTAGAAGTGTATTTAAAGTAAAAGAATATTTTTATATTTTTTTTCAAATATTTTTTTTTATTCAAAAATTCTATTATATTTCAAAATGCAATACTTTACATTTACAACTTATAATACCCTAAAACGTATGTACACTATACAGGCACTTGGTTGTTAAAGCGCTCACCTTCAACGAGCTTTTATAACTAATTGAAATGAGCTTTCGTGTAAAAGCTGTACAATATTTATTAGAGAGAAACGAGTACAAGTAATACTATAATTTTGTACAATTTAAATAGATATAATGTGATTATATATATACATATATACTATTACACTTGATACTATTATATAAAGAGGATAGATTTAGTATGTGTGTATGTTTGTAGTGGATAAACATAAAGACTACTGAACCAATTTTAAAAATTCTTTCACCATTAGAATGCTACATTATCACTAAATAACATAGGCCATATTTATTTGTAAAAAATTTAGGGACCACTACTAAAATTTCAATAATGTAACCCTAGGTGTACAAAGGTAGGGATAAACTGTCATTCATTGTGTGCGCTGCAGAAACTGATGAAACAAAAAATGTTCTACAAAAATAAAGAACATACCCATGTCTAAAACAAAATTCTTGATACCAATATCATAGCGACGCCTTAAGAAAAAAATACTTATTTAAATGATTTTAAAGCTTATAATATATTAAATATAATATTTTAAAGTTTTATAATATAATTCGACAAAAAGTTTCGGTTAGTCGGTTAGTCGGTTAGTCGGTTAGTCGGTTAGTCGGTTAGTCGGTTAGTCGGTTAGTCGGTTAGTCGGTTAGTCAAAAAAGCTGAAGCTATTTTAAGAGGTATTTGAAGGTACGAAAAGTCAAGATTTATTGAATAAACGATTTTTGACTTCACGCTGTATCCCGCACTCAGAAGGATAGGAAGAGGGAATCTAGTGTTAAGATACTCCGTTCCCCTTTTTTCGCCGAATTTTGAAGGCATTCCATGTTGAGTGGTGGAAATGCAAATGTTAAATATTTCATTTCCTCAAATAGGAATCGAACCCACAACCTATCGCGTTTACAGTGTCACACTTTATGTCCCTGACTTTCTTCAAACATGAAATAAAAGAAACTAACTAACTAACTAAAATTAAAATGTATCCACTCATTACGACAAACTAGCAACCTCTATTGAAATTAATAAACTATTATGTGACTTGTAAAACGAGACTTAACAACGTCAGCCTCTTTAGCTCAGTGGTAGAGCACTGGTCTCGTAAACCAGGGGTCGTGAGTTCAAACCTCACAGGAGGCATGTGATTTTTTTATAGTTTAATATAACAATTGTCTGTACAAAAAATCTATTATGTTAAATATTATGTTTGTTGAATAGTTATCATAACTCTTATCGTGGCCTGTGACATATGTTTATTTATTTACAGAGCAATGACCTATCTTTATGATAATTAAAATTTATATCTTAAGACCAATGTGGCACAGTGGGATAGTAAATGTAAACGCTACGGTAGTGACTTCAAGTTTCATTGGGGAAAATTAATTCGTTTCATTTTAAATGAAAGTATATTAACCGAATGAGTCGCGTATATTTCAAATTATACATTTTTGGAAATCCGACGTTTCGAACACTTTGCAGTAGTCCGTGGTCACGAGTATACGGTCTACCAGTGAATACGGAAACTACTACTGCAAAGTAATCCAGTAAAAATAGTTTCATTTACAATATGTAATAATCGTGAAATCAAAGAACTTATTAATTAGTTTCAGTCCCGCCTTTAAAGCCTTAATATCTCAAGAATTTGGCGGAAAGTGTGGAAATGAGTGTATTCACAATAAACAGAGAAGGTAAAATCTGTGAAGCTAAAAAAATATTTTTAAACATTTTTAAAATTATCTTATTATTTACATTAGGATTATTTTCATCTCTATATATAATAAGACAGTAAAAATATTTTGTCTGTACATTTAGTAATTTTGACTGAAATGGATAGAGGGACACTTAAAAAGAATAATAGAAAGCAAAAAGATTTTTTTTGAATTTCTTGTCTGTCTGTCTGTCTGTCTGTCTGTCTGTCTGTCTATCTTTGTCCGCATTTTTCTCTGAAAGTACTGAACCGATTTACTTGAAAATTTCACCAATTGCTTTGTTTTAACTCAACTTAAGTACTAAAGTTTAGTTCATCAAAATCGGTTCATTAAAAAAAAAGTTATCGTCATTTGAATGAACTCAAGGCATTAGTTTGCCTGCGAATATTATATAGCAATCGCGCTGGTAAGATTCTTGGCTAAAGAATGACATTCGAAACGTCTGGGTTATATGACTGTTGATAAAAATATATATTTTTGAAGCACTATTATATAATATTTTATACAATAAAGTAAACAAAATTGAATTGTTAGTGGAGATTACCTTCATAAATCATAACAGTTAAGTTTAAGTCGTAATTAATTCAACACAGAGATAAAGAACGATCTTGAAAGAAATATCAAGTAAATACAAAGATTTTTTGGTTGGTTCGTTCATATAATATATGTAACTAATTTAAAAACTGTACAGGAGTTAATATGCAATTATTACAGTTATTTTACAAAGAATATTATGAATCCTTCAAATCAATAATTTAACATTTAAGGCTGTTTCTGAATGAGTAAATTAAATTATTCACTGACATCAGCACATTTAACAGAGTATATTATATAGGTAAAAAGAACATAAAGTTACAAAAATATATACGTGTAATAAATAATTAGCTTTATGTATATTTTATAAATATCAAATATCAACAATGGTCGTATTTTTTTATTTAAAACAATCAAAAATTCTTTGACGATAATGTCGTAAAAAAATCATATTAGAAGTCATTATAGTTGTCAATCAATTCTGCTTATTAAATCAATACTCATGTATTTTAAGCGGGCGAAGCCGTGGGCGAGCCGCTAGTTGATCAATATAATTTGGTTTATAAACCTACATTTACGTACATCAACAGAAACGTGCAGTAGTTCTTTGAACTTACGTAGTTATTTTAATAGAAAAGGGTAAAAATAAGTGTGATTAAAAGTAAAAGTTTAATCACTTTTGATACAGTTCAAGCAATCTTTAATGTTGCTTAGGGGAGATTTTTCTATTATTTTTATACATCGTCTGTGGAATAAATAGTGAGCAATGTCAGTATACTTTAAATTCCAATTTTCATCCAATTAAAGACGCAAAGACAAAAAATAATAATACCGAGACAGCAATTTTAATCAAACGTTTTAGCCATTCAAACACTATTTATTGTAGTATAATTACTAATAATATTATTATATATGAACTATTCCTTTTAATAATAATTATAGTTAAATAAATAGCATGCGTTGAATTCCGCCAAAATGAAGAGAAATTGGAGAACAAATGTCTCAACATTAGGTTCCCTCTGCCAGCCTTGCCATACAGGAAAAACTGTTTTTACTCGTGACACGTTGCTGGTCAATTATTGAAATATATCTAACAATAAATAAACTATTGTCGTAAGCCTCTTTAGCTCAGTGGCAGAGCACTGGTCTTGTAAACCAGGGGTCGTGAGTTCAATCCTCACAGGAGGCAAATAATACTTGATTGTATCCGTTTTTATTTTTTTCTTTTCTTTATAAGATAAATATACAATGATTTATTAAAGTGGTTTTTAATGAGATTATTGAATTGGTTACCAATAGTTTTTACAAAAATAAAAATAATTAAACAGTAGTTTCTCTAAACACATATTTTAAAATGTAATTTAATTCTTTTTTGCACCTAGAACAAATATATAGTAGTTTATTGTTGGTTTATCATTACTAAAAAATAAATAACTTTGGCGTTTAGCCATGTCACTCGCCACGTAATATCTCAAAAATTAGGTGAAAAGTCGGGAACGGAGTATCTTAATCCTACCTCTGACCCTGGTATGCGAGCAAAAGCGTAAAGCCTTTTCTTATTATTATCCGTATTATTTATCATTAAGTACGTATAATAAGTCGTTTTTTTTATTTTCACGTGTCGTTAGTTATTTTATGCATTCTCCACTATCTGTCCATTTTATAAACATTAGCAGTAGCGTAACCTAACGCCGCGCCGATCGACTGTTCAGACAAATTTTGTGTTTTGAATATATTTTATATCAAAATAAAATCAATCGCACATATGATCTATAATCACATATGATTTATAAGTGTTTTTACAGCTTTACTGATTCTCCTTTAGCACCCAAAAAAAAGCAAAGAAGTATGATCATAAAAAAATCACTCCTATTTTCTCATATTATACAAATGTGTATAAAAAAATGCACAATACAATGCGCGTATTCAAAATTAAATTCAATTTAAGACTTGCCTCCTGTGAGGATTGAACTCACGACCCCTGGTTTACAAGACCAGTGCTCTGCCACTGAGCTAAAGAGGCTTGTACACTAACTTAGGCTATTTTGATATATATTATACGCTTAGACCTAGTAACTTAATATACGTGTGTACTTAGCACAGATATAAAATACTTATTATTTATGCTAATTTTTCCTACGATTACAAAATTACCATTACGCTGTAAGATATAAGAAAAGAATTAAGGATAAAATATTGACAATAGTATACTTCATAATAACAGCTTAAAATAGCAAGCCTCTTTAGCTCAGTGGTAGAGCACTGGTCTCGTAAACCAGGGGTCGTGAGTTCAAACCTCACAGGAGGCAACATATTTTTTACACCTACATATATTTCTTTATTTGTCTGCTATATGTTAAAAAGATTGAATACGAAATTTTTGCGTAAGCCAAGCAAACATCAACTTTTCTAAGATTTTACAAGGTTTTATTTAACATCCCGTTTTAGTGTGTTAGTTAAAATTAAATTAAATCAGCTTCACGCTGTATCCCACACACAGCACACAGGTTAGGCAAAGGGAACATAGTGCTAAAACACTCCGTTCCACACTTGAAACTCAACACCGCGCCATGACACCAGAGCGAAGAAATGAAAATATTAATTTAAAGAAATATTTAATTTTCTCGAGTGGGCATCGAACCCACAACCAGTCGATTTGGCAGCACACTTTGTGCCCCTGCGCCAAGACTGATCTTCCCTAGTGTGTTAGTGTAAGTGAAATAATGCAAGCTCAATTTGAGACTCTTCCCAGTACACTATTGATCTGAAATTTGGATTAGGACTTATTGTCTTTGCCTTTCTCAAATCCTTTTGGATTTTTGAACTAAGGAAGGTAGGTAGGTAGGTAAGAAGGTCGCGTTTGGACTCGTTTGATATCTTGGCAAGCACTCTGGTGTTAATAGATATCGAGAACCTGAAGATGTAGATGGGTGTTTAAAAAGATTTCTGCACTAAGGGAGACAGATTGTGTGTGAGCTTATTTATTTTTGTTGGTGACGGTGTTCACACAATTTTACTAAAAACTGTGCAATTTCAGGGCAATCACAATTACTGCATGGCCGAGTGAAGAATATTGGCTATGATACTCTCAACTGTGCATAAGGTTGGGCAGCACAGTAAAGGACACAATAAATAAGATGAAGAGAAGACTAATGAGTAAAAAATAAAAAGCAAAAATTTTCGGGCTTAAGTTTACAGTCCCGCAAAACTTTCCCGTAGACCTACAATTTTTATATTTGGCAAGAAAACTTGCAGTATAAATACAATCCTGAAATTGGTACGAAATTTTCGCCTCAGTGCGCGAGTCCGACTCACATTTGACATTTTGTATGTGTAACAAAATAATTTATTATACATGGTACTCGGTTAAGTTACGATAGCTTGCGTCCGCATAGTCGATTCGCATAGACGAATTGACAGAAGATCATTTGCTAACGTAACTTGGGTGGGAATAGCTAAAACAGAGCAAATACGTCCTAGTGAGCCTAATGTACGGAGAATTTTTTAGCTTACATTTGTATATTCCAAGATTTTTGACTGTACTGTAATATGTGATAACAGTCTAATTGTATGTTATCGGTGGTAGATGTTCAGTTCAGTTCAGTCAACCCTCGCAATCGGGCTACGGCTGCCTATTAATAATGCTTGCGATTTTATGGAGTTAACTTCTAGGCCCTAAAACTTACTTCAGTTTACAATTGAAAGGAGATTATTGTTAATAATATTAATTGAGTTATACAAATGATCTAGAATAGAATGGCTATAAATTTGGATATGTTACCATTTTGGGGCAATTGTAATGGCAACCATATTATAAAAGGCCAAGACACACTTTTCGGGGACATAAACCAACTACCCGTTATCGACAGATTAAACCTTTTCCAAATTCACTATATCGGCCCCAACCTTGTGACGACCATCAGTCCAGGGCTAGCAAGATCGTATAGATGTCCACTGGATGTAACGTACGCGCTCAACTAAGTTTATAACGGAATCTACTCAGCCAAACAGACAACTCGCTACCTGAGAAAGACGCGATATACGGTGCTGCCATTAAAATATATTCCCCCAATACTCTGTACCTGGTCCACACACAAACAGTGTAAGGTACACTGTTTGTCCTCAGGAAAGGATACGGAAAGGAGAGAAACTCGCGCATCCTGACCATCAACGAATCTCAGGGATTTACATACGTATCTGTAGTAATCATCGAAACTAAGACTAGTAAGTGTTCTTACTAGTCTAACACCCTACACGATATTCAAAATATAAATGTTCACTTCACATTTTAAAAAGAAACCAACAACAACTTTAACCAATCTATACTTATAATAAATCTGTAGAAAAGTCGTTTCTGTACATTGAAAATATTTGAAAAAAAATTAGCCAGGGCGTTAAAGGATAATTAACAGAATCCATTTCCAACATTTTTGGAATTTTTGTCTGTTTGTCTGTTTATCTGTTTGTCTGTTTGTCTGTTTGTCTGTTTGTCTGTTTGTCTGTTTGTCTGTTTGTCTGTTTGTCTGTTTGTCTGTTTGTCTGTTTGTCTGTTTGTCTGTTTGTCTGTTTGTCTGTTTGTCTGTTTGTCTGTTTGTCTGTTTGTCTGTTTGTCTGTTTGTCTGTTTGTCTGTTTGTCTGTTTGTCTGTTTGTCTGTTTGTCTGTTTGTCTGTTTGTCTGTTTGTCTGTTTGTCTGTTTGTCTGTTTGTCTGTTTGTCTGTTTGTCTGTTTGTCTGTTTGTCTGTTTGTCTGTTTGTCTGTTTGTCTGTTTGTCTGTTTGTCTGTTTGTCTGTTTGTCTGTTTGTCTGTTTGTCTGTTTGTCTGTTTGTCTGTTTGTCTGTTTGTCTGTTTGTCTGTTTGTCTGTTTGTCTGTTTGTCTGTTTGTCTGTTTGTCTGTTTGTCTGTTTGTCTGTTTGTCTGTTTGTCTGTTTGTCTGTTTGTCTGTTTGTCTGTTTGTCTGTTTGTCTGTTTGTCTGTTTGTCTGTTTGTCTGTTTGTCTGTTTGTCTGTTTGTCTGTTTGTCTGTTTGTCTGTTTGTCTGTTTGTCTGTTTGTCTGTTTGTCTGTTTGTCTGTTTGTCTGTTTGTCTGTTTGTCTGTTTGTCTGTTTGTCTGTTTGTCTGTTTGTCTGTTTGTCTGTTTGTCTGTTTGTCTGTTTGTCTGTTTGTCTGTTTGTCTGTTTGTCTGTTTGTCTGTTTGTCTGTTTGTCTGTTTGTCTGTTTGTCTGTTTGTCTGTTTGTCTGTTTGTCTGTTTGTCTGTTTGTCTGTTTGTCTGTTTGTCTGTTTGTCTGTTTGTCTGTTTGTCTGTTTGTCTGTTTGTCTGTTTGTCTGTTTGTCTGTTTGTCTGTTTGTCTGTTTGTCTGTTTGTCTGTTTGTCTGTTTGTCTGTTTGTCTGTTTGTCTGTTTGTCTGTTTGTCTGTTTGTCTGTTTGTCTGTTTGTCTGTTTGTCTGTTTGTCTGTTTGTCTGTTTGTCTGTTTGTCTGTTTGTCTGTTTGTCTGTTTGTCTGTTTGTCTGTTTGTCTGTTTGTCTGTTTGTCTGTTTGTCTGTTTGTCTGTTTGTCTGTTTGTCTGTTTGTCTGTTTGTCTGTTTGTCTGTTTGTCTGTTTGTCTGTTTGTCTGTTTGTCTGTTTGTCTGTTTGTCTGTTTGTCTGTTTGTCTGTTTGTCTGTTTGTCTGTTTGTCTGTTTGTCTGTTTGTCTGTTTGTCTGTTTGTCTGTTTGTCTGTTTGTCTGTTTGTCTGTTTGTCTGTTTGTCTGTTTGTCTGNTCTTCATTGCGGATTCGATCAGCTAAGCTGACTCCGCATATCCTACGAAGAGATCGCATCTCCACAGCATTCATCTTTCTTTCATTCTTCTTCTGTAATACCCACGTTTCGCTGCCGTATAACAGAGTCGGTACCAAAACTGCATTGTGAACGGCCAAACGCACAGCTGTGCTGACGTTTCTCCGTCTCATCAATGCAGCTAAGGCTCCGTTCACCTTGTTACCGGCAGCAATACGCCTTTCCGCATCCATCTCATATCTTCCATCTCTACTTAACATACTTCCCAAGTATACGTTTATATGTGTTAAATTTTAATTTTATGGTAAAGTTTTATATGTGTATTATATCATCTAATATCGAAACCGTCGTGAAGCAGCGACTCAATCAGAAACGTGACGATTGTAAATTTGATTCCCAAGGAAATTAATATTTAATTTTGTCTTTTGATAAAGCCAAAGAGTGGCATTGAGTCAACTATCCTCTTTCTGTGAAACTTCACTTGTAAAATAAGTGTACACTAAGCTTAAATCTGCAGTGATCTGTTTTTCTAATGAAACTTATATTTAAGAATGATACATGATAGTAGAATAGATTACACTAGGGTTGCAAAGAAGAATCCTGCCGCAATCACCTTTAATTATTTTTTTTTGTAATGCGTTTTTGGAGACAAATGCACTCATATGTTTTTATGTGAATCCCACATCATTTGAAAGAAAATCGCATAAGGAATTGGAAAAACAATGGTTGCCAGTTCTCAGTCTGCTACAAATCAAGGGTTGCCTGGTTTAAACAGGTCACTTAATGTTAATAATTTGCTCATGTGTTTTTTTAACACACTCCAGGAAATGAAATATTACTTAAATTTATATTTCCATTTCTTCGCTCTGGTGTCGAGGTTAAACGCGTTGAGATCTGCCAATCAACACGCAATGCCTCCAGAATTCGGCAGAAAATGGGGAACGGAGTGTTTTAACACTAGGTTCTCTCTGCCTACCCTGCTGTGTGCGGGATACAGCGTGAAGCTGATGTGTTTTTTTAATGAACTATATATCAAATTAAAGCTTATTTTTTTCTCAACACTATAACACATGGTTGCCTGGATAATAACTGCCGCAGGCAAAGGTTACCATCATTTGATATATCAGTTCAGTTTGACATAAATACATATGTAAGTATGTACATATTCACATAAATCTCATGATCAAATTAATAAAGAATACATTGTTAGTTAATAAATAGAAAGAATAGAACTGAAATGATAATGATAAACGATATGACCCTTGTTTATTGCTCTCTTCTTAATCTTGTGTGGTAAAAGGGATATGTGAAATAGATTTGATAATTCATATAAGTTTTGTGTAGATGTTATAGCAACAGAAGCATTTCTTGTAATGTCAAAAGAAATGTGTTTCTTTGAATACACACATAACAAATACTTTTGTTTTCATATAGCAAGGTAGGCAGAGGGAATGTAGTTTTAAAACAACCTATTCTCGCCTCATGTTTACCAAAATGTAGAAATAAAAATAATTTTAATATAATAGTCCCAGTCCCAGTGGAAATTGAATTCATAGCTACTGCATAAACATAAGACATCTACTGTGCTACAAAAACACCCAATTTACTAACTTAATAATTTTAAAATAAAAATTACATTTACTCTATAAATATTTAATTAACTAAAAAACTAATTATACTTAAAGTTACAACACATATTTATTTTCTTAACGCTTTTCCTTTGGGCTTGAGTCTATTCTTTATAATGTGTTGTTTTTCTTCTTCTTTAGAATTAAGCATGTCTTGGTATCTTTGTTTAGCAAAATCCAATTCTGAACATAATGTTACTATTTTTGTTGCATAATCTTGTTGTAAAAGCATCCTTTTCTTTTGTTTGTGCTGTAATAACAAAAAAAGGTTTATTAAAATTTAGGACAGAATTTTATCAACAACTTCAAAAAAAATTATATCTGCATTTAGAGAAAAAATATTAATAATAAGAGTATGTGCGGAGCAGAATATCTTAAAACACTAGGTTCTCTCTGTCTACCCTGATACATGTGGGATACAATGTGAGGCTTAAAGGAAAATAAATATACATTTTAATTACAACCCAGGAAATATTTATATTTTTTATTTTGAGCAGCTAATATATAAAATAAAAAATTTAACTATGAGGTGTAACAGGATTTAGTAAAAAGAAGATAAAAATAAAATAAAAATAACCAGTAAAGGCGTAGGTCTTCCATCTAAAAATGTATAGTCCGGTGCATCAGTGAGGACTCCTTCAGCATTACGATTGGCTGACAACCCTTGCTTTACTCTCCATCTCTTGCTACACAACGTTGAACTAGTACTCAATGAACGTGTTATCACTGTAATTTACAAAATACAACTCTTTTATTAAGTGTTTCCAATTGAGAAATTAAATAAAAATAAAAATACAATACGTAACAAACTAGTGCTAGATAGATGATTTTAGTACATAAATATTTTGTACCTGAATGATGTGGACAGCATATTTCTTTAATTAAAATATTCATTGTTTAAGTTTCTCAACAATAAAATTAGTTCAAAAATATTTGTTTCTTTTTGCAAAGTGAGGTTAGTTTTGCAATTGCAACAGCTTTTTGACATTTGTCACTTACATTTGACATTAGGATATATATTTAAACTTCTTTAAACATATATTTTTTTTAATTTTTATAATATTTTACAAATTTTTTTATCAATAAAAATACACCATAAGTGTAATAGTACTTAATAATTAGTACATTATGTTACTGCCAAAAAGTTTGAAATAAAGATTATTTTAATCTTATAGTTTTCATGATTTTAATTTGTTGTTTTTATGATTATAATTCACGATTGAAAAAAAATGACTTAAAAAGAATTTTATTTACTTTTATAGTCTTGCAAAACATGAAAAGATAAAAAATGTAAATTACATACCTTATATTTGACATTTGATAGAAATGAATGGTCTGTGATAATAATATTTAAGATGCTATTTTATAAGAAAACAAAGTTTAAATCGCTTTTATTTTACCCATATTAAATATAATTATATAAACTTTAAGCAAATATAAAATTGGATGTACCACAAACACATTCATGAATCAGCATTAGAAATATAAAGTTAGAAATTACTATAATACTAATTTGTACTAAAAGTCGCTGAATAATACGCAAATATTAAATTTAATGTTTAATTTATCGTGCGACATTAGATATATAAATCGAGCATATTGAATATACAAATAGTTTTTTAATATTTCAATTTATTACCATTCCACAAATTATATGTGAGAATAATTAGATTTTAAGTTTAAAAAAAACGTCTCTATTGCAAACTGAGCAGCAAATCTGTCTTTATCATGACATTTTATTTCTTCGTATAATGCTTAGAATATAGCTAAACAATCCATAAGCCTCTTTAGCTCAGTGGCAGAGCACTGGTCTTGTAAACCAGGGGTCGTGAGTTCAATCCTCACAGGAGGCAGTATATTAGTGTAGCTGATTTTGATTATAGTTTTGTTAAACGCATGTTTTGTTTTAAGATTTATATATCAAAGCAATGTATCTAGTTTTCGCTTCGAATAAAAATTTAATATGTATATTTATATTTTTTTAGCTTTACGCTGTATATATATGAGAGATCTCACATATCAGGGCAGAGCAGAGGGAACCTAATGTAAAGACACTAGATTCTCTCTGCCTTATACCATGACATCAAAATTTCCAATGAATTTTAGAGGCAATGCGAGTGGCGAATCTCAACACCGCGCTTGATACTAATATATTTTTATATGAATTTTATGCTAATAATGCTTTACTATTTATTCTTTAAATAACTGGTTTTCTGCAAAGTCGGCTTACGGACTATAATTTTATCATACCTACCATTGATGAAAAATTGCATACTTTTATGAACTGAATTGAATTATTATCGTACATTGTCACTGAATTATATTACAAAGAATTTTGTATTGTACCAAGAAGGAATTAAGCTGGTTGAAGAGTAGGCAGAGGAAACCTGGGAACCTAGTGTTAAGACATTGTGTTCGGGTTTAATTAATTAATTTAACAAGCTGAATATCATATTAAATACTTAACTAGATAATATGTTTATTATTTAGCAGTACTTTAGTTTACTAAACAAATTTAATAATTAAGTGTTCACAAAAATATACTTTTAAGAAAAAATCTTTAAAAAAATTAATATTTTGTTGTTTTAGTGTACTCTCAGCTTATTTTTTTTTCAAAAATATTCGTAATTACTTTTTTTTATTTTTATTGAAATAAGTCTATATTTAATGTAATAATAAAACGTGCTTTTAATTTAGGTGTAGCTAAACAAACATCGATCGCAAAAAAAGTTTATAAAAATACTATTATTGATCGCTCGATTTTTTATGTTGAAAATTGCCACGATACGACGTTAGATATATACTGATTATTTTGAGTTATAATAATGTTAGCATAGAGAGTTATATTCTCCGACGACAGTGCATTGGACGCCACGGAAGTTTTAGCAGCGCAGAGATGAATCTTAAAATGCATTCTAATTTTAGCACATCAATCATTTTAATATTTTTATTTACTACTTACATTTTAAACAAAATCTGCAACCAGCACATTTCATGTATTATACTTTCAATGAATTTTCAATAAAGTTTTAACATGTTTTATATAATTTCATTATTGATAGTACATCATTGCCAGCAAAATGTTAATAAAAGTCAATAACGCTGGTTAAGACAATGATTTTGATGATCTCAATGATATGAAAACTGACAATGACAATTAGGGAGAATAATGATTATTTACTTTTAGACTTGATGAATGAATCTGATCCGAGGCTATAGACCTGAATATTAGACATATTTCTAAAAGAGTAACTCACAGATGGTTCGTGTGATGAAATTTTTATTTTTTAAACCAATTATGACTAAAAATTCCGTGAAAAATCCGTGAACTCTTCTCGGATTCTACAGCTTTCATGGCATTCAGTTTTAATGCAATGCAAATATTATAAAAGTTAGTCCTGTTTTTTCCATGTAAAACAGTACAAAATTAAGAAACTTGTGCTTATAATATTATTAAGTTATATTTATTTCTTTTTCATCATTCTTATTTTTAACATCTCGCTTTATTTCTAGCGGGGTAGTCGGAGAGAAAGAAGTGCCAAAAGCTCTGGTCTCGACATATTTCACCTCTTCCACTGTTACCTGTCACCACTCGTCATTCTTTTTATATATGCCATGCGGGGGATCCTCATGTTTTTTAGTGACCTTTCTCCTGTATCATCGATAATATATTCCCTAAGGGCAACCGAAATTTCCTCCTTTCTCATGGCAAAAAATTCTCTAAACCATCTGCTCTACTTAAGATGTCTTTGTATTTCCCTAGTCTCGCAGATCATGCTTGCCTATTATTATCCTAAAGCTTCCACTTGACAATTTTGATGCAGTCTTTGATGGGTATACTTGTAGAAGTCTAAATTGTTAGACTTCGGTGATATAACATAGGAGGTTTTACACAGCTAAGTAGTTACGAGGTATTTATTATCAATGGTTTTTGTGTTTTTTGAAGTGATATATCTTATGTTTCTTTTATTCTACTTCTATAGTACCCACGTTTTGCTATCATCGTTGGTGTCCAGCGTCGGTCTTCTGCATTGCAATATGTATGGCCAAACGTCAACTATTCTGAGGTTTCACGATCTCATCAAAGCAACTAAGGCAACGTTTATTATGTTACAGGCAACAATGTGCCTTTGCGTCCTTTCTTTCAAATGTAGGAACAATCTCTAATGCTTCTTTGAGAGTGGACTTTCGTTTGAGAAGGAAATTTTTACGCCCATGTCACTTTTTGCCACTCCTTGGAGTCATAAATTGAACAAACAAGTTGACATGGCGCAACCTTATTTACTATTCGATTGGATGTCATACCAAGGCGACGTCCTTTTTCTTTCTAACACACAGGCTGAGTGATCTCTATAAACAGACTTTTTAACAAGGGTCCGCTGATATTGTAACGGAGCACTCTCCCGAAATATTTGTCTTGCACCTCTATTAAACGTCTTTTCCTATTTTAAACGCTGAAAAAACTTATTGGTATAAGAAAAAATTCCCGTTTTCCTTTCAACTACAGCTTTTCTATAATAGTCTTTTGGATCTTTCTTTCATTCTTTTTGTTAATATTGTAGTGCAAATTTTACTATACAAGTTAATGAAATTGATAGCCCTCTAATGGCCTAAGATCCCATTGCATAAATCTGTAGGGATCAGTAATTCTAATGAAACTTATATTTAAGAATGATACATGATTGTAGAATAGATTACACAAGGGTTGCCTAAAATAATTCTGCCGCAATCACCTTTAATTAATGTTTTTCGTAACTCATTTTTGGAGAAAATTGCACTCATATGTATTTTATGTCAATCGCACATCATTTGATAGAAAATCGCATAAGGAATTGGAAAAATAATGGTTGCCAGTGGTTGCCTCAGTCTGCCGCAAGCCCAGGGTTGCCAGTGGTTGCCTCAGTCTGCCGCAAGCCCAGGGTTGCCTGGTGTAAAGAGGTCACTTAATATTAATATTTGGAATCATATGTTTTTTTAATGAGTTACATATCAAATTAAAGCTTATTTTTTTTCTCATCACTAAAACACATGGCTGCCTGAAAAATAACTGCCGTAAGTAAAGGTTGCCATCATTTGAAACATTTTATTCCGATTCCGTTTGACTGAGAATAGACGATGAAATGCGCGGTTTGCCTTAAATTCTTAAAAGTTGCGTGAGAAAAAAAACCGTTGTCAAAACCAATGAGCAGAGGACGAAGAGAGAGAGAGAGTTTATTGAAATGTAATTTTCCATATTTTCTTAATTAATAAAAAAATATACGCAATAATTGTCACCCTACATTATCTTAAGGAAACATGATGTAATTAATACCTTATAATAGATCGATATTTGTGAGCATTTATCTAATTAGACAATTTAGTCGTTTTAAAATGATAATTTAAAGGAGTATTAGTATTTAGAAAACAGATTTAGCAAAGACTTAATATCATGGATTCATTATTTCACTTGAAAAATAAGAATGATTTCATGTTTAAATAGTTTTTGTATGTACTTAATATGATTAAAATCATCATTTAACAGGTGAATAGCTAGAATAAACATTAATTCTAAGATTGACCTTCTATTATAGAATATTTTACTTTAAGACATAAGGCAAACCGCGCATTTCATCGTCTATTCTCAGTCAAACGGAATCGGAATAAAATATTTCAAATGATGGCAACCTTTGCTTGCGGCAGTTATTTTCCAGGCAACCATGTGTTTTAGTAATGAGAAAAAAATAAGCTTTAATTTGATATATAATTCATTAAAAAAACACATGAGTGCAAATATTAACATTAAGTGACCTCTTTAAACCAGGCAACCCTGGGCTTGCGGCAGACTGAGAGCTGGCAACCATTGTTTTTCCAATTCCTTATGCGATTTTCTTTCAAATGATGTGCGATTCACATAAAAAACATATGAGTGCAATTTTCTCCAAAAACGAGTTACGAGAAACATTAATTAAAGGTGATTGCGGCAGGATTCTTTTAGGCAACTCTTGTGTAATCTATTCTACTATCATATATCATTCTTAAATATAAGTTTTATTAGAATTACTGATCCCTACAGATTTAGGCAATGGGATCTCGACCTATAGCTTGCAGTATCTGTGAACCTTTGCTTTTATAGAAACCTATAGTGGTCTGCATCTTGGGATTGACAATCATTGGGGACCTCCCCTGTTTTTCAACGTAAGTTGCACAAAAATCAGAAAAAGTTCAAGAAGCGTGGCTGCTCCATCTGTTCCCGCTACTATTTTATCCCTTTCTTTCTCAGAATTTTCACGTTTCATCTTTATTAGTACTTTCGTTCAGTGCTTTTGTAGCGTATTCTATTTCTTTTTTAAAAAGATTTATCCGAGGCATTATGATCCTAACATGCTTTCTTATTTCTTATTTCTACAGTGGCTTTCACTTCATAATCCCACCATTTGTCATGCTTTTTGCTAAAGCCTCATTTTCATTTACTACATATTTCTGTTGCCGCTTCCCTCATATAATTTTTAAGGATAGTATTAAGTTTTAAGTATTGGCAGAGCATATTTCAATATTTCCATTTCCTGTTTTATAGGTATCTAATATTTTGGAACTACTTTTCTTATTCCTCTCTGATCGATGGATCTTAAAACTTACAGCTTCTTATGCAATAATTCGACTCTGAGTTTGGACACCACGCGCGGCTGCCTCAAATTAACAGACCCCTTATTCTAGCAAAAATTACATATGCGTCTGTTCCCAGGGTTCCAGGTTCTGTCACCATAACTTGACCTCAAATACACTGATCCTCTAGTTATAAGTCTATCACACTTTTACGGTAAGAATATAGAAGAACTTGCGAATGAATGCTAATGAAAGAATAGCAAAAAATATTTATAAAGGAAAAGAGAGTAAAAGAAATAGGGGGAGACCTCGGATGTCCTTCGAAAACACAGTATTAAAGATCTGGAGGAAGGTCACGCAAAAAGCATGAGGACAACCGGCACGTATGAAGAGTGTAAGTAATTATTTAATTTCAATTCTTTACATATATTGTTGGCTACACAGCATCATTTTCCATCAGATAGTTATCATTATTCTCAATAATTGTCATTGTCTGTATCAACATATTTTTAGCGAATGCCATTTTTTGTAAATAAATAGTGGTAATTCATAGATCCACTTCAATAAACGTGCATTATAATGTCAAAAGCTTATATCTCACAGTAAAATTTTAACTTTACACGCTGATTTTTTCTTTTGTTAAAAATCAAAATCTTAGAAGAACTGCTAGTCCCCAGGTTGCTTCCATTAAGTTACTTGTCGATCGAAGTCGAAAATATTTTTTTACAAATGGCAACACCCACACAAGTTGATTTGACATTTCCCGTTTTATTACAAATGAAGTCACAGTGAAACACCGAAAAAATCTAAATTAACGATTGAGTGAGGTCATTCGTTGCTTTCATCAAATAAAGTATCTTACTTCTCTTTGTGCTAGTGTATTCTTTAATTCTGATTCTCCTTTGGACTGAGAGTGCTTAGACAAGGTGAGAGAGTAATTATTATTGGACAAGTAAAATCGATGATTGCGCCATTCATTTTGTAGTCTAGTACTTTCCAGAGTCTGGGTAGTATTTTTATTAAATGCTTGCATATTTTTGCTATAGTCCCTATAATTTTAATCAAAACATTTGCGGAAATATACTAATATTATTATAAGCAGATTTCTATTGCGTCAGTGTTATTGGTGATTGCTAGATGATTCATTTATTTGTTAAAAAACCTGAAACAGCTGGTTATGTTTACACAGACATATTTTAAAATGGTATATTTTTAAATTTCTGTTGTGAAATTTTATAACAATAAATTAAAAGCTCAAAGACTTTTCATACATGTTTCAAATTGAAATAAATTAGAATTCAAAATATTCCTTTCTTGAAAGTTTTACTAAAATAATTTAAAAATATAAGTGTTGAATAGTATTTACAATAGCAGATTTCAAGGTAAGTCTACTTATTAATTAATCTAAAATGTGTCACAATATGAAATCATAATAAACAAACATTAAAGATAAAAATTGATTGTTAGTGACACTTGATATGTTACATTTAATTTACCCTTAACTAAGATAATTATGCTTAATTTTTATCATAATTAAAAACTTAAAAACTTATTTCATATATACTTGAAATACACATGCATTTATTTATAAATATTAACATTTTAGAAATGTATAATTTAGATTTCAAACTCAATATAATTTTGTAAATACACTTGAAAGTCTTAATACTAAATTAAAAAATCTATCAAAACAAAAAATTACCACAAGAAAAATAAATTTTAAATGATTATCTTATGAAATATTTTTTTCTTGTAAATCTTCATGTTACATATTTTTCTTTTCTTACTTTTAAAATAAAATATATTAAAATTTATATCTTTTTCCAGCATTCCCCTTTTAACCCGTAAGTGCTGTGAAGTGTTATCAAAACGGCATCTGAAAAGATAAACACATCTGATCAACCAAATTACAACACAATGTGTATGTATATTTTTTTTAATATTTAATATTTTTTTTCTTACAGTTTTTTGCTTTGGACAATGTGGCAGAATCAAGGAGTTTATCCTGGAGGTTATATGTATTTATAATTGAATGTTGTGCACCCTGTGTCATTGTCCAAATTCTTTGTTTTTTTTTTCTACTTTTTATGCATTAATGATTTCACAGATAGTGCTATAGAAATATCATTTACTCATAATTTAATATTAATATTTATAGTGTTATTGTAGTAGGCTATTGTGATTCAACATCACAGCATCTGACTACATTTACAGTGTACATATGATTTTGTGTTTGAATCCTACTTATGGGAATGAATGATTTTCATTTCCTCTCTCTATTTAAATGGGAAAAAGCAATAAGCAGACTTAAGATGCCCTTCTTGACTCCCATGTCTTGAAAGCTAGCTTGTGGGTGGTGGGATAGTGTTGTAAACAATAATTTCCCTTTGCCTGCTCCTGCTATAGGTGAGATATAGCATGAAGCTCATTTTTAAAAAAGAACTTGAAATTTTGGTTTAAATATTTGTACATTATTGCATAACAATATCGAGTTCTTGCATTAAAACAATTTTTCATAATTTGATTATACTTAATTGATGTTCATTAAAGCCAAGGCACTATTACATTATGAAGTTTTGCACATCTAATGGTCTTATTGTTGCTATTTTCTCAGTATGCAAAAAATACTTATATTCCTCACATGCAAATAAATGTTAGTAAAGTTTTAAAGAGAGTTCCATATATATATATATATTTTTTGTTTTTTAATACATAATTACAATATAATTACATAAGATCTTTTTAATATATCCTGTCATATACTTTCAAATCTTTCTTAGTATTCACTAATATTATACAAATACTAATATTTATTTGTTTTATGTATTGGATTTGCTTATATTTACACTTGATGTGTATATACTTCTTAGCACGAAACTATGTGTGGATGTATAAACACAATTTATCATTTACTTGCTCTTATACAAATTCATATAACATTTTAGATGTCAATTATGATTTTGTTATGTGATATAATTTAGTAGACTTTAACTCCCAATTTGTGAGACTTTGTATGTTGTGGTGGATTTCAACACTGCACTTTGGCTAACAGAGTGGACAAATGAATATAATTTGAATTTAATGATTCTATGGAATTCACAACACTTGTGTTTACAGTCATACTTTATACAAAACAATTGATTTAAAAAAAATAAGTTCGAACTTTCATTACTATCACTATTTTGAGTAGTTACATGACATTGTTGAGGAATATCTTATATATGCACACTTCAGTTTGACGCCTAAATTATCTCACAATATGGTGGATCGCAATTATAACATACATTTAATGCACAATAGTAACTTTAGTAATTTGTTATTATTAATATTAACAATGTAGAAAAAAGTATTCGCAACTTTAGACTTTTTCTCACATAGCAAGCTATGCAAAGGTGATGCAGTGGGATGACACTCTGTTCCCTTCTCTTCATCCAATTTTTCAAGACATTGCCTGTTGAGTGGCAAAACTCAAAGTCTCTTCTACTTTACTAGAGCAGGGAAATATAAATGGAAATTAAGTTTATTTAAAATATAGGAAGTTTTGTCATCATATAAATAGCAAATGTGAAATAAATTGACACTTTAAAGTGCATCTGTAAATCAGACCTACTACCTACACTTCAACAACTGTAATATGATTATCTTAAGTGGTAAAATAGTGGATACTTTGCTCATATAACAGTTTAACTATACAATTCTTGTGTAATTTTTTAATATATAATTTATTTACAATGTTCCCTTCTCATTTTCAATTGGTATTGGTATGTCACTCTCATTGCTTAGTCATAAGTAAAAAACATTGTCTAAACATTTATTTATTTATTTAAGTTGTGTTCAAAAATATCTTCATTAAACTCTTCATAAAACTAGATATTAAAACATGACATTACAAAAGTACAGTTTTCCTTTTATTCTGATAACTTATCAATAGCATATAGATACGCCGATAGGTTGTTGACCTCAACTCAATATTTAGATTACAGACAGACAACAGAAATTTTATAGAGGAACATAAACATAAAAAATAACAAAATTTACTCTTAAGTAAATATGTAAAACTCAACCACGCTGTCTAAGGCTAGTTATAAAGGTGAAATATTATAATTTAATAATTTATTCTTATACTCTTAAGAATATAAATTCTTGAAATAAAAACTTGTTTAAATAAAACATTTTCTCACGGTCCTCTAATACACCTGTTACAGTCGATTTTCTTACGCAATCTGTTGAAAGATACGTGAATAAACAATTACTGTAGTTAAGTTGTCAGCGTTTTGTTTTAATTTTTAGAGAAAAAAAATGTATTCATAAACTTATATTAAGTCCTTGAATAAGTTATCGCTGTTTTTTTTTTGTTTAAAAAAAATTAAAATATAATGCTTACAATGACATTACTCAAAGTATTGTCCATCATTAGAGACCACTTTCTCCTATCTCTCTGGTAGCAATTGAATCTCCTGTCGGAAAAACGACTCATCTTTCGAGGCAATCCAGGAATCAAGCCATTTGTCGGCTTCTTCAAAAGAATGAAAGCGCTGCTCGCTTAAACCGTGCGCCATCGACCCAAACAAGTGGTAATCGGAGGGGGCTATGTCCGGTGAATACAGCGGGTGGGGTAGAACTTCCCATTGAAGTGTGTTTCCAGGTAAGTTTTGACTGGTTTTGCCACATGTGGCCGAGCATTATCATGTAATAAAATCACTTTGTCGTGTCTCTGCTCGTATAGTGGCCGCTTTTCTTTCAGAGCGCGACTCAAACGCATCAACTGAAGTCGATAGCGAGCTCCCGTGATAGTTTCATTAGGTTTAAGCAGCTCATAATAAATTACGCCCTGCTGATCCCACCAAATGCAGAGAAGAAGCTTAGAACCATGGATATTTGGTTTTGGCGACGATGTTGATGCGTGACCCGGCATGCCCCACGATTTTTTTCGCTTTGGATTGTCGTAGTGAATCCACTTTTCATCCCCAGTGACGATACGGTGCAGAAAACCTTTTCTCTTTTGCCGTTGAAGCAACAATTCACACATGAGAAAACGTCGTTCTACGTCTCTCGGCTTCAACTCATACGGCACCCAATGCCCTTGCTTTTGGATCATTCCTAACGCTTTTAAACGTTTTGAAACTGTTGACGCATCTACTTGTAACGTTTTCCCGAGCTCTACTAACGTCTGACATGGATCTTCTTCAAGCAATGCCTCCAATTCTGTCTTCAAATTTTGTCGGTGCTCCAGAACGCTCTTTGTCTTCAAGGTCAAAATCATTACTTTTGAAGCGCCTAAACCAGTCTCTGCACGTTGTATTCGACAAAGCATTGTCTCAACGAGAATTCTGTGTGCTTCTGCTGCAGATTTTTTCTGAATAAAGCAGTGCAATAAAATTCCCCGCAAAAACACTTTATTTGGCACAAAAGTACACATTTTCACAAAGGGAAAATAAATATGTAGTTGACACTGTAGTAAACACTATTCTACTATAATTTGAGGTTACATATAGTACTACTTTGGTGATTCGTTACCGTACGAAATTCCATGCACAGAGTGCCGCAACGCCATCTTTCAAAAAACAGCAGCAACTTATTCAAGGTCCTAATATATCATCAGTTTCTTTTTTACAATTATTGTAGTGACTCACTTTTACTTGCGATATCTCAAATGTGGTTGAATGAAAATAATTAAGAGCTTTCGTCGATACATAGACTATACAAAATAATATATATATTTTTCAATTAGAACCAATGGTTCTTGATATTAGCGTGTCCAACGAAATAAACTTTTCTGCTTTATGATATTAGTATTTAGAAGCTTAGATAATTAACTGCGTGTCTATATGATTTTATAATATTAATTGAAACAAACAATACGATATATTAATAGCGTCCATGAATGTTCCACGACGCTACGACAGGATACCTTAAGAATACATAATTATTTCTATTTGATCAACAAAGCGAAGTTGCAGGTTGAGCTACTAAGCAGGTCTAGCAGGGTAGACAGCATAGTGTTAAGACACTGGGACCACTAGGAGTGGGAACCGAACCCACAACCTGGCGCGCCACTGGCTGACTGGCTGACCTCTACTTGCATAATAAAAGTCGTAAATAAATGGCTCTTATCTCACTTTGTTTATTAGAACAAGTGATTTATATTATGATATCTCGGGAAAGTCCCGGACTATAGACGTGGGTGTTGAACTTTGACATACTGAATCACTGATACCCCGCTAAAATCATAAGCTTAAAAACGACATATGAAATCGATTAAAAGCTATTCTGGTCACTCAAAAGATATGTTTTGTTGTAAATGTGGTTTTAATGCCGTCATACCGTGTTTGGTTTTTTTAAATGCACGCGAGGGTTGTAGTTTTAATTCCAATCAATATGTCCTTTTCAGTAAAAGTTGTGTCACTTCACTTGGATCTTTACACTAACTTTTTTAATCTCCATGTTTGTTGTTGATTTTTCTATAGAAGATGCCTATATACTTCACAACCAACATGCTTTGTTTTAAAGCAAGATAATAACACAGGTTCTTGTCTCTACTATGTTTCATTGGAAAAATATATTATATACGGGGCGAACCGGAAATCCTGGCACTCAACTCACAATGCCTCAAGAATTCGGCGCAAAATGGAGAAAAGAAGTATCGTAATGCTGAACAGAGTATCTTAACATTAGGTTCCTTTTCCTACCCTGCTAGTAGCCCTACTAAGCTAATATATGCATAAGTTTTTTTTAATATAATTTTATTGAAAATGCCCAAAATATCCTTGTGGACATTTAAGTATTAGTGTTTTATACATTGTTGTTAAATATTTTATCAAGGTGACGGTAACCAGCCAGCCAGAAGTCATGCTTGTTGCACAAAAATATATCCCAAGTGAAAGTACAGACACTCGTATTATGTTTATTATAATATTTTACATAGGTTTTTTTAGGTTCCCGCTGTTTCCCGTATATACCCTGCTATATGCTATAGGCACACAGAAGTTAGAATTAGGACACTGCCTCCAATTTTTTAGACTTTGCGGCTTGAATCGTGTAATCCAACGACGTGTTTTTTCTTGTTACCAGAGCAACGAATTGAAAATTGGTTATAGATTCTCCGGTGTGGCAATCGAACCCACGACTGTTCATCATACACTGTACCGTTGTGCCGCGGCGGCAACTATCTTTTATATTAACACTAACATAGATTTATGTCTATAAAATTAAAGATAAGATAAAGAATATCTAATCTTTTGTTTATCTTAAACTATTTTTAACCGACTTGTTGAAAAGAGAAGGTAAAAGGAGAGAAAAAGATGAGTCCTCCTCCTTTAATTCGACAGTTTTTTGTGTTTTTTACCTCAGAATTTTCGACAGGGTGAACCGATCTTGATGATTCTTTTTTAATTTGGTCCTTTTCTGACAATAGCATCCATAAAAAAGTGACATAAGTCTTAAATTGGCATTAAGTATGTGTATGTGTGTGTGTATTCTTTTTTTAATATTATTATTAATAAAATTATAAAAAAAGAATCGAAGTCAGGCGTGGCGCAGGGGTACAAAATGTGATTGTAAAATCGACTGATTGTGGATTCGATCCTCACTTGAGAAGATGAAATATTAATCTACATTTATATTTACATTTCATCGCTTTGGTGTCGAGACAGAGCGGTGTTGAGTTCCGCCACTCAACACGCAATGCCTTCATAACTCGGCGGAGAATGGGCTACAGAGTGTCTTGACACTAGGTTCCCTCTGCCTACTCTGCTGTGTGCGGAATACATCGTGAAGCCGATTTGTTTTTTTTTTAATTTAATTATTTATATAGTACTTTGATAGTTAAAGTAAAGCACATTATTATAAATCCATTTGTTGCACTCTGTAATTCCTATGTATTTACTTCCTGACCTCAATACTCTGTTTTCTAGTTGTCTAAACCTCTCACAAAATGTTACAGTATTTTTCCTTTAAAATTTATATTTTACAATTAATTGCTGTCTTTAAAAACTTTTTACAGTTTGTATACTTATATTAAAATAAAATAATATTTATTATGTTTTCGGACTACAATATTCAAAATTTGGTTATATTTATTTTTATTTTATTTTTGGATCCCTGACACCGTATGCATAAGACGCCGCCACGGTTAGTTTTAGCCTAACAAGGATATACTTCTTATTAAAGGCACGTCATACTTTGCATAACTAGGCTAGAAAAGGAAACTAACAAACGAGGCTAGGAAAACTTAACCAACTACATTTAAGCGGCGGCCCGGGACCGTGGTTAAATAGAAATAACCAAGGTGAATTAGGTAACCCATTATTTAAATACGTAAAGATTGACCTTTCTCACAAAATTAAGGAATTAGAATTAGATTAACGAATTCAAGCAAACTTTTTAGTTTTGTAATATTATTACAGATATGAATGCTCTTTTAAAAATAGGAACCTAGAACCGTCGTGTATAATCAGTCACAACTGATCCATCTGCGTCAAGACGGCGCCATTTATGATGTATTAACTTACTTCTTAGTACGCATGTGTTAAAAACTCCCACGCTAAAATATGAATCTCGGCTCTAATGCAAACAAGATAAGAGCTAAAATAGTATACCTACTCTCTAAGACATCAAAATTGCATGTATGTCAGTTAGTGCAGTTGATGCGAGTCCTTTGTACGGTTAACGTTGTTAGTCTTGAATCACTCTTTTCTTTATATTTTTTGTAAAGCAAATAAGTGATAAAATGTGATTTAGTCACTCTTCTCTCCGTGTTTGTGTAAAGCAAATAAGTGATAAATGGTGATTTCAGCACAAAATTGTACTTAATAATTAGGATATTGAATTTAACACATCAAGTGCAATAGTGTATGTGAGTTTTTCGTTGGAAAATGGAAAATAAAGGTAAAATGCCTATTATTATTTCAAATTATAACCTTCCTAGTTTATAAAGAATAGTTAATCGTTTTCGTCACGGTCCTAACTATGACGTATGCGTGTGCTAACAGTTACTTTAGTGACATTGTATCATATCATTATGCAAGTAAATATGTTGCTTGAAAAAGTTTTTTTTTTCGCGTTGAGTCTGCATCATCCAACTTAGGTTAATATAATGTAATTAAAGTTGTATGTTATGTTTCAGACATGTTTAAATGTTTCAAATGCTAAATGAAGATAAAAAAGGACTTAAAATATCTCTCGGTTTTAAGTATATCTACTTTTCATTTAGAGAATAGAAGTAGAAATAGATATTTTGAATATTTTTCATGGTCACAGGTAAACTGAGGTGGAATTTGTCTATCAGTTAATATAATTATTATATCAATATAAAAATTATAAAACCTTAACTACCTATTTAGCACCACTCAGTAAGGATAAAACTGTATGAGTGAACTCACGAAATTTAGCTAACTAAATCTGCGGCTTCGACCGCGTGGCAAAATGGAAATATATATATATATATCAAAGGACTTGTGCTGACTGACTGAGGTAAGACGCACGCAGAGCCGTAACCGCTGATGGTAGAAACGTGAAATTTGGGCAGATGTTTATTTTCATATTCTGGACATCCACTAAGAAGGGAATTTGAAAAATTTTAACCCTAAAGGGATGAAATAGGGGTTGAAAGTTTGTATGGAAAAAAATTTTAATCTGTACCGATTTTTATAAAATTTGAAATTCAGACTCTTAAAAATATTTCATTGAACACGTGTTTCATGGTTTTTAAGAATTCACCCCTTAAGGGTTCAAATAAGGGGTTGGAAGTTTATATGGAAAAATCTTTAAATTGCCACCGATTTTTATAAAAATTTTAATTCAGACTATTAAAAATATTTTATTGAACACGTGTTTCGTGGTTTTTTTAGAATTCGCTCCTAATAAGCGGGCGAAGCCGCGCGCGCCCTCTAGTAACTAATAGTTCTGTATGATACAATTGTACTCCCATATTAACATTATTTAATTTAGTATTTAGTCTTTCTCGGTAAAGTCAAAAATCAAAGACAAAAAATAACTTCAATTTGATTTAGTAGTTCCTGAAATTAACGCGTTAAACTAAACAAATTGGGCTAATTTAATATTATTAGTATATTTTTTATTAACTGTAGCTTTTACATTTTCTGTTTTTGTTAAACATATTGTTTTCATACTACTCCTGTTTAGAAGGAAATCGATAAAACCATTAAACTTGCAGTCGCCAGTCTGTCTGACTGTAAAAGGCCACGGTCGCATTATTCAAATGGATTTTTGTTGTATCAGATCTTTTATTTCAATGTTTTCTGTTAGTTTTTAGTGTTGCTATGTTATTATAACATAATGAAGGTAAAATAAATTGTTTTGTTGGTCAATAGTTATTATTTTGAATTCAAGATATAAAATTTCTAGATCTGTTAAGGAAAAAACCGGATAAGCGCGAGTTGGGCTCGCACACCGAGGGTTCCGTACAGAAATTGGAGATCTCGAGCTTTTTTTGTAATTCTAGCTTAGCTTAGCCAGATCTCTTTTATCTAATACCAGCGGCGGATAGAGACTTTAATACCAAATTTTTAGGAAAGCAACCCTTATAAAAGGGTTCCTTTTTTTTAAAGATACGGAACCCTAAAAATCAAAGTATAAAACGGACAACGAAGTGATAGGTAGGATCTCTATTCGAATTACGTGTATTATTTTCATACGTTTTCATATGGAAATGTAGGAAAAAGTATCCATTTCATTTTAATTTCCACTTTTAGAGATATTGTATGTTGAATGGCTTAACGCATTGATTTGTCTTGCTAGACCACAAAATATACCTTGAAAAATCGTAAAGCAATATTCCCCTATATATATTTGAATCTACGCTCATTGTGTGTTTAGTAACTAATTAATTCAATTAAGTAGTTAAATGGAGCTTAATTTAATTATTTAACATACTTGGACTCGATTTTAATCCTATAACTACTACAATGGCAGTTCACGATGTCGGGGGTCACTCACAGAGTACTATTAAGATTAAAATGGTTTTCTATCATGTTGTTCTTTTCATAATTTATTTTTGTTTCTCCATAACGAGTTTCACGTTTATTTTATATTGACATTTATTTTATAATAAAAGCTTCGTTTTTTTTTTCTAAAATTATCCAATAATATGGATAGAATGGCAGGTACTAGCGAGGATGTCACAGTGAGAATGAAGAAGAACGTGCTCAGCTGGTTTGGGCACGTCGAACGAATGAGTGATGAAAGAATGGCAAAAAAGATTTATGATGGAAAAGTGAGCGGTAAGAGAGGTAGGGGGAGACCTCGGTTGACCTTCGAAAACACAGTATCAAAGATACTGGAGGAAGGTCACGTAAAAAGCATGAGGACCCCCCGAAGGGCATGTATGAAGAGGTTGATGACAGTGGACGAGGCGAAAGAGGTATGTAGAGACCGTAGCGTTTGGCGCTCCGTTCTCTCTGACTACCCCGCAAGGGATAAAGCGTGAAGCTAAGTTAAGTTATCCAATAATATTATTGGATAATTTTAGAAGAAAAAAAAATTATATTTAAACATATTTAGAGATATAACACCATACAACTACACGACGACGACTTATAACAAACAAATAATAACACAAACATACGTCATAATAGCACCCACATCGCTTTTCCTTACTGGTGGATCAATATATATATTATTTATAATTCATTCATATGATACCTAAACAATAACTGACATGACTATTTCGATATTCCATTACTTTGTATATAACATAAAATCCATGTATTGACTGTAAGGTCAAAAATATAGAGAATAGATTACTGAGAAAGATAATGTGAAAGAGATCGAGGCCATTCGTGGCTCAGGGGCACAGGCGTATGACAGTAAACGCGAGAGGTTGTGGGCTCCATTTCCCATTCGAGAAAATAAAACCATTCGATACACAATGCCTCCAGAATTCGGTGGAAAGTGGTGAGTGGAGTGTCTTAACACTAGGCTCCCGCTGCCTACTCTGCTGTATACTACATCAGCATCTGCGGGATACATTGTGAAGATGAAAAAAAAACGCGTAAGGATCCCCTCAGAGGATGAAGATGAGAGGAAAGATGTGTGCATGGATAGTAATATTTATTGTTCCGTTGTTACGCTGCTAGTGCTAAAACTAAAAAAAAAAATACTTTAAACCACATGTATTTTTTTCCATATCTCAAAGAATATTTTTAAATTTGAGTTTGTATGGTTATCTATAATGATATATTAAGTACGTTTTAAATAAATATTAACCATTATTCATACAAATCAATAATACAATACAATCATGTATTGTCAGGGCAACTCATAAATAATAGGTATAGCAAATCTAACCTATAACTTTAAAGACAATAGATTAAAAAAAAGTAAATATAATGTAGGTACACGCTATGTCGAATTAAAATCAAATTACAGATATTTCACTTCCATTTAATAGTCTGGAAAGGAAATATCACATTTTTGCTACATAAAAAGCACAAAAGTAAAGTAAAACGAGGCGCCTACCACGCTTAATAATGATTTCTGTTCATAATAAACCCAGTAAACCATGTATATTTAAATATCGTTTCAAATTTCAGATCAGCAAGGTGGATATCCTCAGGGAGGTTATCCCCAAGGAGGCTATCCTCCCCAAGGTGGATATCCTCCACAAGCAGGGTACCCTCCTCAGGGAGGCTATCCCCAGGGAGGTTACCCTCCACAAGGAGGTTATCCCCAAGGTGGCTATCCCCCTCCCCAACCTGGATTCCAGCAGCCATCTGGATATGGTGGATATGGCGAGGTAGATATACATCTTTATTATAAATCTTAAGAAATCCCATTATATCCTTTCCACTGTTCCTAATTTCTTACTAATATTATAAATATCTAAGTTTGTAAAGATGGATGTTGGTTCCACTTTCATGCAAAAACTACTGAACGAAATTTTACAAAAATATATGGTATGCATCGGAATGACATAAATTAGGATTTATGTAAAGATTTTGTATAATTTGGCTATAATACATAACAATATAAGCTTAAGAGGGCGAAGAAGTCTAGTATTTTTATATATTATAATTTTAATATTTTCTTAATTTTATTTTAAATGGTACACATTGAAATATCTAGCATGGCGTTTATGAATTTTATACATGTATTAAAATTACATTTTAGAATATCGCAGCCTTATTGAAAGGTGTAATTTAATTTTTAACTGAAATTAACTTTTTTACATACAAATATTTTTAGGTAAATTTTTTTCGATGCCTACTATGATTTATTATTTTTTTTATATTTTGTATTATCTTTTATAACACAAAATCTAGCCATTTAAACTAGTGGGCTCTGCTTAGCCATATAAAACTTATATTAGTGAGTAGGTTGACGGAAAACATGTATAGAAATGGAATGGATGAGGAATTTTGCGGTTAGAGTTTATAATTGTGTGACATTAAATTAAAATAAATTAAATTAAATTAGCTTCACGCTGTATCCCGCACACAGCAGGGTAGGCAGAGCGAACCTAGTGTTAAGACACTCCGTTCCCCACTTTCTGCCGAATTCTGGAGGCATTGCGTGTTGAGTGGCAGAACTCAACGCCGCGCTTAACCTCGACACCAGAGCGAAGAAATGGAAATATAAATTTAAGTAAATATTTCATC
>JAAIXJ010001787.1:0-301661 GCA_013403705.1 Heliconius hermathena | reverse complement strand
TCACTACGACAATCCAAAGCGAAAAAAATCGTGGGGCATGCCGGGTCACGCATCAACATCGTCGCCAAAACCAAATATCCATGGTTCTAAGCTTCTTCTCTGCATTTGGTGGGATCAGCAGGGCGTAATTTATTATGAGCTGCTTAAACCTAATGAAACTATCACGGGAACTCGCTATCGACTTCAGTTGATGCGTTTGAGTCGCGCTCTGAAAGAAAAGCTGCCACTATACGAGCAGAGACACGACAAAGTGATTTTATTACATGATAATGCTCGGCCACATGTGGCAAAACCAGTCAAAACTTACCTGGAAACACTTCAATGGGAAGTTTTACCCCACCCGCCGTATTCACCGGACATAGCCCCCTCCGATTACCACTTGTTTCGGTCGATGGCGCACGGTTTAAGCGAGCAGCGCTTCCATTCTTTTGAAGAAGCCGAAAAATGGCTTGATTCCTGGATTGCCTCGAAAGATGAGTCGTTTTTCCGAGGGGGGATTCAATTGCTACCACAGAGATGGGAGAAAGTGGTCTCTAATGATTGACAATACTTTGAGTAATGTCATTGTAAGCATTATATTTTAAATTATATTTTTTAAACAAAAATAAACAGCGAAGGCGAATCAAGGTCCTAATATAATAATAACAACATCCATCCTATTAGAATATTCATAATTATAATATTGTTTAAGTCACGACTCTTTTTATATAATGCAATTTCTTGGGATTCTTTATATTATCCTCACACTTACTCATCAAATATTATACGTATAATTATATTATATTTTGAGGCCAATCGTGGCGCAGGGGCACAAGTGTAACTGGTTATGGGTTCGATCCCCACTCGAGGAGATGAAATATTTATTTACATTTATACTTTCATTTCGTTCTGGTGTAAAGGCAAAGCGCGGCGTTGAGTTCCGCCGCTCAACAGCAATCCTCCAGAACTCGGCGGAAAGCCTCTGCCTACCCTGCTATGTGCGGGATACAGCGTGAAAATTATTTGATTTTATAATTATATTTCTTTCTAATTATGCGTGTTTCCACCATTCAATATCTCGGAAATAAGGCAGTGCGTGGGGAACATAGTGTCTTAACACTAGGTTCCTCTGCCTTCCCTCCCAAATTGCGGATGCAAATGAAGATAAAATAATATTATTTAATATAATAATTATTATTATTTTTCCAGGTTTATGGTATTTTGATGTGTCAACTTCTCGTGACTATGGCTTTCATCACTCTCTTCGTGTATCACGCACCAACCAAAGCGTGGGTGCAGAAGAACACTTTTATGTTGTGAGTTTCTTTTATTATTTTTATTATTTTGTATGTGTTTATTGTATAAGCTCGATTTGGGCTCTTTAGTAACGTGTTATGGCGTTCACTATCAAAATAAAAAAAAAACTCCCAAACAACAATATCCGATGATTTTTAACATTTTTAAAGTGTTATTCGACACTAGAAAACGTATAAAACCGATTTGGTCGGTTTCCAGGAGGCGCGGGTTCGAGTCCCGCTACGTTCAAATTTTTATACGATTTCCAAATAAGTATAATATCCGATGAATTACAATGCCACAGACCGACATACAGACACGTCAAACTTATAACACCCCTCCTTTTGCGTCGGAGGATAAAAATAACAAAAAAAATATTATAAACTAGCGGCCCCCGCGCAGATTTGCCCACAGAAACTGTAGGAACATCTATTTAATATGATTTAAGTGTATTTGGAGAAAATTGATTGATTATTTAAGTATGTTTATGTATACTGGTATACATTTCACAAAACGTAATTTAAATCTTTTTTCATTTTATTTGATTTTGCTTCCAAAAAAGGTTGTATTAAATAGAAAAAAAATCTATCAGGAGCAGGCACACATCTATAGGCAGGAACTAGATACGCGCGCATAACAGACGCGGTTCTCCCGCGGTAATCACACGGGAATTCCGGGATAGAAAGTAGCCTATATGTTGCCCTTTGACTGGCGGATCTATCTTTCAGTGAAAATCACATAAAAATCGATTCAGGTTTTTCGGATATTAGCCACATTTAAATTATTTATTCAAATTATTAAATTAATTGAGGCCATCGTTTTGTCTACAACTGAAAATGCGACAGTTGTGGATACCATTCCCATTTGGAGGAATGAAATAAATCAAAATAAAATAGGCCAGTCGTGGTGCAGGAGCACAAAGTGTGACTGTAAAACCGTCTAGTTGTGGGTTCGATCCCCACTCGAAGAGATGAAATATTATATTTACTTAAATTTATATTTCCATATCTTCGCTCTGGTGTTGAGGCAAAGCACGGCATTGAGTTCTGCCTCTCAACACGCAATGCCTCCAGAATTCGGCAGAAAGTGGGATATGGAATGTCTTAATACTAGGTTCCCTCTGCACACCCTATTATATGCGGGATACAGAATTAGCTAACATTAACAATTAACTAATATTTTATTAATATTTTCAGTTGGATAGCATTCGCCCTGGTGTTTGTGTGTCTGATCGCGATGGCGTGTTGCTCCAGTGTCCGACGCACTGCGCCCATGAATTTCATATTTTTGGGCATTTTTACGGTTGCCGAGAGTTTTCTCCTTGGAGTCACTAGCAGCATGTATCAGAGTGATGCGGTGAGTGCGAGGTCTTTTTAGATAATAATGTTTGCTTAAAATTATTGTGAATTCGATGATTGAAGTACATTCATCACTGCGCTCTGGCTAACATAAAATGTGGCACTTACTAACTACTCTACACTTAATGTCTCTAATTCGAGCGGAAAGTGGAATGCCTTAGCATTAGGTTCTTTTTGTCTACCCTGCGATATGTGAGGTACAACGTGAAGTTGATGAATAAATAAAACATATTTATTTAGAAAACGTATAAAAATTTGAACGTAGCGGGACTCGAACCCGCGCCTCCTGGAAACCGACCAGGCGCTCTGACCGCTAAGCCATACGTATAGATATCACCGCTCAATTTTTGGACACATTATGTTTTAAGTGGCGGAACTGAACGTCACGATTTGTCATGGTACCAGAGCAAGAAAATGAAATTTACGTAATTCCTGCTAACGGAAACCGAACCCACAACCATCGCCATGGCACCACTATGTATAACTTATATTATTGTATTATTTTGTTTTTGTTTCAGGTAATGATGGCGGTCGGTATAACGGCAGCGGTGTGTCTCGCCCTAACCATATTCGCTATGCAAACCAAATGGGATTTCACGGTGATGGGTGGAGCCTTGCTGGTTGCTACGATCGTTTTGCTGTTGTTCGGTAATATTTATTTTGTGTTTTTTTTTTACCTATTATATTTATTTGGAATTTGAATGCAATGCTTCCGACAGAAATCGATAGAAAGTAGGTAGCGGAATGTCTTAACACTAAACTCCCTCTCGCTACCTTGCTACTAATTTTAAACTTTTAGCATTAGTATTGTGGCGGAGCGGCACAACGTCTAACTGTAAACGCTAAGGTAGGTTGTAGGTTCGATTCCCACATTGCGGAATAGTCAGAAAGAACAGAGAGTCAAACGCTACGGTCTCAGCATACCTCTTTCGCCACACCACTGTCATCAACCTCTTCATACGCACGCCAGGGGGTCATTGTGCTTTTTACGGGACCTTTCTTCAGTATTAAATATGAATAATATATAGCTGAAATAAAATATATATTTTTACTTAATTCCAGGAATCGTCGCCATCTTTGTCCCGGGAAAAACAATGACACTAGTGTACGCTTCTCTAGGCGCTCTAATATTCTCGCTCTATCTAATCTACGACACTCAACTGATGATGGGCGGCAAACACAAATATACAATTTCACCTGAGGAATATGTATTCGCGGCTTTGAACCTGTATCTAGACATTATTAATATATTTATTTATATTTTAACCATCATTGGTGCTGCAAGATCTGATTAAAGTGGACTTTTTTGTTGGAACCTACTTTTTTCTTTTTTATTGTGGTTAAATTCCGTGCAATTTTCTAGAATGGAAAGATATTGTAGTGCAGTTGGGTAGTAACTGGGTGAAGGTTATGTTTTCGTCTGATGGAATGTTGACGCTTAAAATAATCTTGATTAAACAAAATACTTGCATTGATCTCCGTCACCCATCAGCTAAATATTCTCTTAAATGCACGGAAACTTTGTTTTTCTCATCTGTTGATTCCAATATTATAACCAACAATTTAACTAGGTGTTTTGAAGCCAGTATATTTTCTTATTATTCTATTCTGCATTTGACGTGCGATTTTCTTTTTTTTTTCTAATTAGTCGTGACAGAGATCTTAAGTCGTTAGTATTTATTGTGTATCTTTGTAAGAAAGCTTTAAATATTTCGTTTTAGAATTTTGGCGTTCTCATAATAAATATGATTATAATCAGTGTTAGAATTGAAGAAAAAAAAAAGTTGCAAACCTAGTCTCCTACTCTATTCTAAAGTATAAATATATTGTATATATACAGTATTTAAAATCATTCCCTGAAACAATTATTTTATGATATATATAATTTTATTAAATTTAAAACGTCAAGTGTGGATTCTGTATTAAAATTTATATAACAGACAATAAAATCCCAAGTTACCGGTCTTTGACTGATATTAGTTTTTAAAAAACTCAGTAAAAGTTATTTGTCCGCCATTTTGAAGTTGTGTTATGTCAATTTAAAATGGCGGGAAGTGATTAATTAACAATGTCGAATACTTATGAATCTACTTACATTTAAATAGTATAAAAAGTATGATACTAACGTTATTTCATAAAATTGTTTTGTGTATTTTTAATAATAACTTCTTAAAACATATAACTTATATATTATATATTTATTATTGTAATAATTTAAGTAAATACTAAGTATATATCTATATTGTAGTCGTCGATGTTTAATAAAAGTCGTTAAGATGAATTATTCGTATATTTTTTTAAACATATTCTTAATTCTCCTTCGAAAAGATTAATTAATCTATGATTATATTTCGTTTTCATAATTATTATAATAAATTTTAAATCAATATTACAAATAATATTGTAAGTAATACCGATAGTTACAGTTTTTTTTTAAATTTGTTGATTTTTTATCATCATTTAAGGGTTATTCGAATACTTTTTTTAATGATTCTCAATGATAATAATATTCTATAAATAAGATAATGATGTAGTTGCATTTACTTAGCTTTGATAACCTTTCTATACTAAAATTTGTGTATTATTGTAATATTGGCGTTGAATTAACGCCAAAATAATAAAAAATATGGCTTCATGAATATATAACAATGAACTGTAATTAACTTTTAAATTTCAAAACTTCTGTAATCATCCTGTTGCTTTATTCTAAATGTCAAAAATAAAAAAAAATACTTTGAAGAAATTAACTTTATTTACATAATATATTATATACATACATAAGTTATTATTGTATAATATAATAATTAATGATCGTCAATTTAATTATATAAATATCTATATAATAAATATATTATTATTTTTATATAAGATTATTTGAAATGTCTAAAAATATACATTTGGTACAAAGCAATGTTCAAACAATTCCGCCATTGCTGTTAGCTTATTTTTATAATAGAAAAAATATTATTATTGTATACAAATGGATTCGTGCGTGGATGAAGGTGATGTAGCGTTTTAAATTTTTAGAAAACCTGTTAGATTTTGTTATAATTGGAGAGGAATTAAATTATAAATGTATATTTTTTTCTTTAAAAAAGCTGATCTATAATTTTTTTCACAATTAAAGTTTAAATTACTTTTATTTTGAATTGAGTTTTGAGTATTATAGGTTCAGAATTATTTATTTATACTTAAAATTCTTTTCCATTACCTTTGTCCAAGCATATATTCATATTTAAAAGTAAAAACAGAGTGTCTTAACACTAGGTTTTCTCCGCTTATTCTGCTATATGCTGAATACATATTATATATATTAAATGTTTGTCTGTTCATACACGGGTAGTGTTTTAGTTCAAAATAAAATATATATATACACATAGCACTGTTTTGTGAATAAGGTATTATTTAATTTAGATTTTGTGTTTTTTGATTTATTTTTTAATTAAAATTACTGGATTAATTGGTGTTTTATTTTACGTCTAAGGAAAATTATTTTATTTTAATTATAGGGTAAACATATTGGGCTTACTTTTCAATCTTCAAATAAACCACCAAATCTTCGAATCTTATGGGAGCAATTTATTTTAAAATATTAAAAAAACGTGTCACACTGGTTGATTTCGTGCTAAGAAAATAGTTTACTGACATCGAATTCTGGCATATGTTCCAGTTTTATAGTATAAGCGGGTGTCAAGTGAATCTAAATGGCGTGGTAGGTTTATAACAGTGATTCATAGTGACTTGTATTAGTTTTAACCCACGTCTTAAAAGTTGGGCGGAGAATTTAAACACCTTCCTCCACTCTCTGCATACTCTGCCTACATGCTGAAAAAGTGAGAATGTGCTTGATATACACATAAATAAATAAATATATGTGAAACTTATAAACGCGTGGGTTATTGTATTTATTTTATATAAGTACCTCGTAATGATCCGTGAGAAATATAATTTCATATTAAACAAACGAAAATAATAAATGGATTAAAAGATATAAAATATATTTCTTTGAAATCTTTTTGAAATTGTACCACTTTAATATATTTTCAATATGACGTACACAAAGATGAATAAATTTTATTGATTTATTGTAATATCGTTATCGTTCACCTCTATTGATAAATTGCTTCGTTCCTACCTCTACCTACTTGTTTACTAAAAACAGTATCATGGCAGTGATGATTCATACAGTATCAATATATTTATCTATAACATAGATGTAATTTACGTATGCAAATATATCAGCTACACGCTATATCCCGCACACACAGGGTAGGCAAAGGGAACCGAGTGTTAAGATACGCCGTTCCCCACTTTCCGCCGAATTCTGGAGGCATTGCGTGTTGAGTGGCGGAACTTAACGCCGCGCTTTTACCTCGACGCCAAAGCGAAGAAATGAAAATATAAATTTAAATAAATATTTCATTTTCTCGAGTGGGGATCGAAACCACAACCAGTCGCACCTTCAGGCAAACTTTGCGGTATATATTTTTGTATTGTTGCAATGAGACAAGGCATGGCAAGCGTGCAACTGTAAGCGCGACAGTTGTCGGTCCGATTCCCACTCGAGTGAATCAAATATTTAATATTCTCGTTTCCTCGCTCGCCATTGAGTTCCGCCACCCAAAGCGCAAAGCCTAGATAAACCGGCGGCAAGTGACCAACGGTAGCGGAGTGTTTTAACACTAGGTTCCCGCTGCCTACTGTTCTATGTGCGAGATGCAGCGTGAAGCTAAAAAAACGCTTAGCTATGTGCTAAACGTTTTAATTAAAAAAAATAAAGTGTTATGTGAATTCACAATGGCTTACTTGTGTTGAACTTACCAATTAAATATGGCACGAATTCACAATATTATACCTACATTTATGTAAAGTTTAGTGTTGCAACCCCGAACTTGCTTGATTATAATGAAAATACGAAGAAAAGGGTGAATCACCAATTTTTATTTATTTACTGAACTATTCATGGTCACTAAAATTATAGGATTTTAATTTTAAGTTTAGAGTAGAGATATAAATAGTATATTGGTATATAACTTCATATTGGTATATAATATTTAACGTTTTTAATTGGGAGTTATTCCATACTTAGGCATTAAAAATATTTACATATAAAAAAAATAACTTAGCTGGATTTGAATCCGCGCCTATCGCCGTCTAAGCTCTTTGACCGCTAAGGGTAGTAAACGTATGGCTTAGTGGTCAGGACTTAGACGGTTTCTAAGAAGCGCAAGTTTAAATCCTGCTACGTCAAAACTAATCTCCGAATTTTAGCGTATTTTAATTCTGGAAAGAGCCATATTATTCATATTAAAGTATTACCGTCACACCTTATCCAGTTGACTGCTGTACCCTATATCTTATCAGTGATTGTGTTACGAGATACGCGAACGGACGTCGATATGGCTCAGGTTAGTTATTTTTACTTTTCTTTAGAAATATTCTTATTAAAGAAGACAAATTATGTAATTCTTTAATACTTTCTAGGTTAAATAGTAAGTGATTAGTAAATAATCAAATGATGGAAACTTCTTGAATATTCTCTTTCTTAGCAGTAATATTTGGCATTTTTTTTTCTTTTTTAGAATATACCTAAACAAAATTAAATAGTTTTTTTTATTCTAATGCATTTAAATAGTCAGAGAAAACCTAATGTTTTTTTAACCAACTTTTGTAAGAAAAGGAAGTTATCAATTTAACTGTTTTTTTGTATTTTTTACCTCATAACTTTTGACTGAGTGAACCGATTTTGATGTTTTTTTTTATTTGATAGCTAGTGCTTCCCGTGTGGACCCATTTTTATTTATAGTGTGGTGAAAGATTGGTCAGGCAAAGTTGGTTTTTTTTTTTGTAGAAAATATAAATATATTGTAATAATAACAAGGAAAAACTTTGTTAAAATGTCAGAAGTGATATTCCTAATCGTTGCATTTCTTTTTAACCAACTTTAAAAAAGAGGATGTTATCATTTTTAACTGACTTCAAAAAAGGGAGAGGTTCGAAATTCGACCGAATTTTTTTATAAACATTTTAAAAATTAATTTATCTTTTCAACTATCTTTGACAGATTTTATAACGAATGGGAAAACAAATCGTTGCACTCGTCACAAAAAAAATCTTTCAACTCAATAATTTGGTAATCTAATTTAGATATTTTTACATTACATACTTTTAACATTTTTCTTATATCTATATTGTCATTTACTTATATCGGTCTATTATGCATACGTGCACGTAATCCTTCGACATCTAATAATAGGACTAATATATCTTGTGTTAAGACAATCAGTTTTCCCTTCCCACCCACTTTCAGGCCATTGAGGGTTGAGTGAAAATGCAAACAATCTATTGACCGAAATCAAAAAATAGTTTCACGCTGTATCCTGCACACAGCGGGTTAGGCAGAGGGAACCTAGTTTAGACACTCCATTCCCCATTTAAACATTGATTTAATTGGAAATATATGACTTTTAATACAAACTATTTATATAAAGTATCGCAATCTCATTACAACATCCGATTTACAATGTAGAGCAAAAAATTGCAACAATAGTGTCAAGAATCTAAATATTTTGTTTTTGACGAGATTATTTTACAATAGCTTATTGTGAGTTGGATATTGTTCTGGATATTACAGTCTAGAGCAGTGATTCTCAACCTTTTTTTTGTTGCGGCACATATTTAACGATTTCAAAATTTGGCGGCACACAAAGAAAAAGATAAAAATAAAGATATAATTTAATAATAATATTATTATATATTTGCAAAATTTGGCCGCACACAAAAGTGCCGCGGCACAGTGGTTGAGAATCACTGGTCTAGAGGTTAAAACTATGGTGCGTAAACTAAAAATGAAATGAAATGCTTCATGGCTTCACGGCTTTTCTCGCATAACATAGTAAACGGAGAAAATCTAGGCTTAAAACACTCCGTTACCCGCGCTCCGACCGATTTTCAAGACATTTTTTGTTCAGTTGTGGTCTGGTGGAATATAACATTGTTCACGAGAGCGGGGAAACCCCCAAAGCACTTAGTCATCTTAAGTCAGTAATTCTAATAAAGATGCATTATATTTTATAACGTGAAACAAAATGTTATACTAACGCTGATGAGTCACACATTGCTTATGAAAGTAAATACATGTGATAAGAATTGATGAAGAAATCATATTTTCTTATATGTACTGTACTGTATGTAAATATTTTATTTTTTTATTACTTTTACTTTAAGTATATTATGAATTGACTTTTGTTCGTTTACTATTAAGAAAACTTTATGATACTTTCATGTAAATATTTTTTTTTAACGCGACTTTGGTAGTGATTTACCACACAATTTAAAACCGCAATGGTTGTACTAATATAATGTCTGTCTCAAGTATGGTTAGAAACGATGATGTTGAGCTCCACTAATAATTTTTTTTGGAGTGTGTAAACGCTCGTTACCAGAGCGAGATAAAGAAAATGTTAAATGTTTTATTTCTCGAGTGGAAATCGAACCCACAACCTATCACGCTTACAGCTGTTGCCTAAGCCACGACTGGCTCCAATAACATTGAAGAAATTATATTCTTTTATAATGTACCTAAAGAACTCTACTACTCTTACTCAAAACGCAATGCCTCCAGAATTCGGCAGAAAGTGGGGAACGTAGTGTCTTAACACTAGGTTCCCTCTGCCCCTCCTGTGTGCGGGATACAGCGTGAAGCTGATCTGATGTGATCTGATCTATAATGTACCTATTTTTTTGTTTATTTTCAGACAGGGTACTACGGTCCTCAAAGTTATGGTGAGGATGGGGAGGGCCATGCTGCCTTTGATTTTACAGAACAAAGTATACGAAAAGGATTCATTAGAAAGGTAGATGTTTCGAATTATTAAATAGTTAATAAAAGTTAATAGTTAATAAAATATATGATTTTCGCTGGCTTCTGGAAACTGAACTGGCTGATTCGGTAAAATTGCATTTATAGAGAAAAATATTTTTTTCTTGAGGCCAGTCGTGGCGCAGCGGCACGAAGTGTGACTGTAAAACCGACTGGTTGTGGGTTCGATTCCCACTCGAGGAGATGAAATATTTACTTAAATTTTATATTTCCATTTCTTCGCTCTGGTGTCGGGGCAAAGCGCGGCGTTGAGTTCTGCCACTCAACACGCAATGCCTCCAGAATTCGGCAGAAAGTACGCCGCTGTGTGTGGGATACAGCGTGAAGTTGATATTTTTTTCCTCTTGTATCTAAAAAACAATGTTCAATTAAAAATGACACGTATAGATATTTAATAAAGGAGATAATATTCATTATATTAAGTAAAATTAATAAAAAAAATGTTGGTTAATTAGATAAAAAATAAACTATTACATTTTAATATTCTTTTTCTCTTTCTCTAGCATAATTAATTTTGTTAAATAAAAAAAAGTAAAAGTTTTTATTATTTTCTAGGTCTACGCAATACTGATGTCTCAGCTCCTAGTGACGATGGGGTTCATTGCGTTGTTTCTCTTCCACGAACCAACTAAACAGTTTGTTCGACAGAATTCATATCTCTTGTAAGTAGTAGAATTTGAAATTCATCACTTGTGTATCAGTATCAGTTGTAGAATTTGAAATTCATCACACAACCGCACTCAGAGACACCTTATCACCATTATCGTTTAAGTGACATTATGTTTAAAAAGTTTGAAGTCGTCGTTGGCACAAGTGTGTGGCTGTTAACTCGACCATGTGGGGCCGATTTCCACTCGAGGCGAAGGGAATATTTAATATTTTAATCTAAGAACATCAACAACAGAACGAGGTTCTGGTTACGCTGACGAGGCAATGCTGAGTTGAGATGAGTGAAATATATTTATGAATCATTAGGTTACTCAGAAAATTAAACACGTTAGACATGGAATGGGTACGTTTGAGCTTAATAATAAAGAAAAGTGCCTAATTTTGATATTAGCTACCAAGCGATCGACGTAACAAATATGTAATTATAAAAAACATAAAACTCGATAACATAAGACTAAAAAGAAAAAATCAACAGTCCAATAATTCATTAGGAGTAACAAGCGGGACCCATAAAAATTTACGGTGATCGAAGAACTATAGGGGAATAATATTTTAATTTCAAATAGAATTTTTTGTTATTGTAACATGGATGAAATTGAGGCGTAAAAATACAAATTTGAAGGTAAAAAGTACCAATTTGAAGCTAAAAACGGCGAATTTGATGTGTGTAGCTAAATATGAACTAGGAGTGAAAAACCTATATATTTTCATTTATTTTAATAATTATACTTTTTTTTCATTCACAGCTGGGTAGCATTTGTAATATTATTTGTGTGCCTCATCTCAATGGCGTGTTGTCCAGAGGTCCGTCGCACTTCACCTATGAACTTCATCTTCTTAGCAATATTTACTATAGCCCAAAGTTTCCTTTTGGGAGTGGCTACCAGCGTGTATAATGTTTCGGAGGTATGTACTTTTAATATACTGCACATCTGTATGTAATGTGTAATAGCTGCACACTTATAGTTAGACAGTGTCAAGACACTCCCATTTCTTTCCCTTCCACCTAGTGAAGTTTTATTTTTGACGATTAAATGTTAAGAAACGCAACCCGTTCGATTAAGAAATTAACATTATAGCCCAGTTGACCCGTACTTAACTAAATAAAACAAAATAAATGCCTCCGTTTGCCAACCTCAAATAAAATGCAAAAGATAAAACGAGAGACGACAGTTAAAAGCGTCTACTTACCTACATCAAAATAATTTTCAATATCCGAAGAACAACCAAATTTTACATTTTAGTGTACTATTTTCTTTTTAATTTTTAAACGGTTTTATTTAGCTTGGCCAGTTTATTTGGGTCTAATTTAGTAATTGGAATTTTACCCCCTTCCTAACACCACATCGATATTATTATGTATAAATACAATAAAAAAAAATTATACCTATAAATCCAAAATGGCCGCCTATACAAAATGGCGGATTACATATTACTTCACAACAACCTCTTTATGAGTATCAAATGAAAAGGCTTTATTGGTAGAATAGAGCTCACTATAAAAAAATAAAATTCAAGATGGCCGCCGCGACAAAATGGTGGATTACATATTTTACACAACTACCTCAATATTGGTGTCTAATAAAAGGGCTTGACTAGTAGAAAAGAGCTCATTCTGAACAACAAACCTAAAAACTTGAAAATAAATTAAATAAAAAAATATTTTTATGTTAAACTGTTTTATTAATATTAAAAAAAAATCGTTGGGCGCGTGAAACTATCATATATTTACTCTAGATATGCAACGCCCAACGATTTTATTATTTGTCTGATCAATACCTCAGATTGATGAGAAGATTGGTGCGATCTGGTAGCTAGGACTTACTGAATTATTTTTTAGCTTTTAGTACATTACCTACATTATTTTCATTGTAATAAAACCGTTTCACATAAAAATATTTTTTTATTTAATTTATTTTTTATATTTATAAAAAATCAAGAATAAAAATATTATTCTTATTATTTATATAGGTAATGATGGCGGTCGGCATCACAGCAGCCGTATGTCTCGGCTTAACGATCTTCGCGTTCCAAACTAAATGGGATTTTACAATGATGGGCGGCGCCTTAGTAGCCGCTTCCATAGTCCTCCTTGTATTTGGTAAGCAAAACATTTCTGTTAATGGCTTTAAAAACTGAATAAACGTACGAAATGAAATAGTACGAAAATAGCTATTATAATACCAAATTAAATTGTAGTCTTTTAATAATATACCATCCAAACATAAACGTGAAGTGAGAGCCAAGTCAATTATGTTTTATGTAAGGCGTTGTTCCCGACTTTACCAGTAAAATAACGAGAGATCTACATATATGGGTGCCGAGTTCTGTGTTCTCTGGGGATAAAATTCAAGCTTTTTGAAGTTGTTTTTGTTGAGTGAATGAGCTAGTCACAAAAATGCCGATTTTTGAACGTTAATATTTAACTAATAATATATGTAACTAATTAAAAAATTGTACAGGAGGCTAATGTGCAATCATATTACAGTTATTTTACAAACGATATTGTTAATACTTATCCAAATCATTTAATTGTTAGTTAAGGCTGTTTATAATATCTATGTATATTTCTAAAATTAATAATGATGTAGTTCATGCGGGCGAAGCCGCGGGCAGGCCGCTAGTTATGAATAAATGATTAAATTATGTGCTACAGGTCATGCATGTAGATTTATTTCTTTACGAGTTGTGAAAGATTCAAAAGAAGCTTGAAATGGTTCGTGTAAAATACACATTGCGCGTTAGTTAAAAGGTTGGAACTTTTAACTTTGGCTGCACACGCTGGTGCGTGTCTTGCTTAGATCTCATATATTATTAAAAAATACTCAAAATACATGTTAAACAGATAAAAGAAGATATATTTATTACGTATAAATTCAATTCCAGTTTAATAAAAATCTTCAATTCACCTTAAGAAAAAGATTAGATGTTAATTCGTACCTGCCTATATATATATTTGATTTGTTTCGATTTTTTGTTTACTTTTTGAAAAATGTAAAAAACCAGTAGTAATTTTTAAAAGCAGCAGAAAGAGGAAACTCGAACTTATTTCAATAGAAACTTACCTAAAATAAAAACATAAATTTTACATTAAAGATATATTTAAAAATAGGAATAAAAAATATTAATAAAACACATTGTTTTTTCAGGTATCTTAGCTATTATAATACGTAGTAACATACTGACTCTAGTATACGCTGCGGCCGGTGCACTCATATTCTCCCTATACCTCGTCTACGACACCCAGCTGATGATGGGAGGCAAACACAAGTACAGCATATCGCCTGAAGAATATATTTTTGCAGCTTTAAACTTATATTTAGATATAATCAATATTTTCTTATTCATTCTTACTATTATAGGTGCCTCGAAATAGTTGTATAATTTATTATTTAATGTTATTCTTTTTTTCATTTCTACCCTCTGTTAAGACAAAACGCGACGCTGAGTTCCACCAGTCAAATATAATGTCTATAAAATGGGTGTGGAGAACGGAGTGACTTAATACTACGTTTCGTCCTCAAACTCTGTTGAGGCTAACAGTGTAAATATAATAATAGAAAATGAAATAAAAAAAGGAAATATTTTTTTATTTTATTTAAGAACACAAATGTATATTCATTATTCATTTAATATCCATATGTACCTACGTAAAATAAATGAAAGAACAGAACTTAGATATTAAAAAATCGTGTGAATGTGCATTTGTGTATTTATAATAAAACATTCTTAAACATTGACATCTATTATCTATTATTTCAATAAAATATACCCTCATATTATATCTAAATGAATAATGAAGAATCAATCAATCAAAGTTTACAAAGCGTACAAAAAATCTAAATCACAGAACGGCCGACGAGTCGTGGCCGTTATGAAGCTGTAGACGCTGCGCTTAAAAAAAAAAACAGCTTCACGCTGTATTCCGCACACAGCAGTGTAGATAGAGAGAACCAAGTGTAAGACACTCCGTTCCCCACTTTCTGCCGAATTCTGGGGGCATTGTGTTAAGTGGCAGAACTCAACGCCACGCTTTTGCCTCGACACCAGAGCGAAGAAATTTTTCTTGCTTTTGATTATTGTTTTTTTTGAGTGTACAATGTACAAAAGTTCAGAAAGTCTAATTCCTACCTAGTTTTTCTACCTACCTGTTTTTCTCCTTTACACCGGAAAGCGGATGCATGGACCTAAAAACATGGCTATATCAAATTATTATTCCAGGAAAACTCGACAATTATTTTAATCAAATTCTACATTTAAATCAAATTTAATAATTACATATTTATCTTTACACAGATAAACAAAATTTTCTTATCATATTATTAATTTATCGAAATAATAAATTTTATAATCTCATTATTAGTATAAATTAAGTGAATTAATTACTAGGTTTAGTTAAATTGTGATACGTTCAAATATAATTTCTTTTTTAAAATATATAAAATATATAAAAAAGGTTTTTTTTAATTTTTTTTATTACACAGGAAAGATTTTTTGGTTAGTTTGTATCAATAGGTTTCAAAACTACCGATTTTTTTTTCCACCAACAGAAACATTATTAATTCATTAAAAGGAACATTATCAGGAAGTAGTATAGTCTTCATTTTATTTTTGAAAAATTAAGACAAGTACAAGAAAAAAGAGGGTTATGTTACTCATGTGGTAAAAAATCGTCTCAAAAATTTATAATAAAATCAAATTTCACTTATTTAGAAAACGTATAAAAATGTAAACAAAGCGGGACTCGAACCCGCGCCTCCTGGAAACCGACCAGGCGCTCTGACCACTAAGCCATATGTTCTCTTCGAGCTACGTCGAAATTTTATATACTGACGCATACAATTTTTATACAATTTTTTTTGATCTACGATTTTTGTTTCACTGAACTTTAGCTTTGAACTTACCGTTCACGTGAAAAATCCAAAAGAAACTGACTAAGTGCATATAGTAATATATATATGCACTATTGAATTGTAGGACTAAGATATATCTATCTATAATAACTAAGCTAAATTGCTTTTTATATTTAAAAACAATAAATAACTCCTACTTTTTCACAGAACATGAGACAAATACTCATGAATTTAAAGTATTTCATCATCAAGATAATTTTAACTAGATTTTTTTTTGTATAGATAATTTGATATTTGGTCAATTCGTTGACTAGATATCTTTTAATCGCAGCGATAAGTATAAAAATGCGTTCTATGTAAAGTGGACATTAAAAAGGTTAAATTTATACTGTAGTATTTAAGTGCATATAGTAAAATATTAAAACAAATAACTTTTTGATTGGTCGGGCTAATCTCCGGAACAGCTAAATCAACAATTTTAAGATTTTCACTAGTCTACTAGTAGTTTGAGGAACTATACATTTACTATTTAATAGCATAAATGCCTTTTAACTTTTTTTTGCGGATAAAATAATGAAACATATTTCCATAGAATAAAATAATTTTTGCGAGGAAAAACAAAGGAAATCCAAAAATAATTAAAATGAATAGTTTTAAATTAAAAAATAATAACAATATATTTTGTTAGTATAGTATGAGTATAGAATAGAACCACACTAAATATAAAAATTTACCAATTTTCCCTAAATAATCTTATAGTTTAAGCGGGTGAAGCCGTGGGCGGGTCGCTAGTGTTTTTTATAAAAATATAAAATAGGTACAAAGATAAATACATTCGATCTTTAAAAAAGATAAAATAAGTAACTATGCTTCAGTATTTCAGGCAGGTCAAATAGGTATGTCATTGGTTCACCAAAACAGCTATATACGTAAAGTACTTAAAGGAATTAGAAATAGTGTATATAGTAAAATACTTACGGAGTGTGTTAACACTAGGTTCCTTCAGTCTATCCTGCTGTGTGCGGGATACAGCGTGAAGCAGATTTTTTAAAAATAGTTATTATAATCGAAAATAACAAAGAATGAGAATGTTCTGTCATAGTGTCCTTAATGCCCCTACACACTCCCTAGTCACACACAAAGTTGTAAATTGGTATCCATGTAGGATACCAATTTACAACTTTCTAAATTCAACAATTTCGTCTGTCCGTTGTCTGTTGTTTTTTTATAAAAGGATTATGTTGACATATTATTGATCTACCATATAGTATCCTAATACTGCACTAAAATTTACTTAACATTTCAAATTAGATAACAAGAGTAAATATACATCAAAACTGACCACAAAACGGAATTATTTCACTTTATCACACATCTGCGTCTGTTATCAGCTATAAACAATAAACACTGCTCATTCAGTTCTTGTGTTTCGACAAAATGACATGCCTCACTGTCGCCGCCGTAATAATTATTATATTATTAATAGTTTTCCTTAGAAAAAAAGATCCGGAACCGATTTTTGGTGTGTACACAGTGCCTGGAAAGTGGTACTATTTGAAATATGCTGTTTTCTCCTGCCTTTATTATTATAGAAAGGTAAGCTTTGTTTTTAATTTTAAACTAATTTTCATTTAGCTCCCGTGCTGCTGCGGTGCAGTTTGACTGTGAATTACTGTAGCTTCGCTGTGTGGCGTTGAACTCCACCGCACAGTACTCAATGAGTCAACAGAAAATGGAGAAAAGAGTGTCTTGACATTAGGCTCCCTCTGCGTACTCTACTATACGCAGAATACAGCGTGAAGCTGAGCAAAAAAATATATAGGTATGAAGCGACCGGTATGGCATGGTTTGAATGCGGGATTCAGTTGGAACTTATAAAAAAAGTATAATTTATATAGATGTTTCTCTACATTTTGCACTCAAGCAATTTGAGCAATTCTTTGTATTTTATCAACATTTCCATATCAAAAATAAGGAAAATATTCCTGTCTTAATAGATACAGTATATCGGATGTTATCGTTATATGCCCTTTGCTCAGACATACAAAAGCATTTAATGTACAACATAGTAACCGTAAAATTTCTATATTACATATTTAGTTGCAAAAACAGAAGAGTTCCGAAGGAACATTTCAAATAATCTTTACTGAAAATATATTATATTTCTTAATTTTTTATTGATATTTAAGTATAGTATTGAAATATCTAGTTACTTTCATATTTATTTATATAAGAGAAAAAAGCAAGGCAGAGGGAACAAGTGTTAACAGTCTCCGTTCGCCACTTTTAACATTTCAAACAAATGGATATTGGAAAGTGGTTTGATATCTCACGTACTAATAAATATTTTTTAGGATAATGACACCCAATCCTATTGGAATTAAAGAACTTCGAAAAATTGCAAACCACACCCTACCGGCTAATTCATTTATATATTTTTTTCTTAATTTCACGCTGTATCTCGTATAGCAAGGCAGGCAGAGGGAACCCTAGGTTTCCTCGACACTAGTGTCGAGACATGGACAGACAAATTTTTGGAGATACTGCGTGTTGAGTGACAAAACTTAGCTCCACCCTCGGCCTTGTTTTCAGAGCGAGAAAATGAAAATAATTTACTCCCCCGAGTAGAAATCGAACATGGTCGTCACGTTTAGAATCAGATTATTTACCGCTATGCCACGACACTAAGCAAGTACTTTGACCGTTTCGTTTTATCTTCATTATATAATGTGTTTCGTAATTATTTGATTAACACCTGTTGAGTCAAGATTACTTATCAACTTTCAAGTTTTTAATTTTAATTAACTAAAGTTATATATCATTAAATTTAAATTTATTAAAGAAAATTAATAAAGACATTGTGGCGCAGTATGACAGTTATATTGTATAAAATGTATAGTGTATAAAATGGAGGCCGCCGTGGCGCAGGAGCACAAGAATGTGATGATAACGCATCGGTAGTGGGTTAAATTCCTCTCGGGGAAATAAAATATTTAATATTTTCATTTCCTCGCTGTAGTACCAAGGCAAAGTGCGGCGTTGAGTTCCACGGCCAGTCAACACGCACTGCCTAGGAAATCCGGCGGAAAGTGGGGAACGGAGAGACAGAGCTAGTGAACTAAGTTCCCTCTGCCTACCGTGCTGTATGCGGGATACAGCGTGAAGTAGATAAAATATTTAATTTCGTAGTAATAAAAGGCTATAAAAAACTATTGTTTTTCAGTATTTTAATAAAAATAAGGCGGTCGGCAATGATGGTAGAGCTGGACAAGGAGTGAAGGCTTATGCGGATCCCGCTGATATGGATAGAGCACAACCACTCAGCGAACATGCTAAGGTATGTATTAAACATATTTTTGAAGTCAATTTAAAACCAGCTTCACGATGTATGCCGCACGCAGCAGGGTTGGCAGAGGGAACCTAATGCTAAGATACCCTGTTTGCCACTTTTCGCCGGATGCTGAATGAATTTCCGCTGAATAACTAATAACTTTTATAAAAAGCCGACTTTGCACAATTGCTGAATATAAATCCGACGGTTGTGAATACTATTCAAAATGAGGGGATTTTTTTTTATTTGTCCGCTATGACAATGAGACAAGACGTGGCGTTAAGTTCCGCAACACAACACCACTACATATTTAACTATATGTTTCATATAGATAACATTTAATTGAAATTGTTTATCTAGGCATTCGATGCAGTATTCTTCATATCAGCGCAAAAAGATGAAGGAGATAAGGGTGTGTACGTGATATCAGGTTGTGAACGACGACCTATGGGCATGTGCAATGGACTCTTTTATATCGGGGTAGGTGTCTATTCAATTAACCTATAAGTAATTCCGTTTATTAACATTAGTAAGTAAATGAAATTACTATTGTATTAATATATAAATTTTGGTATTGTTCTCATCTGTTGGCATAATCGTATTAAGTACTTTTTTTAGAAAACGAATAAAAATTTGAACGTAACATGATATGAACCATCAGATTTTTATTCGTTTTCTAAAAAAAGTACTTAATACGATTATGCGTATTAAGTACTTTTTTTAGAAAACGAATAAAAATTTGAACGTAACATGATATGAACCATCAGATCCTGGAAACTGTCCAATATAAATTAGAATCTTAAAGAAAAAATAAGAATAGTAGTCGAAACCACTGGTTTTTAAATAAATATACATTTTGAAGTTCTTATTTGTATAGACGCAATATAAATAGTATTAAAACTCTATCACAAACGACAAAACAAAACTTTATAATCATAACACAAATATTAGCCTAATTTAGTCATGGAATCCATTATCTCCGTATTAATTGTTACAAGCAACAAACAAACTAATCACTTATCTTGTTTCTTGTTTGTATTAATATGAAATTTGGGAGTGGCTCTACACTTAGGGAAACAAAATGGAGCAAAAAAAATATAAAACCAGTTGAATTTCACGAGATCTTAAAAAAATATCTTGACAGACGAACCGATGACAGACAGACAGACAGATGGCTAGATAAATAAAGTTTTATAATAGTTTGTTTTTCAGTTATAAAATATAAATTAAATTCCTTTTTTTCCTCCCTTTTTTTCATTATAAAAAAATATTTTATTATTTTTTTACAGTTACCAGGAAAAGGTCTTCTTTGCAGTAAGAAGATACCAGATACAGTATTATTTGGAGCACCTATCGGCGAATTTGCGGCTGAGGGCATTAAAATTAAGCCTGTAGAGCCGATGAAGAAGTGGGCCATATCTTACAATGGACCGATGTGGTTTGTATTGGATACTATATTTATCTTTTCAACATTTTTTTAAAGGATTATCTTCGGGTTCACGCTTCACTTCACTTTCCGCTGAATTTTAAAGGCATTCCATATTAAGCGGCGGAACTTAACGCCGCACTTTGCCTCAAGACCAGAACGAAGAAATGAAAATGTTAAATATGATATTTTCTCGAGTGGGAATTGAACTCACAACCCGTCACGTTTAAACAGTCACACGCTCGTGCCCCTGCGCCACGACTGGCCTCTCTGGATTTTCCTTAAATACTATAATTTTAATATAGAAACACCATATAGCATATTAGCCTAATCAATTAGCAAATTCAATAAAATGTCCTATTTTTTTTTTCAAATCTCAAAATATTCTTGTTGAAAAAAAATATAAAAATGTAAAATAATATTTATACATAAAATATCCTTATATCATTTATAGAGATAAAGTTCAAAATTCTAATTAGTATTAACAGCTGCCTGATATGATAAATACTATTGTTAGCTAGTATTTATCATATCAGGCATTTTCTTATCAGCACAAGACTTCAATAATTTTAAAATCTCGATAACTATTTCAGGTACCAAAATGATCCAAGCAAAACGGTGGAAGTAGAGTTCAGTGGGGAATGGACAGCGATAGGCAAATATTTCGACTACGATAGCGATCTTCACCCGCCAGCCGTCATCAGGTCCATAGCCAGAGAGAAATGGAGCCGAAGCTATTTTGAAGGATTGAAAACGTTAGTAATGTATAACGAAGTAGGGAGAGGGAACCAAGTGTTAAGACACTCTGTTTTTCGCTTTTCGCTTTTCGCGCTAATTTGACATAGCGTGTATTGAGTATTGGAACCAAATGGAACTTTATCTTGCTACAAAACAGCGGCAAAACGAAAATTTTCCCCCTAATGGAGATCGATCCCGCTATCATGGCTTTTACAATCAGTTTTTTTTTGCTCCACACTGCATCCCACACATAACAGGGTAGGCAGAAGGAATCTATTGCTAATACATTCCGTTCCCCACTGGAACTCAACACCGCGCTATATGTCGTTAACAGAGCAAGAAAAAATATTTATAAATAGATTGAGCTACACTCACAACTGATTAAATAATATTTTTATTTTTCTCGATTCTGCTATCTAACATTTTCAACATTTTTTTTAAAAAGGTGGAACAAATTGTTTAACATATTCTTTTATTTCAGAGCCCACCAGTCGCATTACGAGCAGTTTGGCGCTCTCAAATGTAAATTTAAGATAGAAAATGAGTCTTATGAATACACTCTACCATCATTCAGGGATCATAGTTTTGGTAAGAAATATAAGTATACAGAGTGGAAGGGTCAGCGCTCCTTTTACGGGAATACCATATAGGGTAAAATATTTTAAACCTATACCTAAAGGAATTAATTAAGATACCTCAACAATTTAGACGTAGGATTTTTTTTCATTTCACGATGTTTATCCATACTTGTATTTCGTGTGACGCAATTACGCAAAGATACGAATAACGTAAACGCATACTAGTACAAAAATACTACTAAAGATTAAACAACTTTGAACTTTGCCGCCAATACTTACGATTCCATTTCGGAATGAGGAGTATGCGGCGGTTTCCTTTTGTTAAGTTTATATCTGTGTGCGTCGTTCTTGACAAACGGCGTTTTATTTTAAAACGTTATTTTTTTGTTTAATTGTATTCGGCTTTTATAGAGCAGTTAAAACTGTGGTTTCATTTAAAGTGGTGCTGACACTTTCCTCCTGTATATATAGAATGTAGTACATAATATGTTTATTCACTTTCACGTAGAAGCAGAGGGAACTTACGAATCCACTGTTAAGACTCTTCGTTTCCATTATGACACTTCCGTTGCCCACTTCCCATTGTGCATTGCTTATATAGTGTGAATGGGAATCGAACCCTCAACCTGTCGCGTTTACAGTCGCACGCTTGTGCCCTTGCGCCACGACTGGCTTCAATATACGATAAGATGTACATAATATAAATCCTGTTAGGATATATTTGTAACACAAATCTTTCTTAGATTTAGCATTTTTTTAGCCCGCAAAGGCATATAGTGTAAGTAAAGAGAAAAATGGTTAAAATTCTAAGCATTCTGTGTCTTAGTGGAGAAAAGAAAACAATTCATACTCCCGAGCAGAAATCGAAGCCACAATTATCTCGTTTACAAATTAAAAGAAAAAAATAAAAGAGTTTTACAAATTAAAGGAGTTTGATAAGGAGCGAAGTTTAATAGTATAAGAAGTTATTATAAAGTTTGAGAACTCTAGAGATTATAAAAATAATTAAAATTTGAGTATAGTAAATTAAAATTTATTTTCTTACTTAGGCCAAGCTCGTGATTGGACATTGATGCACCGTTACGCTTTTCATCATATTTTCTTACAAGATGGCACCAGCATTAGTGTGGGTGTCATATGCCAGCCCTGCACTGCAACTAGGTAATTGAAACTAAAGTTTTTTTTAGCTTTACACTGTATCACACTGTACCTATACATAGCCTGGCCATGGCAACCTGGCGTGAAAACTCCGTTGCCATTAAGGCTTTCGTTCCCCACTTTCAGCGGAATTCAGGAGACGTTGCATGACAGGAGCGAGTAAATGAAAGAGCTGGCCTTATATTGCTAAAAAATTAAATCAGCTTCACGCTATATCCCGCACATAGCGTAGTAGTCAGAGGGAACCTAGTATTAAGACACTCTGTTCCCCACTTTCCGCCGAGGTCTAGAGGCATTGAGTGGTGGTACTCAACGCCGCGCTTTGCTTCGACACCAGAGCGAAAAAATGAAAATATAAATGTAAATACATATATCATTTCCTCTAGTGGGGATCTAACCCACAACCACACATTCGTTGATTTTACATTCACACTATGTGCCCCTGCGCCACGACTGGCATCTTATATTGCTAATAAATATAAATTCATTATAAATCTAGCATGGAAGCAGGCGTTGTGGGATTACCAAACGGTGATGTTTTACCCATCAAGTGGGTAGATCTGAAGCTGTACCAGCATGGTGAAGGCGGCACAGCTCCTCGCGACTACGCTTTCAGAATGCAGGCAGGGGACGAAGTTTATACTGTTCAGGTATATATTTTTGTTACATTTTATTTCACTATTTAGATGGGTAGATTTAAACTAAAAATAAAAGGCCAGTTTTTTTTTTGGAGAAGTGAAACTAATACAAAGCGCAATATTGTATTTTGCTATGCAATACCTCTCATATTGTTTAAGTTAAATATAAATTACTTATAAATATTAATCATATAATTAAGACAGTAAAATAATTAATGAAATTTGAATTAACTCTAGTAAATTTAACTATTTTTAAAATTTTAAACTTTGAAAATAACTTCTTACTACTCGGCAAGTAATCTAAATTATAATCAAAATCTAAATGTTGTTTATCGAATTGGGCATTACAAGCAGTTTTGAATCGTCATGTTATAAATAATATACATAAATATACATAAAAATGTCAATAGCGTCTGTTGTGTACCTACCTACCTGAACCTACTGCCGGTTAAGAAAGCAATTCTATTGATAACAGTCGACAAGAAACTCAACATTCGCTCTTTGATTATAATTACGTTATAATAAAAAAAAAATAAAAGACTTTCCAAAATTAATATTCTGTCATTTTCTTTTAACTTTTAGGTTTTAGTAGAATACGAGTCAATACATTACGTATCTCAAGATTGGGACGCAAGGATGGTGGAGCGGTTCTGCAAGTTCATCGTCAACGGCGTGCCGGGACGGGGAGTCTCCGAATTCCACTACCGACACAAAGATGGCCGACCGGAAACCGTCGCTAAGAATGATCCCGAATGGTATAGGAAAATGTGCCATAAGATTTAGTTAATACTCTCTAACTAGCTATTAATAATGAATAGCGTATTATATTTTTGTAAGATTTCTTTTTTTTTTGTTGTCTAGTATTCATTAAAGTTATAATTAAATAGTTTTTGCTAATTGTTTTTTTTTTTATCTCAATTCAATAAGACTACGAAATATACCTAAATAGATTGTTAGTAATATATCTTTCACAGTTAATTATAATATTATAATTTAAAATATTAAAGCTATAACTATTATATTGTGTTGTATTTATAGATATTGTGTTTTATTTCTATGTATGCATATGAATCCAAATATATTACTAAAGAATATTTTACCCGATAATCAGCTAGAAAGTCGAAGATTTTACCATTTTTAAGCTCCACGTGTATAGAAGAGTAGGCAGAGAGAACTTAGGGTTAAGATTTAAGATAATCACGTTCTCCGCTTTCCGTCCGAATTTGAGACACTGCGTGTAGAGAGTGGCAGAATCCAACAACACAGAGTGACTAAATTAAATACAACACATTCCCCCGAGTGCTGTACGAACCCATAATCATCGCGCTTTAAATGGAACGCTGTCTTAGTGCGCCTTATTGGCCATACATTTATTTCTATTATATATTTTCCTTCATTTTTATTAATATGTGGAACATTTAAAAATTGATATAAAAATGGGGAACGGAAGTGTCTCAATGGGAGCAGACTATGTTAACATTAACAATAGGTTCCCAGGTTCCTTTGCCTACTCTGCTATGTGCGGGATGCAACGCGCAAAAAAAATGTTAGTGGAAATTATATATCAGATACAACTAAAATATCCATATGGACTGTATATTCAGCTTGTTGTTTCTAAAACGACCATGACAAAGCCTTGGTATCCCTTCAAATATTAGAAGCTATCCTGATTACAGATATACGTAAGATCCATTGCCAGTTTCTTTAAAAAGAACTGTCCCCATGTCTACAGCAATTCTTCAATGGATTTTGCCCTTTGTTTCATCAACTCCGACCTTGATTGGTCAGACTGGCCTTTCGCTGCTCCAATTATACGGTAATCGAATTGACTGACTGTGCTCTACGAATGAGATAATTGCACACGCGCATCCCATAATATATATTGGGTGATGTCAATACAAAAAGTATATTATTTTGCTTTAAAATTAATAAAAAATAATAATCTGGTAGGTAAATATTTAGATTCTGTCGTTGGAAAGTATCTAACTTACTCTCTTAATTTATTCATAGGTATATCTAAGTGTCTAAAACTGTTCCGTTAGTTGAGTGAGTGAAATACAATGCACAGCCGAAACTAGATACGTGGAGTACAACGCCGAAATATGTAGGTTCCTTTAGGACTGTGAGCTGACGGCCATTAATTTAGGTATAAAGTACACCTACTAAAATCTTAGTAGGTGTACTCTTCGGTCTGGTCAGCAAAAAGTGAAAAACGAACATACGTAGATACTAAATTAGAATATTTTAAAACATAAATTCTATAAATTTTAATTATTTGCTACCTAAATTACTTTAAATTAATTACCTAAATTACTTTAAAAAACAATCTTTATGGCGAAAGGAGAAATTACTTTAGATATATCCTTTAACATATGAATATTTCTAATAAAGTAATACCGTAGTACCTCCAAACAAAATCAAATTAAATCAAACCAAATTAGCTTCACGCTTTATCCCACACACAGCAACGTTAAATTTAGTGTTATGACACTCCGTTCCTCACTTTCCACCGAATTCTGGAAGAATTGCTTGAGGCACCTCTAAACAAGTTCAATATATATACACAGCATATAAAGCAAAGTCTACGATTCGTTTTAACAAGGTAAAAAAAATATTGATCTCAGGTCTTTTGTTCATCAACCATTGTAAACTTTAAAAAAACAGTGTCAAACAGCAATGTTTACATTACTGAACGATTAACAATAATAACTGTTTTACGAAAGAAGTCTGAACCTGTTGAAACATGAATTTAATATGAAATTAAATGTAGTAAACTGATAGAATTCGTTATGTAAAGATTATAAGTTTATGAAATTCGTTATATAGAGGTAAATAATACTTTTTATCATATTTTGCAAACTTGAAAATTCGTTATAAAAAGGTTGTAAACAAATATATTCGTCATGTAAAGTTATATTTTGTATTATAATAACTTTTACGGGCAGTTTTAGGGAATTGTGAAAAAATCGTTAAATTGAGGAAATCGTTATATTGAGGTATAAAATTGCCTACTTCTACTTAGGTACTTGTTTATACAACAGGATAAAGAGATAAAATCCAATGTTACCGGTCCTTTTAAGCCAGTAATTAAACAATCTCAAGATCTATCACCTATCTTTGTGTAAATTTATTAGAGATATCTCTACAGAAATATTTCGGTCCTTATTAAAAGTTACCATTACTTATTATTATAATTTATAATAGTTTTGAATCCCACTGTATAACCGGTAGCATATAGGGTCCCTGTATAGTAGTCCCTGCTCCTCGTGCCCGGTGTCAGTCGCCCGGCCCATGCTCGGCGATGAGGAGTGCTTGGGACCCTAAAAATTAACTTCCATTATTTAGTCTAATAGGTAAGTCTATTTGATCGGTCTCTTAATATACATCGTACGAGGCAGTTATTTTTTTAATTTATATCTACTAATATACAGTATGATTTATATTGGCTATGTTATTTAAAAATCGATTTTTTTTAGTAATTTAGTAATTTTAAAAAATCTCCAGCTATTAATTAGTTATTTAATTATTTTATTTGAATTTATATTTGTGTAATGCATATTTTGAAGATTTTTTTTTTTCAAAATCTGATAGATTCATTATAATATATTTAATATTAATAAGAAATTAAGATTTTATTTAATTACAAACATTTATCCAAAATATTACATAAAAGGTTAAATATAACATAAAACATGGATTTTGACGCAATACTCGAGGATGTCGGTACTTTTGGACGGTATCAGAAATTGGTAATTTACTTCATCTTGCTACCCGCGGTGATACCCTGCGGATTTCATGCATACGCACAACTATTCATGGCAGCAGATGTCAAACACTGGTGCAAAGTGCCCGAATTGAAACCTCTGACTGACATAGAACTTATAAAAAACATAAGGTATGATATTATTATTTATAAATCAGCTTCACGCTGTATCCCGCATGCAGCAGGATAGGCAGAGGGAACCTAGGCGGTAACCGCCACCTTGACACCAGAGCGAAGAAATGGAAATATACATTGAAATTCCTTCCACTTCCTCGAGTGGGGATCGAATCCACAACCAGTCGAGTTTACAGTCACAGTTTGTGCCCCTGAGCCACGACTGACCTCAACTATTAACTTATTTATTTTAATACTTATATTGCATTATTTGGTAACTAAAGTTTATTATTCAGCAGTCGTTTTGAAACTAATAAGAACTTGTTGTTTGTTTTTTTCAAAAAATTTGAAAACATACCTACAGTGTCATTTTTTGATCTTTAATATAATCCATAATCATACTCCAGAGTGGAATTCGATTAATGGATGAATACAAATATATTAATTTCCCGGTCTAATTAGACAGAAAAACATATACAATATCTTTAACTAAACTTGACGGAAGAAAAAAGGACATCAGTGATACAATTAGTCAATTCTTTATTATCTAGACAACATTGTTATAACTTCTAAATCGAATCAATTTCATCAAAATCCCATTTATCGTATAAATTGCATTCTTAAATAAAAAAAAGTAAATCTTTAAAATTTTTTTAAACTTACTCGATTTAGACCGTTTATAGTTTGACGACAATTTATGGGCGTTAGTTTCTCTCACCAACATAAAAAGAAATATGTCACTATTAGAATGCCATTGGTTCTAGCCAAGAGGTAAAATTTTAAAATATATTTAATTTATTTAAGTAACATTTTTTAATACAGAAGTAATATTTTAGTATACCATTGGAACTAAAAAATGGCGAACTCGAGTATTCTCAATGTAACATGTATAAATTGAACTACAGTGAGGTAATGAAAAGTTATCCAGAATCGATTTTAGATAGAGACCTAACAGAAGTCACCCCATGCACTGATGGATGGATGTACGAAATGGATACATACAAAAATACAGTTGTTACTGAGGTATTAGTATATATTTTCTTATTTTTTTATAAAATTTTTCAAAATTGTTGATAATATAATACAACACGAACAGTGTGGCCGTTTTGGCGCATTTCCGCTCAGAGGAATAAAATATTTAATATTTTTATTTCTTCAATCTAATAATGATAGCGGAGCAAAGTGCGGCGTTGAGTTGCGCTACTCAACATGCAATGGGTAAAGAATTCGGCGGAAAGTGGGAAACGAAAGTGTCAAAGCGAGTGTCTTAATATTACGTTCCCAAATTCCCACTGACTACCCTTCTGTGTGGGAACAGCGTGAAGCTGAAGCAAAAAGATAATAAAATTAATAATGAATGTTGCATTTCAGTGGGATCTTGTGTGCAATAAAGATTTCTACCCCACACTCGGTCTGGTGTTGCTGGCCGTTGGCGGTATAATAGGAAACTATATATTTGGTTACCTCCAAGATACTTTCGGAAGGAAGCCATCTTTCTTTATTTATTTGGCTATCGAGTGTGTTTTTGGAGTGGCGACGGCTTTTGCGCAGAATTATTATGTTTGGATCGTCTACAGGTTCGGCGTCGGCTTCACTGTACCCGCCATCATGGCAACTCCCTATGTCTTGGGTTTGTATACAATATTTTTTTTAATAATTTCGAATTTTGAGCCCATAATAGAACAGGCTGACTGTAAATATAAATGTTCATGGTGAAAGAAACTTCCCCAAATATGAATGACACTGAGGGTTCTAAACCTAATTGGTAAAAAGTTTATATTTAAAAAAAACTTTTTTAGCTTTTAGCTTGCAAATAGAATGGTAGGAAGAGGGTACCTGGGAATCTAGTATTAAGACATTCGGATTCCCTTTAAGATACTTCGTTAGCCATTTTCTTTCTGCCGAATTCTTGAATCATTGCATTTTGAATGATGGAACTCGACGCCGTGGTTCGCCTTGTTACCAAAGCGAAAAAACGAAAACATCAAATATTGCATACCACCGAGCGGAAATCAAACCCACAACCGTCGCATTTACAGTCATATGCTTGTGCCCCTGCATCACGACACCCTCAAGCTAAAAAATTTTATATTGAAATAATATTTATCTAATTTCAATCTACTTCGTATGACTTCACACAACAATATCTCCGCTTGGATGAAAGTTAAGAATGGAGTGGCTGTCCATTAGGTTATTTATAACGTTTTTCAATTGAGCCATAATACTTCGAATTATTTAATAAAAATAAATATTTTATAAAATTACTATTTTGATTACAGCAATAGAACTTGTTGGACCTAAATGTAGGACTCTTTGTACTATTCTTTCGAATATTGCATATTCTATGGGACTTATTTTGCTCGCTGGTGTTGTCTACTTGGTGAGAGATTGGCGTCATTTAGCATTAGCTAGCACTTTGCCATTCGTTTGTTTCTTTATATATCTGTGGCCAATGCCGGAGAGTCCCAGGTGGTTATTAGCAAGAGGACAGTTTGAAAAGGCAGAGGTCATTTTAAAAAATATGGCCAGGTCAGTATATACTCGGATACGTGCACTGTACATCGATATATAATTTTTTTAAAATAATTAACATTTTCCGAATTTAGTTCTATTTTAGAATATCGCTTTAAAATTATATACTTTACATTTTACTCAGAATTAACGGGAAATCCTTACCAGCCAACTACATGGTGCATTTACGCAGAAAATATGAGTCGGACAAACTAAAGCAGGACTTAGAAAAGGAGAAATCTCGAAAATATGGCATTATGGACTTATTTAGAACTCCGAATTTGAGGAAGAAAACCATTATAATTACCTTCATTTGGTTTACAAATACAAGCGTATATGTAGGTCTCTCATATTATGCACCTGTTCTTGGTGGTGACGAATTTTTGAACTTTTTCTTGGCTGGCGTAGTTGAATTACCCACGTATATGTTTTTATGGCCCTCTATGGAAAGATTGGGGAGACGATGGACATTGTGTATGAGCATGGTTGTTGGAGGAGTAGCCTGCTTGACGACATTTTTGGTACAGCATGGTAAATGTTATAAACAACTACGTCACATTTACATTTAATAATTTTATACCAGTAAATAGAAAAGCAATCGTGCCAATTTTATTAATCTATATTTGCAGAAACAAACGTAACTCTTGCACTTTATTGTGTGGGAAAAATGGGAATATCATCAGCGTTTGTGGTACTACCGTTAATGGCTTCTGAATTATATCCGACCGTTGTAAGAGGCCTCGGTATGAGCCTAAGTTCAGTGCTTGGAATGCTTGGCCCTATATTTATACCACTGGTTAATTACCTTGTAAGTATAAGTAGTCATTTCTTTGTAATTAATAGTTAATAATAGTAATTTCTTCACATTTAATTCGTAATCGCAGGGTTCTGATATTATGGTTTTGCCCCTTATCATAATGGGTGCCTTATTGGTTGCTGGTGGCATTGCCAGTCTACTTTTGCCTGAAACTCTTAATCAGCATCTACCGCAAACTTTAGAGGACGGTGAAAAAATGGGATTAGATACAGAATTTTGCTGCAGTCCACCTGTAAAGGAGACAAAACAGATTACAGAACAAGAAGACCATGGGAAAACTCAAATTAACTGTAAAGACTGTAACGCATTATGTTCTTGCCAAATGGTCAATGTATCTTTAACTGAAGATGTAGCTACAATTATAGATAAAAATAATGAAAAAGTAGAGTATGTAGTAATAAAATAAATATACACACAATTTGTTTTTTTTTTACTATATTTTTTATGGTTAAATAGAAATAGAAATATCTACATTAATATAATAAAGCGGAGAGTTTGTTTGTTTAAACGCTAAGATTTCTGGATCTGCTGGTCCAATTTTCTTTTTGTTTGTTTTGTATGAAAGCTACATTTTTCAGGAGTGTTATAGGCTATGTAACATTACGGTGTAAGTCATACTTAGCCTTAAATAACGGAATAAAAATAATTATGAACCCTATCGAATTGCTTTAAGCGCGTGCCCTGTAAAAATAGCTAAACTCATCTCAAAACATTGTATGACAAAAATATTCTATTTCATTAGTTCTAAAAAAATCTCCGCGACACTTTATCTATATCTTACAAATAATTCACAATAAGGTATTTTTTGACAAAAAATAATTGAAAATTGCAAGGTGTCATTTCATCGTTTTTTATTTAACATGGATATTGAAAATTACGGGCGAAAGTTATTCCACCATCAAGGAAATTTTATGAAGATAAACTTCGGCTTTTATAGTTTACATATAATATGGACGTGTTCTTTTCGAGAAAATGCTTTCGAAAAATTTAAATAATTCAATGCTCTGTTTATGATCACCTAGATTCGATTCGCGCAGGGGCACCCTTGCAGCCGATGACATCCTCTTATGCAGCCACGTAGTGCTTGGACTGTCTCAGAATTATGAAAACAAGTTGTTAATGATCTATTTGTTGGCAAATGCAGCATAATAAAAATATTATAGGTGGTAAGCGGGCGAAGCTGCGAGTGGACCGCTAGTAATGTAATACCTATGTGATTTATACGTTTGTGATGGCTCGGTAAACGCTCACAAACTGCAACGCTAAACGTGTAAACACCACGCAAGCGACACTAGTCCGGATCGGCGACAAGCTATCATATCCATAAGCTTCGATAAACGAACATTTTTGGCCTCGGCAAACGTAGAAACGGGCTGTTACGTTTTGAATGATATTTAAAATAATTTGAAGATTGTGTAAAGTAAATAAATACCTAAAGAGGGCCTAAGTATTGTTTCATATATTTTTCATGTGTCATTTCAGTTTTTTTTAAAAAGTAAGTTAACTTTTTAAGCTTCAAAATAAGGTTAATTCGAAAAATATTAGTTAATTTAATTTTTGGATCGGCATCCAAAAATTAAATTAGGTATCGTAATATAATCCATTTCCGTTTCTATAATTGAGGTAAACTACACATTATAGTTTTCTATAAAATATTTCTTATGTAAAAACTATAAACAAATATTTTTTTATTTTGTTACCAATATATAATAATCTTTAATTATAGATTATCACAAAAAGGTTACATATTTAATCTGTTTGTCTGTGTATTAAAAAGTCAACTGTCAACATCATATGTTCTTCACTTTATCGGTATATTTTCCAATATTATGATATAAATATAATTAAAAGAATAATTTCCAGCATGGCTTCTATTTTTCTACGAAGTAATGTGATTACAAGAAATTTAAAGCGGCCATACTATCAAAACAAACGTAATTCAGGATATGTAGTTCTGTAAGTTGTTTCCTATTTTTAAGTTTAAAATTCAATCGTACAATTTTATAAATATAAAACTTATTACTATAAAAGTAAATATGTTTTAATTTATCTCCTGTTTTAATAGCATTTTTTTATAACCATAATATATAGCTTTATATATCAGGTTCAGTATATATTTATATGAAAATATATACTAAACCTAAATTTTATCTTAAATAAATTGAACATATAATTAACAATATTATTAAATTGTTTATTTTCTTTTAATTTTTAAAATTTTTCATTTTTCAGAATTCCAGAAATTGGTGAAGATGGAGATAAAAATTCTCTTTTACTAGACAATGGCTTGCCAGAATTTAACGACATTACTATAGAAAAATGTATTGCTACTATCAGCAAGCAGAGCATGGAATATGAAAATGGAGTGCGACAGGTTGAAGAGTCAAGTTTAGATTGCAAAAATGCATTTAGAGAGATTTTTCAACCATTAGAAAAGTTAGACAGTCAACTGGAACTCACTTGGGGAATGGCAAAAACTTTATATTTAGGGAACAGCTCGTTAATGCCTACAAAGTCATATATTCAAATTCATGAAAGAGCACATAAAGCACGATCATCAAAATTTAATAGCATACCTATCTTTCATGCTGCTGTCAACGAAAAAAATCGACTAAAAAAGCTAAGTGACGAAGAACAAAGACTTTTAGATAAATATATATTAGAAGGTAAACTCAATGGATTGGATATTAAAGGATCTAAGCGAGAGAGACTTAATAATGTGTTAAATGAAATACAAAAAGAGAAAACCATTATAAGGGACAAAGTTAATTTTGCAACAAAAAGTTTTAGCAGTATCATTAATAATGAACAATTAGCCAATGAATTTCCAGAGAGTTTAGCAAAATTTATGTCAGTAAATAATGATGCTAGCAAGGGTCCATGGAAAATTACACTACAACCACACATTTTTGAGCCATTTCTTCAATATTGCCCCGACAGGAGTTTACGCTGGAATACGTGGCAGGCTCATGTACAGCGATGTTCGGGTTATGGTAATAAAGACTTAGGAACAAGTATCAACATTGAAGCTTTGAGAAGTTTGAGAATGGAACAGGCCAAAATTTTAGGATATGATACATTTGCAGATATGAGCATGGAAACTAAAATGGCTGGCTCCATAGAAAATATTTATAATACTTTTGATGGTCTCCTTGAAATTGCAAAACCTGTACAAAATGTAGAAATTGAATCTTTACAAAATTTTGCAGTGGAAAGAGGGTTTGACACCAAATTAGAATTATGGGATATTCCATATTGGCAGAGAAAACAAAAGTGGTCTTTGTACAACTTTGACGAGAACAAAATAAGAGAATACTTCCCACTACCGAAAGTGATCAACAGTCTTTTTAACTTGTGCTGTACCCTTTTTAAAATACAAATTGTGGAAAGATCAGATGTTCATACTTGGCACAAAGATGTCAAATTTTACGATATTTACGACGATTCTAGTAATAGGCCTATCGCAAGTTTCTATTTGGACCCTTACGCCAGGCAGGATGAAAAGATCCGTGTATACGACGACGCGGGCTGGCATGTGGCTATTCGAAATAAAAGCTCTACAGCGAGCACGCAGCCTTTATCCGCTCTGATATTTAACTTCCAAGCGCCACTAGACGGCCAGCAATCTTTACTTTCATTTAAAGAAGTGAATATTTTGTTCAAACGATTCGGACACTCACTCCGGCATTTGTTGACAAAGGCAAACTACTCTGAAGTGGCCGGACTCTCTAACGTGGAATGGGATGCCGCTGAAGTATGTGGCCAAGTGATGACCCACTGGCTTTACGACCCCAACACTATTCAAGGCATCAGCGGACACTACAAAACAGATGAGCCGTTGCCGGACGATATTATTCAAAATCTGCAAAATGTTAGGAGGCATATGACCGGTTACGATTTATGTAGGGAACTGTACCTATCGCGCCTGGACTTAGAATTGCATTCGACGAAGACCTTCTGGCGAGATCTCGTTAAGGAGTTGTGGCCAAAGTACAGCGCTTTACCATTTGACAAATACGATTCACATCCACTGTCCTTTACAAACATATTCTCTGAGGAGTGGGGAGCTGCGTATTATTGCCATTTATGGTCAAAAATGATAGCAGCGGATATATACAGTGCGTTTGACGAGGCCAGAGAGTCTGACCAGGATGTAATGGTCATTGGGAAGAGATATAAGGACACTTTCTTGGCATCAGGTGGTAGTTGTCACCCTGGAGAAGTGTTCCGCAGGTTCCGCGGCAGGGACCCTTCCCCTCAAGCGCTATTAAACAATCTTGGCCTCACCAAAAAAAATTAAAGATGAATAGTATAGAAAACAAACATTAGTTGTAGTTGTATGTTTATTATAATGTTCATAGTACTGTTATGATTTCATTTATCAGTCACACACTAAAGTGTTTATGCAGTCCTATTAAAAACGTCATTATTTGTATAGTATGTAATATAATGTGATGGTTATATTTTAATGATTATTTAATATAACACGTTTTTACATAAATTTAATGTTTCAATCGGAATCAGGATTTTGTTCCCAAGCCCTCTCCATGTCGTGTATATCTTGTTTTATGTTTTCGTCATCTGGTAGTAGTTTGGATGCGGCTTTCATTTCTTCGATAGCCTTGTTCAAGTATCCCAAGCGAGCCAGTGTAGCGGCTCTCCGGGCTATACACTTGCCGCGGCTTTGTCTATTCCCTTCGCATGCAGGTATCATCAGATCTAGGGCAGTGGAGCAGTCGTTCGCCTGGAAATTAAAAAAAATAAAACTATTATTTTAATGATATACCTATTTTACCTACCTAGATAGTTTTAGTAAAACTTCAAAGTGTATAAACGTGCGACAAAAATATATATTTTTTATTTTTGTATATATATATTGTTGACCTTTCCAATCTGGAGAACTGCTCTTAATATACTGTTTTTTTATTTTTTTCTATTATATTATAGTAAATATTTATATAGGTATATGTGTATTTTTATTAATTGAGTGCTGTTTTGATTTGCAAATAATTAATTATTTTATGATTAATTGTTACAAAAAGGCTATCCACAAATCATTTCAATAAGAAAAAACTCATCTTTTATAGTAATACTGAGTAATATTTTGCAGATTAAGGTAAATTTTGTAGGCAAATTGAACGTGATGTTATCAAGATTCAAAAGATTTTTTTTAGGTACAACTTTTAATTTACATGATCAAATCGTTCACGCTTTGTGTCACTAGCGCGGTAAACAAGAAGAGACTAGTGTCAAGACTCCGTTCTCAACTCTCCGTCTAAAACCCGAGTGCTTAAAGAAACTAGAAAAATGAAAAATATTCATTCCTTTGAAGGAGCTACGTATCCACAACCATTGCGTTTACAGTCAATAGCTGTTCTACTGCACCCTGATTGCCTCATATATGAATAAAAATGTTGTATTTTTGTAAAGTAAAAAAAAAAAAATACTTTACACATTTATTAAAGTTTCCCAAGGCGAAATGCGCAGCAGCTCTGTTGGAGAACAGACTCGGCAGTTTATCAGAGAGGGATATTCCGTGGGTGTAAGCACTAATTGCACCCAAAAAATTTCCACTGCGAAAGAACTGGTCGCCTTTCTCTTTGCACCATTGAGGGTCCTGTTCCTCAGGCCGTAGGTCCTCTGATACGAAACCTTGTTAAAAAAATTATATTAATATCGTGTGATTAAATAAATCTTATGAATTTATTCACTTAAAAACTAATTGAATTAGTTTTATTTTAAAATGTTTTTCTTCAAAAGCAAATTATATTCTTTAAATATTTTTAAATTTCAAATTTTCAAATCCCGCTACGTTCAAAATTTTTTATATTTTTTCTTAATAAATAAATTTTATTTTATTATTTATGTTACTATCAATAATTGTTTTGCTCGCCTTAAACTTTCTTTTTTTATATATTTTATATGTATCCCTTGTAAGCAGAAAGAATCGTGAGAAAGTGATAAAGACACTCCGTTTCCCTCGTACGGCCTAGTTTCCGAGATTCTGTATTAAGTGGCAGAACTCAACGCCACACTGTGTTCTTACTAGAGCGAGGAAATAAAAATAATTGATTTCTCCTACTCAGAACGGAACCCATAACCGACACGTTTACCATCAGATGCTCCTTGAAAATAAAAAATATTACCACACGCTCGTCTCGCAAGCGTTATATTTTTGAGCCACGCCTGTTCTTCATCAGCAGTGGATTCCCTACTCGGTGTAGGAAAAGACCGAGGCGTGTGTGTTATTTCCAATTGACCCATTTGCCTTAATCGTGGCAAAACCCTCTTGGCACATTCGTCTTTCTTTCTATCAACATAATCGGACTTTTGAACTCTTTTTATTTTTGTCTTCACTATATTCGGTTGGGTTTTACACTCAAGGTGCTCCTCATCGTCAGATGATTTTAATTCTGTTATCGTAACACCAGATTTACGAGCTAAATTAATATTTTCTGTATTTTCTATAGTATCTTTACGCCATAGCTCTAGATTCTGCATTGCTTTTTCACATTGCTCATATTTTCTAGAATCCATTAAAACGTGCTGCTTACTGTCTATATCCATCGCCTGTTGGACAGTGAATCTATTTAGTTCATTAGTTCTTACTGCCTTTTCTTCAGCTTCTTTAGATGCTCTTTTTTGTGATTCTTCTAAAACCCTCTCCCTGATAGCTTTTTTTTCATCCTTAGATAAAGTTTTTTCCAATTCACTCCATTCGTTATCATATCTTTTCACTAAATCTATTTGAATCATATCATTATTAATAATGCAATTACTTCTTTTAATATCTACATCATGCAGTAAGAACAATTCCAACAAAAACGGCTTAAAGCTAGCCTTAATATAACAATCGCTAGTAAATAAATCTACTTTTTCCTTGTAAACAGGCTCAATGGGAACTCTCACGTGAATAGCCGTAGAACTCTGTATCCATGTATAATCTTTTACTATTATAGGCATTTTGATTAGTACTGTATCTTTTTATTTAGTTTTAATTCTTTAATATATTTATTAACTAAGACAATTTAAGAATTGACACTAATAGAAGTAATATGTTTGTTAGTAGTCATGGCGACGAAATTGTCGTTTTGGATTTTATCCAATTCCCAATGGATTATACAACTGTAAGAAGTTGGTGAATTCATAAATAAAATATTTATAGACACAGCCTCCGCGTTATTACCTCGTATTTAAATAAACAGGGTGGAAGCGTCAGCGCTCCCTTTACGGGAAGAGCATATAGGGTATAACATTTTAAACCCATACCTAAAGAAATAAATCAAGGTAACTCAGCAATTTAGACGTAGGATATTTTTTTCATTTCACGATGTTTATCCATACCTGTATTTCGTGTGACGCAGTTACGCATAGATACAAATAACGTAAACACATACTACTACAAAAATACTACTAAAGGTTAAGCAACTTTGAACTTTGCCGCCAATACCCGTAGGTATTCGACGACTCGATTTCGGAATGAGGCGTATGCGGCGGTTTCTCTTTGATAGGTTTATGACTGCGTGCGTCGTTTTTGACAAATGGAATTTTATTTTACAACTATAATTTATTTTGTTTGAAAGAACACTTTTTAATTTTTGGGAAAAAATGTATTAGGCTTTTCTAGAGTAGTTAAAACTGTGGTTTCATTTAAAGTGGTGCTAACAAAAACACTCTGTATACATTAAGTTGCCGAAATAGTATTTGATCACTACATATGTAAATAAACGATCGCAATCTAAAAAAGGCGCCAAACTTCAATCGGTTTTTGAAATGGCATTAACTAAGATAGAGTAATGTATTATACATTCGAGAATTCCGTATTTATATTATAATATTGCCTATTTTTTATACCTTACTAATTTCTTTCTCTTAATAATAGTACTTTTAATAGCAATAAGTTAGTTTAGATCTTATCTAAATAATTTGTTAATCAAAATATAAATAAAACTTAATAAATATTACGTAAATTGCTGTTGCCGCTGCGTAACATGAAACTATTTGTTTTATAATAAGAGATAACGAAATAGGCATAATACTACGATATAAATTAATTTCTATATAATAGTAATATTGCTATTATTCACAGTGGTTCGTGTGTCATATTAAATAAAGAGATTCGAAGACAATTTACATCAAATAAATACAATTATATTATGGCTCCTAAAATACAAACAGGTAAAAAGAAATATTTTATTAACTTCATGTCTCAATGCAATAATATGCAAGTTTCCCTCATAAAGCAAGGTAGATAGAGATGAACCTAGAATAGCTTTTTATCAAACTAAGATAATCAATCTAAATAATAAGGAATTAACAGTAAAAAACATACAAGTTCAATATTAAAAAAATAGGTTATGTCTTTTAGGGTCGACGAATTGAAATGTAAATACAATGCGTAAGAATGGGGAAGGAGAGCGGTTGGTCCTCTCTAGAATTTTATTTATGAAAAATGTGAAAAATTTAAAATCACCTTTACATAAAAAGATCATTTTAAAACTAAAGTCAAGGCCGCCCTGAAAAATATCTCTAGACAGTAAATAAACACTTTTCTAAATATATTCTGTTCTGTTTCTTATTTTATGGCCTTTAGGCGTGCCAGTAGAGCACAGTTTATTTCGCCAATGTCACGTAGAATGGAGAAGACACGATGAAGATTATTAAATTAAAGAAAAGAACAAAGAAAATAGATATCGCTTAAGACTGAATAAAAATAGAAGGTCTAATTTAAAAAATATATTCTAAATTCAGAATTGCTTCAAACAACAATAAGTTTTTAAAAATCAAGATTCGATTTAGCTATATTTTTTTTACATACAAGTTGTCTTATAAGAACTTTTTTACTTTTCTTAAAACTAAGATGGTTTGTAAAAATTAGTAAATGAATAATATATCTATTCAAATGTCTGATATCAATAACTGCGTCTTAATTCATGAACCAAATTAGAGTTATGAAGAATTCAGGGAACTTACAATAGTCTGCCGCGTCGCCAATTTTTTGACTGGAACTTGTTTTATATTATGTATAGGAATTGAATCAAAAGCGTGTTCAGGCAGACACATTCCTCCTTCACCGCTACGGCATCTCAAATTTTTTTTTTATAATTGTTGATCGCTTAAATTGATTTACGAATGATCCTTATATTAAAATTACAGTATTAGGCGATGTTCATCCAAGGTCACTCGGCAGAACACTCACTCATGAGCATTTGTGTATGGATTTCGAGCATTTCTATCGGAAACCACCAAAATCTGTAGCACCACATGTCAATTCCGAAATTTCACTGTCAAATGTAGGTTTTGTCCGGCAGTATCCGTATGGTAACCGATTCAATCTGAAATTTAATGACTCGAAATGTCAGGATGCAGTTTTGAAGGATTTACGTAGATATAAAAATTGTGGTGGAGGTAAGATCACCTATCTATACCTATAATAAAATCGTAACTTATCTGTCTGTACATGGAAGATGTATAAGAAAAATTATTAGTGGTGGCATTAAATAAAGTAATAAAAACAACAATAATAACTTTCAAAATTTTTGTCTGTTTGTCTGTGCGTTTGTTCACGTAATCTCAGGAACGGCTTAACCGATTTAATTGCAGTTTTCTCCTTTATATAGCAATCTTATGCTCAATCAACTGCTTAGACCATTTTTTACAATTTACAAAAGTAAATGAAAATGTGAAATTTTGTCAAATAAAAATATCTTACATAAATTCTTATATTCATTATTTTCAATCATTATTAACGTACATTAGTACGTTACTAATTATTTTTATAGCAAAATTAATCCAAATTAAGCCAGACATTTTTAATGCAACTAAAAACAATAATATCCTAAAATGATAAACTTATAATAAAAAAACAATTTTGATTCCTCATTATCAAAATTTAATTAAGATAAACCGTTTTCTTAATAAGTATAAGATAAACCGCTCTAACGATGCCATTAATACATTTTTATTTTAAGTCATGTATCGTAGCCACAGTATTATAATGCTAAAAAAGACAGAATTACCACAATGCCAAAAGTTAAAAATTATTTTAGGGACGATTGTCGAAAATACTACAGAAGGTTTGGAAAAGAACGTACTATTTTATTATAACCTTGCACATAGTACCGACGTGAAAATAGTAGCTGGCACAGGGTTTTATATTGAGGATGTACAAGCTGCGGACGTGATGGCCTATTCGCAAGAGGATATGTACAAACACATGTCAGAGGAGCTTACAGTTGGTTATAATAACATTAAAGCAGGTTTCATCGGTGAAGTAGCAAGTGTTTGGCCCATACGAGGTAATAAATTTGCATCAAGCACAATAAGCAGTGAAAACTAGTGTTACTTCACAAATTTTGGTGGCAGACACAATATCCTAATTTGTGTGTCTGTGGGTGGACGTAGGAAACAAAAAAGTTTATAATTTTTTTTAATAATCAGCTTCACGCTGTATCCCGCACACAGCAGGATAGACAGAGGAAACCTAGTGTGAAGACACTCTGTTCCCCACTTTCTGCCGAATTCTGGAGGCATTGCGTGTTGAGAGGCAGAACTCAACGGCAAAATATATATTAAAGTAAATATTTCATCTCCTCGAGTGGGGATCGAACCCACAACCAGTCGATTTACAGTCACACTTTGTGCCCCTGCGCCACGACTGGCCTCTACAAAAAGATTATACTTACACCCAAATGTAAATTAAAAGTACAACGCATTACTACTCCAACTATCATGTGCACTGTGGATACTATACATATTTTGCATTTTCATAGATTTTGAACGTAAAGCGATAAGAGCTACTGGAGAATTACAAGAGTCGATTGGCTGTGGTGTTAGCTTCCACCCGCATCGTAATCCTGAAGCACCCTTTGAAATTATACGCCTTTATTTAGAAGCTGGAGGCAAGGCCGATAAAGCTGTAATGTCTCACTTAGATAGTAAGTGCAAAATATATATATGAAACTGCAACAACCAATGCTTTTAATGAATATTACATCAATAATATAAATTTAAAAACTTATACAAAAACAAGCCAAGTCAAATACTGAACAATTATTTATTTACATATGACTAACTATCTGCAGAACTTATTATAATACCTATTGATAACTCAAATATATCTATTACGCATATTCTTCATATTGAAATTGGCTTCGATTTTAGTATATATTTGTTGATAAGATATCATATCTTCTTTCAAAATAGAATAGTATTGTTAGGAATATATACACGATTTGCTATGTAAATGAAATAATAAAAACTAAACAGTTATAAGCATGGTAAATGAGCTTAAAAGTAGGGAAACATTATTCTTAGTGTTTTATTTGTTTCTCTTCGATATCCAGATTTGTTGTTGTTGTTTGGCTGTCAAATACATATCAAATTATGAAGAATTGAGCTTGAGAACGCTTGCCAAGCTTTACTGAGCGCGAAAACTTAACATTACACTGTTCTCGACTTTAGAGGACTTTTCAAAATATCTTAAATGTTTCGTGATACAAAATATTTAATTCGAACTTGGCTTGAAACACAACTGCGTGTCAAGATAACTTTTTAGATATTGTTTTACCTACTTTTTGTTGTTTTAAATATGCAAACGAAATATTTAATTTCAAAATAAATATTTTTTTTATTATACATTTTAATTACAGGAACCTTGCTTGAAACGGAAAAACTTTTAGAATTTTCCGAACAAGGTACTTATTGCCAGTTCGATTTATTTGGGATCGAAGTTTCTTATTACCAGTTAAATCCATTAACCGACATGCCATCAGATGTCCAAAGAATTGAAATGATTGATCAACTCGTGAAGGATGGCAAACAAGAGAGGGTTCTTATGTCACACGACATACACACTAAACATAGATTGGTAAGTTAGAGATGTCAGATTTATGTTGTATATTGGAATACTCCATTAAATCTTCTTAAAGGCTAGTCGTGGCGCAGGGGCACAAAGTGTGACTGCAAAATCGACTGGTTGTGGGTTCGATCCCCACTCAAGGAGATGAAATATTTATTTAAATTTATATTTCCATTTCTTCGCTCTGGTGTCGGGGTAAAGCGCGGCGTTGATTTCCGCCACCCAACACGCAATGCCTCCAGAACTCGGCGGAAAGTGACAGAGTGTCTTAACACTAGTTTTCCTCTGCCTACCCTGTTGTGTGCGGGATACAGCGTGAAGCTCATCTTCTACTATTTAAAGTATTAAAATATTAATTGAGGATCCTGTAGATGTAGATCTATGTCATTGAAAAAAAATAAAATCGGTCTTAAAATTAAGACGAATAGCATGAGAATTATATATACTTATTATAAATAATTAAAACGATTTTTCGTCTCCACTTGATAGAAACAAGCATAAATTATATAAGTTATTTTTATTCTGTTGCTTCCGAAGTTTGGCTTTGGCAAGACGACATTGCCAAAACTCAAAATTTGTCAGAAAATGAAGAACAGAGTATCTAAAAAGTATAAAAATAATATTACTTTTCAGACTCAGTTTGGTGGACACGGCTACGACCATATTATAACAAACGTGTTACCTAAAATGAAAATGAAAGGATTTTCACAGAACCTCATAGATCAAATAACTATTGAAAATCCAGCAAGATGGTTAACTATTGATGAATAAATCCTATCTTTTTTAAAAAATTTAATTGTTATGGATTGTCATTACATTTTAATTATTAATCTTTAAATTATTGTATGAAATATCTCTTTGCTATCTTTTTTGTGTTATCGTTAAGTAATTTTTTATAATATTCGAAACAAGTAAAAAATGTACAATATTGACCTTTATTTTATTTCATATAGTAGAGAATACAATTATACTTTCGAAATTGTAAAAGCCTTCTGATAACACATCTATACTTAGTACTGTTTCAAAGACGTTTTTATTTCTTTTAATAATTTTCTTAATAAGCATTTAGCAAGTTTAGACTATGTAAGCCGACAACTTTTTTAATTATTATTTAATAACATTTTATTCAAATCTGGTTTGTTTTATTTTCGAACTCAAAATTCAAAAATAAAATACAGGATTCTTTTTATGAATTACCACCACTTTAAATGAACACACAGTTTAACTACTCTATAAAAGCCTAATACATTTTTTTCTCAAAAATTAAAAAGTGATTTTTTCAAACAAAATAAATAATAAAATTATTGTTGTAATATAAAATGCCATTTGTCAAGAACGACGCACGCACATATAAACCTATCAAAGGGAAACCGCTGCATCCGCCTTATTCCGAAATCGAGTCGTCGAATACCTACGGGTATTGGCGGTAAAGTTCCAAGTAGATTAACTTTTAGTAGTATTTTTGTAGTAGTATACGTTTACGTTATTGGTATCTACACGTAACTGCGTCACACGAAATCAGGTATAGATAAACATCGTGAAATAAAAAAAAAACTAAAGTCTAAACTGTTGAGGTACCTTGATTAATTTCTTTAGGCATGGGTTTAAAATATTTTACTTTATATGTTGTTTCCGTAAAAGGAGCGCTGACGCTTCCACCCTATAAACATGCATTTGTTATATTATACATAATTTTATTTTTATAATTTGAAATTAATTAACTGACATTATCACTCGCAGACTACAATAACAGTAGAGTGACGCCCGACAAGTACTTTGTTTCGGCACGGACAAAAATTTTGGCCGAAGCTCGCCGAAACCGAACCTTCGGTCGGCTCAAGACAAAAGTGCGGCGTCGAGTTCCGCCAATCAGCACTCGGTGTTTCGAAAAATTTACGGTGCTTAAGACAAAGAAGTATCTTAAAATAGGTTCCCTCTATACCTTGCTATATAGCTAAAAAAATGTATTTTGAAAAATAACAAATTATTATATTTAAACATCCATTTTATTCATATATATAAACTAAATTAATCTTCCAAGTCTAGATTTTGCAATTCCTCGTCCAGGTCCTCATCGAGGAACAGGTTCTCGTTTATAGGTACTGCGTTTTCTTGGTTTTCCTTGGTTTCGTCTGTCTCACCGTTCTCCAGGCCTTTGCCAAGCTGTTCCAGTCGGTCTTCAGTTGCTTTAGTACCGGACCCGTCCACCTGATAGAATAAATAGATGTAAAAAATATAGTATTAGTATGAGCGCGAATAAATTAACCATATAACACAAAAGAACAAAATTACACTACAACAACACTAAAGCCCGTATTTTAATTATATAAATATAACAGCATAAACCTGAAGAAATTTTTATGGTTGTATCTTTGACAATATAAAGTTATTTTTAAACATTTTTAAAGTATTATTCCACACTTAGGAAAGATAAATATTTATTCAGAAAACATACAAAAATTTTAACATAGCCTGGCCTCCTAGCCTCCTGGCCTGGTAGCCTACTGCTCGGTTTCCAGGAGGTGCGGGTTCGAGTCCCGCTACGTTCAAATTTTTATATTATACGTTTTCTAAATAAGTATTAATATAAAGTTATTCTAACTAAAAGATGTTTTTGTCATGTGTCATACATAAAAAATAGTTATTTCCATTTGATAACAGGAGCAAGGAGCAAAGCTACATACAGGTAATAACTTAATTACATAAAACTAATAAAGTTAGGCTATTAAGCTCTTGTTAATTTTCGACCATCGCGTCGCAGTTCTCCTCCATATATGATATAAATAATATAAACACTTTAGTTGCTAAGTAACTGACAGACAAAAAACAACTGAAACCACGGAACAAAAAAACTGAAGTTCAACATGGTGCCTTGAGGATTTTGCGACTTCTACAGGATATTTATTACTCATTAAATCCCACTAAATAGCCCAGTAAAGTTAACAGAAGAAATACAGTAAAGTTAACAGAAGAAATCAATTAAACAATACAGTACAGCCCAAGAAAGACATCAACTAGGTAGTTACTTGTATACGTTTCTAGTATAGTCCACAAAAGAAATATACACTAAATATTCATAAGTCAGTTCTGAAGACTAACCTCTGAAGCTTCCATCCCAATGAGGTCCAACTGTATGTCCCGGTACTCCACACTCTGTTCCTCCTCCTCCTCCGAGGGCCGAAGGTCGCGGAGGTCGAAGGTCTCATCGTCGTCATCATCGGCGGCTGCCAGGGCAGGGTCGAAGGAGAACATCTCCCTGCCAGACAGGCCGATAGCTCTGCCCGCTTTGAAGTCTGTGCGTTTCTGTTCTTCTGCTTTGGATAGGGCGTCCTGGAAATTAAAAATATTTAAATGATAAAATATTTTTTTTTATGTTTCACGCTGAATCCCGTTTATAGTATAGTCCGTCTAAACTCTTATTGATAATCGGAGGTACTCGCGTAAAATTGCGCAGAATACCTATGCGCAGAAAACGTTCGATCAGTGTTACCCTGTTATGTTGTTTTACCCCACGCTCAGCAAATCATAATTGAATGATAATTAAAATATCTGATCATCTTTATGTTCTATATGTATACAAAACGAACATTTTATGAGGATATCTAAATATTGAAAAAAAAATCAGCAGTTCCATACATCGTTGTCGAGAATATAATCGAGACTAGCCTGAAAAGTTTTTTTTTTAAGTAATGAACAGGAGTCATTTCAAACTAAACTAAACTAAACTTCTGCTTATATAACTAATAAAACATGATATTTATGTATATATTATATACACCTATGTACAACATAAATATTCAGTATGCGTAATACACAGTACTATACAATATGGATAAAGAATTATCTGGCAATATTTAAACTTGTTAAAGATTATATTAAAAAAAATATTGGGTAATTATAAAAATCTGTTTTGAGGTACAAAAAATTAAAGTCTGGTATCCCTTTGCCAATAGTGTTACGGTGCGTCAGTGTGACCGCTACGTCCTTACAGAAAATTCGTACCCACACATCCTTATAAGTACAATCGAGCTCACACGCTATATATATATATATATATATATATATATATATATATATATATATATATATATATATATATATATATATATACCGTCAACGCCATTCCAATATGATTAAGGCCTCGATGACATTTCTTTCTCGTGCAACGAAAGATCCAGAACATTGTCTACAACTACTACTGAACTGTAGACGTGATTCGGTATCCATTGGGTACAAAACTATTTTTAATTTTCGCTATTAATACATATTTTTATGATACTCAACAGTGTCATTTCAGCTTTAAATATTAATAGTGTATTTAGTACAAAAGCAGCACCTGAATCGGTATATACTATGGCGACTCGTTGTATTTTTAAATATTTATCTGTACACCATCCGTGGCCGTCACCTTAATCTTTCTAAGAAGTGAGTGACGGATCTATATTTGTCGCATCTGTCGTAATAGATCTTCCTTCTTGTGGATATTTGCTTAGTTTTTTTAAATATTTTATGTATCTATAGTAACTATATGTATTTTTTTAATAATTCAAGCAAAGTTTAGTCTTAATTTTTACCTATTTTGATTTTATTTTCATTTTACTGCTAATAATTTTTGTAAATTAACACTGTAGCTGAACGCCATTCCTTTTAATTTTTGCTTTTATATTTAACATTTTATTTATTTAAATTTTATTTTTTACAATTTTTTTGCATTTTTTATTATTTTTACTATTTTATGTAAAACCATATTAAAGGTACTTTTTCAATTTTACTTTTTTATTGAATTTGGATTGATGTGGCCCCATTATAATAATTACAATTCAGTACTTTATTAAAATTTTAAATTTGCTTATCCATAACTTGATTTTGCATGTTGCTTAATCTAACACATTAATTATTATATAATAATATTACTAGATAAATATGCTTTACTGCGCTATTTTGTATATATGACGCTATCATATAATAATATATTAATATTTCATAGTATTGAACTAACAGCGTTGCGCTCGACTGTACCGTAGTGGTGTGACCGCCCCGCCACACGCCGCACCGATTCCCCGCGAGCCCTTGCGGGGAATCGGTGCAGCGTGAGAGGGCATCTATGTGCAGATATCAAAATACGCGTTCTGCGCAATTCTACCGCGCGTGCTTCCCATATGCAATACCGGTTATGTCGGACTATAACGCTTATAGTAACCTACGCAGGTATAGAGAACCTACTTTACAGGCAGAAGGTGACGCTTCTACGTTAGTTTCCAGAAGACGGAAATTAGTAAAAATCTCCCTACAAAGATGCTAACAACATAAATAAGTTGTAACAAGCGTATAAAAATTTCTACGTAGCTTGATGAGAACGTATAGCTTAATGGTCAGAGCGCCTGGTCGGATTCCAGGAGGCGCGGGTTCGAGCCCTGCTACGTTCAAATTTTTATACATTTTCTAAATAAGTATTTTTTTTCTAAGTGTGGAAACAGAACACTTTAAAAATGTTAAAAATATAGGGAACCTAGTTAATACACTAGTAAAACGAAAATGTAAAATACTTCATTTCCCTGAATAGATATACTTGTAAGTATTACATACTTGTTTCTCCTTAATCTTCTTTTTCTTCCAAGCAAGGAAGGTCTCCAAAGTGATCTTAGTTTGATTCGCACCCAACGCGGCCCTCTCTCTTTCAATTAAATCGACAAGCGATATTTCATTCTTTTTCTCCTCCATTTTCTTCTTATCACGTTTGAGAACGAAGCCGGGGGGTAACGCATGTCTGTATATACATTTAGTGCCCGACGGGCATTCCCAAAACCACCCGTATTTAGATTTCTCTACAGCTTCTAAGAAATGCTTGCAGATCTGAAAATATAACATTTGTAATTATTATTTTAAACCATCAAATCAAAGTACAGAAAACCTACTTTTAAGGCTCCTCATATCCAACACACCGTCCAATTTTCGTTGTTAATTTTTGTTGTTACCAGAGCAAGGACATACAAATTATTGTTCAAGTAGAGAGAATCAAACCCTCAAGTATATAAAAATAACACTTATTTTTAAACATTTTTAAAGTGTTATTCCACACTTAGGAAAGAAAAATACTTATTTAGAAAACGTATAAAAATTTGAACGCAGCGGGACTCGAACCCGCGCCTCCTGGAAACCGACCAGGCGCTCTGACCATGCGAACGCATGGCTTAGTGGTCAGAGCGCCTGGTCGGTCGGTATACGTTTTCTAAATAAGTAAAATAACACTTTCCTTGGATCCAACCACTCTCTTAACCTCAGATTACAGGACGACAATAAATTAGAATTGCCACTCAGTGGCACACAAGCCTATGGTGATTCTTTTTCAGTTAAAGCTGCGGTCCTTTGGAATACACTCCCGAGCAAGCTGAGCCAATCCAAATCAGTTCACATTTTTTAGCGTTAAGTTAGAAGCTATTTCTTATCGCTATAAAGTATGTATGTATATAATTGTATATTTATCTATATAAGTTTATTGAATTATATATTTATTTATCAATAGATGTATGTATTTTATATTATTTTATATATGTATCTTAAATTATCAAACTAATGTAGTTTGTAATATATAGAATGTATTTTAGTTGATGTAGGTATATTATATTAGAATAACATATTATATCATTTGTACACCAGCCTAGCAATATCCATACATTCTTTGATCTTTTAATGGTAAGGGTTGCCTGGAAGAGATGACCTGTGGTGATAAGGCCGCCTGTACACCATATTTTTCCATTGTGTTCCTTGTACATTTTTTATTATTAAGTTGGTGTAATAAAATATTAAATAAATAAATAATAATATATATTATTATATATATTTAATATATAGTATAAATAGTAATAAAGAAAACTCTTTGCTTACAATATCAGTAGAGGGTCGCTGTTTATTCCCTTCTCCGTGTTTCTTTTCAACCACTTCTTTAAGTTTGTCCTCATCCCAGTTGTCCATGTTATCTTCATCATCATCTCTCATGTCAAAATATAATGATCTTTTTTCTGCCTGTAAATATAAAACATTAATATTATTTATTTGGACTTGATACTGTCAAAGAGCCGTCAATATCATTCCTTTGTCCACAGATGGCAACTAACTTGATAAAAAAAAAACAATAGCTAGAAAGAAATGGCAATTCACACGTCACCACAATGGCAAAAAAGAGTCTGGTCAAACAAGTCAAATGCACTCTAAAACTCTCTGCAATGCACTCTCTCTGTGTTGTGTTCCAATTTCTACTTCGCCGGAATTATAGTTCTTAGACAAAAAGTGATGCTGAAAAATCTGAATTGTTTACTGAGCACTTTTCAAGTGTGTTTACTCTAAATCCAACTATGAACATGACAAAAGAAGACAAGGTCATTAAGTCGCTCAGTCCCTTACCAACCAGTGCCTCCCATTAATAAGTTTGCTTTTATAGAAAGCTATTTTTTTAGCTACAAGGACAGTTTGTACATGACCAATGGAAAGTGGCAGAGATTATTCTCTGCCACTTTCTAAGTTGACGCTTGCTTTCTATGATGATTATGACTACACATACTCACATTAGTGATAAGACATTCCATTCCCCTCTTTCCACCAAATTCTTGAGGCATTGCACATTTAACAAAGGAATTGAATACCGCGCCTTGCCTCTTTACCAGAGCAAGGAAATTAAACTACTAAATATTTCATACCCCCAAGTGAGAATGGAACCCATAACTGTTGTGTTAACCATCTCATGCTTGTGCCCCTAAGAAAGTTCTCGAGAAAGAAACTTATGCCCCCACACAGTGATTGCAATTTCGCAGGAGTTAATTATTTTCTTCTCTTCACACGCTTATCCTAGTAACATATGGAACCACAGTGTCTGTACATACCTTTCTTTCTATGGTTAGATCGTGAGAAAATTTGCATTTATCGCCCTTAGTACATTGTCCTTGTTTAAAGAACGCGCACACAACTGATTTTGGATCAATGCCTGTAGATTTTAAATTTCAGTTATAATAAAAAAATATAATACACCTTAAAAGGAAATAACTAAGAGTATATTGAAATTAATCAAATTTACAAAATACTTAATGTAAATAGAGTTCTCTAGGCAGTTTTGAAATGTGGAAAAACTGAAAAAAGCTACCATTGGCTTAGATAGCAGTTCTGCTCAAAAACGACAAGCAAGAAAGTTAACAGTTACACTTTTCAAATAAAGTTACAATTTTAGTATTTTATAACAACATTAATGTCAATAAAGGATGTTACAAGGATGTTTTAACAAAACTGTAGACAAGTTTTTGAATTTGGTTTATCTAAGTCAGAACCGGAGACAAAACATGAAGCAGAGTCATAATCAAAGTTTGAATATAATAAAAAAAATAATAATTAGCTTCACGCTGTATCCCGCACACAGTAGGGTAGGCAGAGGGAACCTAGTGTTAAGACACTCCGTTCCCCACTTTCTGCCGAATTCTGGAGGCATTGCGTGTTGAGTGGCAGAACTTAACGCCGCGCTTAACCTCGACACCAGAGCGAAGAAATGGAAATATAAATTTAAGCAAAAATATATATTTTGAATATATTTTTGCATAAAATTTATATTAGTCCTTTAGTAGTCCTTTTAATAAATATATCTATGAGAAATCATAGCATACATTGTCATACTATATACTGTAAGAAATCATAGTATACATCTTGCAGTATTCATACAAATGATATGGAAATAATCCCAAAGGATTTTAATTCTATTTGAATTGAACAATTTAAAATACTTAGTACCTAAATTTACCAATAATCAAGCAATGTTAGTTACAAAACAACAAAACACTTATGAAAACCTTAGATACGTTTAACTCAAAGGTAATAATCGTAAAGAAACTAATGACAGTTCTCTTTACATGAAAAATATTTTGTGACAGAGTACCTAATTGACTTTTGGTGCATGCAGAGAAGCATTACCCATACAAGTTTAAGCTTGTATTTATGTGCAGACCATGACTGTCATTGTTGCTGTCTCCAATTGTAATATCTAAATAAATAATGTAGGAACCACTTGACGAAATTATAACTTTTATATCAATTGGTATGTATCAGAACTGAAGTCAAAGTTTTGAGACATCCCTAATATCAATGAGTACTGTACTCTATACTAATATTATTAAGTTAAAGAATTTGTTTAAATTAAACATACTAATAAAGTAGGCACTTTTGAATGTGCTAATCTTAAGAAGTACTGCTTTGAATAGATTTTTTTTCTATTGTATCCTCCGTTTATCAAGGAGGTGAGGCTATGTGTCTCACCTCAGATATCATATGCAACTCTCTATTCAATAAAAAAATTATTATGTTCAATTTAAAACAATAATTGTTAAAACACATCATTCAGACTAATGATTGTATTTACCTTTTTCCACTTTTTGTGTCTGGACTGGTTTAAAAAGCAAAGCTAATTCCTTTTGATCTTTCATTTTTTGCTCCTTGTCCTTCTTTTTATCGTCCATGGGTTTTGCTGGATGAATTCCCCCACTTTTCACTTGCTTTTCTACTTGTTGTATAAACTTCTGTTGTTTTGCACCTTTTTTGTTTTTTAATCCAAAAGTTTTATCCTAAAGATAAATATTTATTTTAATATTAAAGAAAATTATTTACAAAATATCATCAACAATCATCATGTTTTCTTATCAATCACAATTATGGACCATAGCAATATATTTAAATATTGAGTATAGTACATCTCCCATATTACTTAGAAAAACAGTTTCTTATTTATAAAACTTTAAACTTACTTCTATTACTTTCTCCTTCTTCTTCTGTTCTGTCTTCTTGCTGGCTGCATTGCCAGCTTTTTTCGGCGGCATGGTTAGGTTCTTACTGTACTTGTTACTAAGTTAATAACTTATGACACACAAAATATTAATTTATTTTCATAAAAGAAATTGTGTTATCGCAGGATATCTGCGATTAAAAAAAGCTAAACCATGCGAGATCCTGTAATAACTTAAATCTGGGACGAGAATCGTCGTGGAAGACGATATTTTGACAGTGACAAATCGTAATTCGTATTAAAATTAAAATTATAATGTGGTCATCAAATTCATGAAAATATATATCAAAGATCTTACAAGGTATATAATATCGATAAATTGCAGTTTTTTGTTTGCTTGTTACAAAAAATAATTTATATAATAATCTTTTAAAAGTATATTTTTATATTAAATAATTTCTTCTTATCATTTTCTTTTTATTTTATTTCTTTATTCTAAAAATGTATATGAGAAAAACATCGATATATATTATTAAGTATTTCTTAATAATATATACAAATCTTTTTCTCATAATCAGTATTTCAAAATACAAGAGGCATGTACGTGTTTTTTTTTTTAAATAAAACAATTAAATTCATAAACTCATCATTACATTTTATAGATTTACAATATTTCAATTGTACATTTGTGTCTTATATCCTTGTCAAAATCATAGACCAATAATAATAATAATAGTATTTTACAAAGTTATTATTATAATAATAATATATTAATAATATTTAATATTTAGTAATAGTATTTAGCAACTGGCAACACAAAATGTCGTGTCACAATCGTTACGGTCGTCACAAGCGCTCAATCTTGATTTTTATCCCGTGTCGAAATAAACAGTAGCGGAAAGTAGGCCATGGCGAATGATAGTCTATTCTATTCGCATATATTCGGTGCACCGTCAAATAACTCGAGCTTACCTTGTCAATAAAATAAAAATATGGAAATAGTGGACGTTGAAGACGGTCAAGCCGATCCTACGGCGGTAACGAGGAAGAAAAGTTTATGGGCTAAAATAAACAACAGGACGACATACAGTTATTTATTTAATATTGCTATTTCAATATTATTACTAACGTGTTTAGTGTTAGTGTTATATTTCTTTAAAGAATACCTGAAGACTATATTATTCTGGGTCGACGCACAAGATCCGAAAATAATATTTTTATTATTTATGGGATTATTTTTAATCGTGAGTTTCCCAGTGACTATTGGGTACCTAGTGTTAATAATAACGAGTGGTTATTTGTTCGGCATTTTAAAAGGTTTGGGTACTGTAGTCGTGAGTGCAAATTTTGGCGTGGCAGTAGCGCACTTTACGTTGAAAATGCTTAGAGGATACTTGCCTCTTGACCGGCTTCTTAAAAACGATACAGCGAGAGCCCTTCTTAAAGTGATCTCTGGACCCCAGGCGTTTAAAATCGTGTTTTTTGCAAGATTAACGCCGATTCCATTTGGGCTTCAAAACACAATATTTGCAGTAAGTTGAATAATACAAATTATGTCTTAATAAAAAACATTTTGTTTGTAGATAATAGAGAAACTTACCAGTCATGATTCTTTACATATTAAAGCTATATTAATTCACAAAATATCTAAAAGCATAATATATTCTATATGACTACAATAATCCTGTAATTTGTAAACAAATATTTTTTTAAATGACCAGACAAGTGAAATTGTAATAGTTTGGGCTTTTTACATAAATGTCTCCATTCAATCCTTTAACCAGTAATACAAAGTCAACAGTACTGGAATCCTAATGTAAAGAGCCATTAAATTGAATTCAGTGATAATATAACATGAAATTAATGTTGTTGTCACTTTCATTTATTAAAAAATAAAGTACAATGTTAAGTTTCTTGAATGAATGTCTGAAAATACATATAAATGATAGAGATGACAGTAAATTTTGATAATATTACACAAAAATGTCATAATTATTTTTGATGCATATAGTATGGCACTTTATTCTATCTTTAAGTCTTGCAGAGTAATAACTAAAGTAGTAATGTATAAAAAGCCCACAGTAATTATGTTGTAATTAATCTACTAAATTTGTATGCTGTTAATTAAATGAATTTTATTTTATAGCTAAATTATTAACAGGATAGCAGTTAACTCAAGCAACTCTGCTCCCCATTTCTTACTCAATTTTCAAGACATTGCATGTTGAGTTGCAGAACTCAATGCTGTGTTGCATCAACTGCGACTGGGAAATGTAACTAATTCATCTCACAACTGAGGATTGAACTCACAATCATTATATTTACAGTCGGATGCCACCCCACTTCACCATAATGGCTTTATATCTGAACATATTGTAATATCTGTATATATATACAAATAAAATATAGCTTAAACATTCAAGCTAAATTTGCATATATATATAAATGCTTCAAATGCTTTTTGTAACTACTTAGTTTTCCAAGTATATTACAGGAATAGTAAATTGGTCATAAAAAGCCTGTAACTCATTACTTATTCCATGAAACAAGTAACCCTTCACTTACTAAAAGGTCACTGAAAATACCATGTTAAGCTTTCTTAATAATTTACACACATTTCAAGGTGAATTTATGGTTAGACGTAAAACTACTTAATTATTCAGTATAGGACCAAGGAAAAGATTAGAAGTAAAAAACATAAATTAAGTTAATCTTTATTTGTATGTTTTTTTAGGATTCCGTACCTCGAAAAAAAAAACGGAACCCTTATAGGATCACCTTGTATATCCGTCCGTCCGTCTGTCAAGACACTTTTTCTCAAGAACGCGTGGAAGTATCAAGCTGAAATTTATATCAAATACTCAAATCTACTGTCCCTTGAAGCTATGAAAAACTTTTTCCAAAGCAACCATGATATGATATAGTTAGAAATCGGGAGGGGTTAACGTTTTTTTAAAAAACAATATAAAAATACATATTGTCTATATGTTTCTAAATTATTCGGAAAGAGATTCTACGTAATTGCAATAAGTTATATGTCACCCAATAATAATACTTTACACGAGTTTCATTCCAATAAGGGCCGTTGACTGTAAGCAACTGCCTCGATTGATACATTTCCATTGCTTATAAAAGCAAGTGTTTTTCATATACATCTACCCTCCTTTACACGACTTTGCTAACAGTATAATATTGTACTTAATAATTGTATGACCCAACCAGAGGAAATATTTTATACTGTGAATTATTTTTATTTCCTTAATTTAGTATCATAAAGAGCTGCATTAACTTTCGTCGTGTAACACACAATCAAGAAAAAGTGAGAAATTAAAGTCTCAACACTAAGTTATCTTTGTCTACCTTGGTTAAAAAAAAGTTATAAAAAAACAATTTTGTCGCATGCTCGAAGTGCTATATTTTTTGTCACGAAAGCGCCTTTTTGACGTCAGCAATTAATAATTATTAAGCGCGATGATAAGCATTTAATTTTTATTTCCATTATTCATTATATTTAAAACTGCGGCTGCGCCTGCTTAAAATAACAATAAATAATTTATTTGAGTGTATTGAAGAAAAAACCAACCAAGCGTGAGTCGGACTTGCCCACAGAGGGTATTTCAGGATTGTGATCGGGAAATACTTTATAGGTTTTGATGATTATAGTTATTTAATGTTAAGAAACTTAAGTTTGCTGGCATATAAATTATTTAGTATGAAATTAACTACAAATATAAATGTCTAATGGTTTTTTTTTCTATGAAATACTAAAAAAAATTTACTTTTCGGATTTTTCCTTTGTTTGAATTATAAGATCTTAGTTGATACTAAATTTCATAACTGTAGGTCTGCAGGAAGTACACTATAGGTTTTGATTACGCGGTGAATTTCATGCGAAATGAAGTAAACGATACGTAAATGCTCGTATCTTTTGACTGTGTTGTATTAGAAGCTTTATGTCTGTGCTGCAAGGAACTGTAAACCTGAATATCTGATATTCATTTCAGATTAATACCTCAACGTAATCTGACGGACAACGGAGTGATGCTATAAGGGTTCCGATTATCACTTAAATTCCGATTCCGCTAAAATTCTGGGTTAAAACATAGATTATATATTGCTACACAAATATATATTTATCATTGAGAAATTTCTAAAAATTGGATGCTTGAGAGGGCATCAACTTACATTGGAGAATCTTAAATCTTGAAATCTCGGTCTATTTTATAATCATATTCGGGATTATACTATTATAAAATAGACCGAGATTTCAAGATTTTTTTTCTTTTTTCATACAAATGATAACTGACAAACAATATCAAACAACACAACATTGAAAATTTAAAGACCAATTCTATATAACAGTTGTATAAAATAACTGTTTCAAACAACATACTTTAAATTGATATAACTTTTTTATTGTATCAAAATAGCCTTTATGTTGCCCCTCAACTCTTCTATCTTTCAGTATTATTCCCATAATATCGGTTCAGCTGGTCCGGAGGTGAGCCTGTAAATAGAGAGATAGACAGACAAAAATGATAAAATTGTTTAATTGTGTTTTGGTATCGTGTAAATAACTATATGCACTTGAAAACACAATTATGTTGACATCAAAAACAGATCCTTTAATTTTATTTATATATATTTAATTTAATTTATATGTTGTGTTATATGTTTTTCCGCTTTATGCTAGAACTAGCGGACCCGGACGCGGCTTCGCCCGCTNCCTCAAGTATCTCTATATGAGTATTTTATCGCAATTGAATTAGCGGTTTGGCCCTGATTGCGTAAAAGACAGACAGACAGACAGACAGATAGACAGACAGAGTTACTTTCGAATTTATAATATAGGTATGGATAGATAGAGCAGGATATTAAATATGCTATATTTAATATGTTTTATTAAAATGATATATATATAAATATGCTATATTTAATATTCCGCATATAGCAGAGGATGCAGAAAGAATCTAGTGATAAGACACTGTTTTCCCCACTTTCCGCGTAATTTCCGAGGCATTGCTTATTAAGCGAGCGAAAATTAACGCGACGCTTCGCTTTGTTACCAAAGCTAATAAACTGGAAGATTAAATTAAATCAGCTTCGCGCTGTATCCCACATGCAGCAGGGTAGGCAGAGAGAACCTAGTGTTAAGACGGTCTGTTTTCCATTTTCCGCCGAACTTTGGAAACATTGCGTTTTGAGTGGCGGAACTCAATGCCGCGCTTTGTTTTGGCTTCGACACCAGAGCGGATAAAATGGAAATATAAATTAAAATAAATACTTCATTTTCCTCGAGTGAGGATAGAATCCACAACCATTCGCCTCATGGCGTAGGGGCACGAAGTGTGACTGTAACACTTTGTGCCCCTGCGCCATGACTGGCCTTAAAATATTAGTAAATTATAATTCATTTCCCCGAGTGGGAACTGAACCCACAACTCCGATCCCAATCCTAAATCTTGAAATCTCGGTGTTTTTACCATTATACAAATTGAAAGCTAAAGATTCAGCCAATTTAGTAAAACAGTTGTATAACTGTCATAGCAATTTGTTGAATTAAGTTCTTTAAATTGATATAACTTTTTTATTTATAAATCGATTGTAATAAAACAAACCCTATGTGTTATGTGTGTGTGTTAAAGTGAAAACCGCATTTAAATCGGTTATGCAGATTCTGAAATTACACAAAATTTTTCCCATACATATATCTTCTATGTACAGACCGGTCCGTTACAATTTTATTTTAAGTATAGATACCGTACGAGAGGCCGTCGTGGCTTGGCTATTCAAAATGTGGATTCGATTCCCACTCGACCTATTTAATATTTTAATTTTGTGGCAAAGTGCAGCGTTGAGTTCCTCCTCAAGAATTTGGCGAAAAGTGGGGAACGAAAGTCTTATTCGGGCAACGAGTGTCTTGTCATTAGGTTCCCTCTCTCTATCCCGCTATGTGTGGGATACAGCGTGAAACTAAAAAAAACATTGTTAGTCAATTTTGTAACTGTACTATATTTTTTTTATTATTAATGGAATAAATATAAATTTTAATAAACCTAATATAAAATTTCAGCTAACTAGTAAGTACATGAAAATATTTTTTTTTTACTGAAAAAGATTAACTTGGCAAGAACTCAACGTGAAGAGTCAACTACTTTTTAAATGCAACGATGTCTGAATCCACAGAAACTATTGCGCCGATTAAAACGGCGGTATCATTTTAAACAAAGTTTACTGAAATCTTTACACTGGCTGAATTTGATATTACATTTTTACTCGGGACAATATATTTTTAAATATGGACGATTTAAAAATAAACATTAATGTAATGTAATATATGTGTGTCGTGACCGTGGTGACGCAGTCTCATCGTTTACAAACACAACGGTTGTGGGTTAGATGCCCAGTTGAGGGAATTAATCATTTTCAATTCCTCGTTCTAGTAACAAGATAAACGCGGCCTTAATATCCACTTCTCAACATGTAGTGTGTCTTAACATTTGGTTCCCTCAGCCGCATAATTATTATCTTGATTATAATGTAAGAGAGAGTCACTTCGATCTGAATTTTTATCAATTTACATGAAATCGTATAAGAAACTAAGACACGTTGATAAGATGTGAGGAGCGCTTCATTGTTTTACGGCCACTTACGAGATAATGCTTGTGTTTAATTAGATGAGGTCAAACGTATATCTAAGAGTCACCAGCCAAGGACGGTATCGTAGCGCATTGGTTTTGCAGACTGGCTGGTTGTAGGTACGGTCTCTACTCAAGAAAATGTTTTCATATTAAAATATTTTTTACTTAAAAAAAAATCAGCTTCACGCTGTATCCCGCACACAGTAGGGTAGGCAGAGGGAACCTAGTATTAAGATACACACTTTCTCACAGGTAATAAAACAAAGTGATCAGTGAAAGTGAAAAATATGAAATATGAACATGATTTTTTTGTAATATTGATGATTGTTACGTTTGTTGAAAGTCTTGGAATTCACAAAATAAGGAGATCTAGAAAAATAATTATAACTTGATTATTTATATCGAATTTATTGTTACGCATTGACCCAAAGTTAGGACGTAGGTGCCACCTACTGTACTAACGAAAAGCTATTCGTTTAAATTTTAAATATTACTTCGAGGAAAGAGAGTAGAGAATATGACGGAAAATGGATAAAATTGTACACCACGCACAGTACACACGGAAGATATAGACACAATCATATAATCTATCCAGAAAAGGCCGTCGTGGGGCTGTGACACAGCGTCTTGCAAACGTAGCGGCTGTTAGTTCGATTCCCTCTCGAGGAAGTTAATTATTCCCACTTCCTTACTCTGGTAACAAAGCGTGGCGTTAAATTAATCCCCTCAAAATGCAATACTTCGAAAATTGGGAAAAATGGGAAACGAAGTGTCTTGATACTAGGTTCCCTCTGACTTTCCTGTTCGCGGGATACGACGTGAAACTAAAAAAAAACAAAATAATACATATAAGTTCATATATTATACAACGTACACGAATACATATAATCAAAACTATAAATATAGATCACAATTTCAAAATGATCTGACGCCTCCGAGTATACCTAGTTATTTTCCGATAACTATGTAGTACACATGTTTTTATATTATTACTTCAGTGGCTGACGTCATGTATGTTTACGTTTTATTTTTACATTTTTACTAGTGACCTACCAAGGCTTCACCTGTTAAATACGATTTTTATAGGCTTCTCTACGGTGTGTTTAGATGAAATATATAATGATTTCTAACAATATAGAGAAAGTTGCAACCAATTTATAAATAAAATCAGCTTCACGCTGTATCCCGCACGCAGTAGGATAGGCAGTCCTAACACTAGGTTCCCTAGAGTTAAGAAATTCCGTTCCCCACTATTTTTTCTTACGGTATTGTTGTCTGTATTTTCGGCCCTCATAGTAATACATAAAGGCAAGTTTAATAAATGTCCTTTAATTAAACTGTAATAGTATAAATTCGTATTTTGGCAACATCTTTGGATGAATGTTATGGATTATAAAAAAGATATGCATAGACATGAGAAAAAAAATTGGGTAGCCTAAATTTATATTATTTTTTAGAAGAATAACATTTAGAAAGAGAATATAACATTTGCCACTTAACGAATCTAGGGCGGCTAAGTTTTTAAATAAAACACTAGTAATACTAGTTTATACTTGAATCAACAATTGCAAACTCTTTGTACTGAGAGTACCTACCTACGTGTGATGTTGTGACAGGTGAAAATCGGATCTAAGCTGGATCTCACCAGACTAGCCCTTTGAGTTGCATCACGACTTGGCTACTATATAGCAGGCATATAATTGCATTCTATTATATACTATGTCAATATTTACGTTACGGCCGTTGCAGTGGTACATCGCCAGTCTATAATCGCAATGGTTGTGGCTTTGATCCCCTTCCAGGGGAAGAAATTATATTATTTTTTTTCTTGCTTTGGCTAGGCACAGCGCGGCGTTGAGTTCCGCCACTCGACAACGTGGGGGGAATGGTGTGTCTCGACACTAAATTCTATTTATCTATTCTGCTTTATGCGGGTTAGCAAGTAAAAAGACACCCGCTTAAGCGATAACGGGGGGATTCGACAAGGACATGTTAGTCAGAACGTGAGTGTTAAATGACAATCAATAATAAAGGTAACTAAATAAAGAACAATGCTATATTAAAATTATATAAATAATAGCCGTTATAAAATTTATTTTAAATAATCTATATATATAAAAGAACATGTACCTGACTGACTGAGGTAAGACGCACACACAGCCGTAACCGCTGTGCGTAGAAACGTGAAATTGGGACAGATGTTTATTTTCGTAATCTGGACATCCACTAAGAAGGGATTTTGAAAAATTTTAACTGTAAAGGGATGAATTAGGAATTAAAAGTTTGTATGATTTTTTTAAATCGGCACCGATTATTATAAAATTTGAAATTAAGACTCTTAAAAACATTTCATTGAACACGTGTTTCATGGTTTTTTTTTAGAATTCACCCCCTAAGGGTGCAAATAAGGGGTTAAAAGTTTGTATGGAAAAATCTTTAAATCGCCACCGATTTTTATAAAAAATTAAATTCAGACTTAAAAATATTTTATTGGACACGTGTTTCGTGGTTTTATTAGAATTCACCCCTAAGAGTGCATATAAGCGGGCGAAGCCGCGCGCGCCCACTAGTGAAAATATAAAATGTCCGACTGAATGATGATGCTTGTTTCTTCAATACCCATTAGAGAAAAGAATTGTTATTTAGATGCTTATCCAGTTTGGTTAGACAAAGAGCGACATTACGTTCTGGTGCCCAAATTTCTTTATAAGTACATAATTCTATTTATTATGTAATTCTATTTATTATGGATTTCTCCATATTGATGTGTACTGATGATATATATTTTTAGTTTAAAATGGTGAAAACTTAGTAAACCATAAAAAACCCTTGAGGTCAATTGGAATCTACACAAATGTCATGTTTCGATCGATCATTAAGAACCCACTTACTTATTATAATAATACTTATTGTAATGTAATAGAAAAACGTAAAAGTTATTAGGAAGATAAAAGTAACATGTTTCTTTTTTTTTAACTTAAAGAAATAAGTATCTTTTGGAAAAGATTAAAATTAGTAGAAAAACTACAATTTGGACGGTTTACAAGAGCCGCGATCTCGCTGCGTTCATATTATACGTTTTTACCTTAATGAGAAATGAGTGAGGACTGAGTTAAAACTAGGTTCTCAGGTTCCCTCTGTCTATCCTGATATGTGCTATACACAGTGTGATGGAAAAAAAATGTTCTCTTATTACAACACATTACAGCACAAAATACTAGGAATGTGTAAGGTTTAAAAAATATAACTAGGAAAATGTAGGTACACTACATATTATGTAAAATATGTTTAACAAAAAAAATGCTTTTATTAGTTATTCGAATAACACGTTATTAATAATCGTTGTTTTTGTTATTGTGATAACAATCTATTTTAGGTTACGTTATATTTTTAGCATCTTATAAGCGTGCAATAAAAGATGAGTCTAACTAATCTATTTGTAGATTATCGATTGTAACGAGTGGGGTGTACCGTGTAACTCTAGCAGAGCCACTTATTTAGTTATTTTAAGTACAATAAATAGAAATAATAGTTTATAATAGGTATGGCTGTTATTATTAAAAAGCAATTTAAGTCTGTCAAATTTTTACTCACGAAAAAGGTTAGCCATAATGAACCTAGTGTTAAGACACCCGTTCTCCACTTTTTACCGAATTCTGGAGGCATTGCTTGTTGTTAGTGGCGAAACTCAAACCTGTGCTTTGCCTTAACACCAGACCGAAAAAATTAAAATATTTCATATTTCATTTCCTCGAGTGGGTATCGAACCCCTAACATGACCCGCTTGTGCCCCTGCGCCACGACTCACCTCTAATCTGTATATATAATAATTATATTATATTAAAAAAGTATTATATTCATTCGCTTATTTGTTTTGTGCCATCGCAGCTTAGTTTAGTTTATTGGTTGATTTTATTTGGATAAGTATAGGACTGTGGCGCCAGACGTTCTGTCTCCTTATTACTCAATCTTCTACGCTTTTGCATTCCCTTGAAGTGAGCTTGTTGAAAACTTGTTGTAAAGTGTATTATATTGAATAAAATAAAATAACAAACCTCGAGGCTAATATGGCGCAGTAGAACAGTATATGATTGAAAAAGCCATATTTGTGGGTTCTATTTCCTTACGATAGAATTATTTTTTTTCAACAAAACAAAGAATGGCGTTGAGTATCGCCACTCAACACAATGTCTTAAATTCAGGCGAAATTGTATAACAGTGTCCCACTCGCAACATTAGGTTCTCTTTCCCTACTCTACTATGCGTTTGACTGCAAACACGACGATTGTGAGTTCGATTAACAATCGGGGAAACGAATTAGGGAATTAGGAATTAGAAATTAAATCTAGGTTCCCTCTGCTTACCTTGCTATACAGAATAAAAATTAAAATAAGTACCTTACGCAATTCAACGCATTGCTCCATATTAGTGATAGCCAAGAACAATGGCATCGTACTGCGCAGAGATAATCAGCTTACTTGGCAAGTACATACGACATTAACCTTCTTCACTACATCGATTGTTACATCTCACTAGCTCATGGCTGCAGCTTCTTGTTCAAGATTTGGACTTGAATATTTAAATTGTATAGTATTTGTATGGAATTAATAATTTTTAATATATTATGTATGTTATGTATTTTTTTTACTGCGTATTTATAATAACATATCTAACGGGTTCGAGTATGTTGGTTGACTTTTTTTTCACACATACTCCAAATTTGGCGACTATGAATGTTTCAAATGCTGTAAGCGATGTATATAGAGAATTATATTATAGCATTAAAATAATTACAAAAAAGGCAATTTAAATATCTGACCTCTCTTAAGGAATTAAATATCTACAGATAATGATGTCTAGTGCTAAACCTATACTTTTAATAGCAGATTATATGTCGTCTAAAAAGGTACGGACCACGAGTGTCTGTAGTGTTACGTTAAAATAAAAAATAATAATAATGGTGTTTTTTTTTAATTTCACACTGTATCCCGCACATAGTTACCAGAGCGAAGGAATGAAAATATAAAATATTTCATTTCCTCGTGTGGAAATCAAACCCACAACCTGTCGCATTTAGAGTCGTTGTGCCCCTACGCCTAGCCTCATGGCTTTTTAACAGAATAATATTGAGAAAAGAGAGTAGCAAAATTCAGAGTACCATAGTATCTAACAATTTTATTATTAGGTACTATGTAAGTACAACAGCTAGATAAATGATTTAGAAATTTAACGATGACTGATTAAAATGTAATAAGTACTTAAGAAATTAGTATACAGATAAGATAAAGATATTTCTTGATTTCGCATTTTATTTTTATAAACATATTATTATATGCGAAATCAAGGAAACATAATAAAGATTATGCTTGTAAAATTTAATTGATGATTGTAAAGTGATTCAGAGAAGTAGGGCCTATGAATATTTTATTCTTTATTAAACTCATGATGACTGATACTGTTTAGGCGTTTTTAGCTTGATGCAGTATTTGAGAGAGGTTGCTGTTAAGACACTCTTGAGACATTCCATGTAGGGTGGCGGAACTAAATGTCGCGCTTTCTTTTGTTAGCAGTGCGGAAAAAATAAAATAATTCACTATGCCGTGAGGGAATCGAATTAACAATCGTCGCGTTTACACTCAGCCGCTGCGCCACGACGTCTTAACTTAAGACTCTTAAGATGCAATTCTTCTCAATAATTTTACACTTATATGTATAATGAATAATTGTTTTAATTGTTAACATTTTGATTTTTCTTTTTAAATACCGCAATCATGGTAAACTACATTACATAATATTAAAATGAACAGACAGACAGACATTACGATTATAAAGGAATTCCATTTTTTGCCATTCTGCTGAGAAACACTAAAAATATATACATAAATATACATGTTTGCGAGCAGATTTAAAATAAAATTCTTTCAAGATGACTACTGTAATATTTTTATGTAAACACTCTGTATTAGAAAATATTTTTAGCATCATCTCAGTTTACTAACAAAATATTTGTGAAATTGAACATTTTTAAATTCTTACATAACGTTATTAATATATTTCATGTTAAACATTAAATTATATTGAATCCAAATTACCGAGAATCCTTCAAGCTGTATCCCGCATATAGTACCCTACTATATGCGGGATACAGCTTGAAGGATTCTCGCGGAATAACCTAGTGTTCCTTAATTTTTCAACGAGTTTTAAATAAATTAAGTAGGTATAAACATAAAAAAAATGATTTGATGGGAGGATAAAGGCTACAAATCGCGGTGTTAATTTCCACCACTCACCAGCAAATTTCAATTTCATTTCATTTTCAGGCAGGAAAGTGAAGGACGGAGTGTCTTAACACTAAATCTTTATTTTTACTCTCCAAAAGAATTATTGGTTTTATCTAAGAAATTTTGATTTCAAATGACGGTGCGTAAGAAACTGAAAAATATTTAAATTTTATTTAAAGTCTAGTCCCCATTATCATAGTAAAATATATTGTATAATAAGCAAAATACAACACAAGAACAGTAATTACCATATTGAAGAATATGTCTTCAATATTGTAAATACAAACCTTGTGTTTCTGTTACTACAAAAAGCGTAACATATCTCAAGGTTAAAGATGAGATCTATACAAATATTTTTAGGTATATACTGTCACTAAGCAAAGTAGATGTCTGTGCCATTTAGGTCTAGAGATCGATTTTTGAAATGTCCTGATGATCAAGCTAATTTTAGAATCTATACCAACTTTGAATTGGTACGTCGTAAAATCTTTATAATAGTGCATCAAAAAGTGTTTAATCACTATTTTCATATAATGTATCATAATTACAATAATGTTTAGAAAAATGTAAGAATTTTGTGAATGTGAAACTTGAATCCAGGCCTCTTTTGACAGTTGGTCTTCGGACTTCCGTCTGAGTTTTGAATTTAAACGTAGTGGGTTTAAGTTATTTTTTTTGCCGTTTATTAGACAAATTCATGAATAATATTAATAATATGCCAATAACAAATTACTGAAACATTTTTATTATAGAACAGTTCGATATTCCTAACCAGATCACGGTCGAACGTCTCTCTTGTGTATAATGCAAAACTGAGAGAACCTCACGCATGAATAGAAGTTGTGACCTCTGGTTAATTTGACAACACTTTTTCAAAACGTATAATTTTTCGTATACATTTTATTTATCTTCGATATATGAATTGCGGCCGTTGCCGCCACACTGCGCCGCAGTGGCAATGACACTAAGCGCGACAATTGTAGGGTTGACTCCCACTCAGGGAATGAATTATTTAATATTTTCATTTCTTCCCTCCATAACAAGACCAAGCGCGGCGTTGAGTTCTGCGATTCAACACATAATATCGACGACAAGAGCGAACCTTCCTCCTCACTCTCATGCTGGTGCATGGAACAAGAGCACGGCATGTTGAGAGTGCGGATCGGACTTTATGCACCAGCATGTTGAGAGTGCGGATCGGACTTTACACTCTGCGTGTTCAGTGACGGAACTCAACGCCGGATTTTGTTTAACCAGTACGAGGAAACCACCTTGCACTCATCGCACTCACTTACCATTTTGTTTTATAAATATGTAATAGGTATGTTTGTTACAAGTATAAATTATTCACTAATAATAACCATTCATACGTTCCGTCAATTCCTCAACTACACGTCTAATTAACAGAATACCTCGTTTGTGAAGAGTGAAATTCCATTCGTTTGTAAGCTGTTGCAGAGAATTTTATTACGTAATAGAAACAGGATTTAAAGAATAATCAAAAATATTTTTAGTATTATATGAATATATATAGTAATTAGTACAGTTGAGTACTTTATATATATCTACTCTGCTTGCCCTTGCTCCGCCCGCGTGGATCTCATTATCATCTCTAATTCTAAGACAATTTGTATGCATTATACATATAAACCTTCATCATCAATTAGTTAGTAAAGACATAAAATCCGAAAAGAGGCCGGTCGTGGCGCAGCGGCACGAGGTGTGACTGCAAAACCGACTGGTTGTGGGTTCGATCCCCATCGAGGAGATGAAATATTTACTTAAATTTATATTTCCATTTCTTCGCTCTGGTATCGAGGTTAAGCGCGGCGTTGAGTTCTGCCACTCAACACGCAATCCCTCTAGATTTCGGCAGAAAGTGGGGAACGGAGTGTCTTAACACTAGGTTCTTTCTGCCTACCGTGCTTTGTGCGGGATACAGCGTGAAGCTAAAATCCGTTGCGTCTTTAAAATTTGGATTAACTAGCAAAAATGTCACGGTGAGAATTAAACACGTTCTTCACATGCTGAGGTGGTTTGGCCACGTCGAACGAATGAGTGGTGAAAGAATGGCAAAAAAAATAGTAAGAAAAAGTGAGCGGTAAGAGAGGAAGACCTTGATTGACCTAACCGAAATCACAGTATCAAAAATACTGGAGGAAGGTCACGTATAAAGCATGAGGACCCCCGGAAAGTATGTATAAAGAGGTTGATGATAGTGGACGGGGCAAAAGATGTATGCAGAGACCGTAACGTGTCACGCTTCATTCTCTATTGCTAGCCCGCTAGGGATACAGCGTGAAGCTAAGTTGAGGTAAAAAAAATCTAGGCGTGTATCTGCGAACCGATTTAATTTATGTGTTATATAAAAATAAAAAAATAATAAATAAAATGATTATTTTGGGCTCTGAATTTGATGTTAAAGTATGGTAAGTGGTATTAGATTCCGCCACGCAATATGTACATATCTATGTATGTATATATAAATAAGCGGAAGATGACATCGCCAACATGACTTTCATTGTTTCTTTAAACTGACGATGAGATTGACGTTTTAACAATTTAATTGTCTTATTTAGGTAGGTAGCAGTAGCGTGACGTGTCATACAATTTAGTTAGAAGTTAGAGTTAATGTGAGGCCGTCGTGGTCTGTTGGCACAATGGTGTGACTGCAAACGCGAAGGTTGTGGGTTACTTGCTCACTCTGGGAAATTAATTATTATTTATTAATATTTTCATTTCTTCGCTCTGGCAACCAAAACCACAAGGCGCTGTGCTGAGTTCAACGACTCAAAACGCAGTGCCTCGTGAAATCGGCGGAAAGTGGAAAACGGAGTGTTGTAACACTAGGTTCCCTCGGCTTACCCTGCTATATGCGGGATACAGCGTGAAGCTGAAAATAAAAAAAGTAAAGTAATATAGGAAAGTAATTGCCACCGCTTTCCTATGTTAGGTTATTTTAGTAATATTTATGAGTTTTCCGTGTTCAAGCACTATTTTCAACGTTTATACTACTGCTTGTGTTTATATGTATGTATTTAAAATGCAAATTCTTCGCGTGATGTTTTATTGTGACGATTATTTTAATTATAAGCCAGTTAATGGAGGTTATGTGGAGCGTAATAATTGTAGGTTGTTTTGTTTTTATATACAAGTTTTTCATAATTTATGTCTGGAAAAAATGAAGGAAAACGAAACGAATGTGAATTGTATTTTTATTTCTAAAACAAAATGAACGATAATTGTGCGACAATTGGGCAAAAAGTGGCGAAAAAAGTGTGTTATATTAGGTTCCCTCTGCCTCCTCTGCTATGGAGGAAAAGGTTAAGCTACATTTACAAATATGAAGATCTTGATGTCGCAAAATGTAGTAAAATAACAAAGGCTATTAAGAATTACTCTCTTTCTCAAATCTAATCACAATTTTTTCCACTATGGGTAAAACAGAACGGACGAACTAAACTTTTGCTTGCTCCTGACTTAGTCGGAATTTTACTTTGTTGATTTATAGTAAATATTAATATTTAACCGCGGATTCGCTCCTGTGATAAAATAGAAATGTCTAAGCGTTGTGTATGACCCATTATAAGTGCCCGAGTGCCCGTAAGGGTAATGTAGACTAGCATGCATAGCTCTTTACTATATCTTTCCGACGAATGGACTAGCCAACACAAAAATCCTCACTCAATCAATTGTTCCTAAGTTTTGCGTCTTCATCCTAATAGACAGTTCCATTTTATATCATCAGTATAGTAGTATAGAGTATAAATAAATAATTATCAATCAGCTTCACGCTGTATCTCGCCCACAGCAGGGTAGCCAGAGGGAACCTAGTGTTAAGACACTCCGTTCCTCACTTTCTGCCGAATTCTGTAGGCATTGCGTGTTGAGCGGCACAACTTAACGCCGCGCTTTGCCTCGACACCAGAGCCAATGGAAATATAAATTTAAGTAAAAGAGTGTAAAGATATTTCAAAACTCATTCCAACCTTTCCTACAGGTGAGCGACGTGCGAGGATGCGGCTACCACCTGGCAACACTGCTGGGTTTGTTGCCCGCTCAAGTGATCAACGTGTACCTCGGCTCCACGCTGCGATCAATGCACGACGTTCTACACGAGCCCCACTTGACCGGTTACGTTGTGTTCGCTTTTCAGGTATTGTTTTTTAGTATTATTGCGTTGTTTTTGTTTATAAAATTATTTGTTTATAAAATTTTTAATATTAAAGATTTTTAATATTAAAAAACCTAAATACGTTGTATTAAAAAACCGAAATGAACATAAGGCACCTAAATAGGTTAACGTAAGGCATATATATATAGGTAAAGGTAGCGTGGATGATTCAACCAGAATATATTTTGTATGATTTCCCAATTTAATATTAAAATTCTTACATATCTTCTTCTATTGTTATAAGTTTTTTTAGAAATATTTAACTTTTATAGGAAAATAGCTTAAGTTCTTCCATTGTGACCTTTTGGCGCTGGGTGTTTAATCTGGTAATAGGAAATACGCTTTTATTACTCCCATATAATCCCATCTAAGCCAAGTATGAAATGAGGCAGTCAAGTCATCAGTCAAGTTATCCACACTCGGGAAATAGATTAATTTAACATTTTCATTTCTTCAGTCTAGTAACAGAACAAAGCGCAGCGTTGAGTTCCGCCACCCAACACGTAATGTCCCGAATCTTTGAAGTGGGGATATGAGTATCTTAACTAAGGTTTACTATGCATAAGGTATGGTGTTTTCGGGATACAGCGTTAATCTAAAAAAATAAATTGAAAGAAAAAAGCAGTGTTAAATCACCAGGCATTTTTATTGTATAAATTTTATAGGATCTATTTTTCCCACGAAACAGTATAAACGAGATTAGAGATAGGTCAATTGACACTAATTAAGTGAAACACATATGACACCTGATTAAAATTGCTATTCTGTCGTATGTAGTAGTACTAGTTTTAATTGTCTAATTCTATTAGTTAATAAAATACGTGATATTCAAATCATTCTAGTACGTAAATTATTATTATTATCAGCAACTGAAAGTTGACGGAAAGTTACTCTATTTTTGGTTCTTTTTACCTTTTTATTTTTCATTTATTTATATACCACACAAGAAAGAAAGGACAAAAAACATATCATAACAGAAAGAATGTGTACAACGGATAACTTATCTCTAATAGAGATCTCTACCAGAAACCCTTGAATGTAGGATATGTGATGAGAAACGATTCGGGTGCGGTATTTAATTATGTTAATAATAATAAGCCTACATACAAATATACATATTATATAACCACTATACTTATATAAACATACAAAAATATAAATATTTACAATGACATAAAGAAGTTGAAAAAGAAAAAATTAAATAATAAAGAAAAAGACAAAGCGAAATATTAAAAATTCTAATCTAAGTTTAGAAAATGTTCTTTTAATCTGATTTTTAAAATATTAGGAGACGGGTTGTCAGCGAGTATAAAGTTGGGAAGTGGGTTCCACAAACGGGCTGCCTGAACTGTGAAAGATTTTACTAGAAAAAAGTATTAACTACAGCGAACTCAAGCTTTCTTACTAACTTTTAACTCAAGTAAGGAGGAGAGGATAACCTTAAAATGTTAAAAAGTAGCGTGGGAATGTGCATGTTACGGCGTAATCGCACAGGAAGCCAATTCAGTTGCCGATGGAAGTCAGACACGTCATCAAATTTGTGTAAGCTGAAATTAAAACGAATACTCATATTCTGAAGTCGGTCTATTTGTTTAGAATCTCCTCATTAGCATCAGGATAACAAACATCAGCGTAATCTAACAATGGCATAAGTAGAGATTGAGCAAGAGTGGTTTTATTGCAAATGGATAAAAAATGTTAAAGGCGTTTAAAAGAGTGCAGAAAATAATTTATGCTTTTACTTATAACTCTAATGTTCCTAGGCCATGATAAATGGCTATAAATTATAAGATTCAAATTTCTTGCTGAATCAGATAATATTATTGTCTAGTTTAGTTTTATGCAAGGCAAGGTATTCAGCTCGTAATTGTCTACTTCCAATCATGAGAGCAAAAAATTTGGAGGGGTCAATAAGAAGACCAAACAAAGCCGCCCACTCACTAATATAAGGGAGATTAGAATTGACGTTCAGAATTGCAGTATTCAAATCTTCAAGATGTCTATATAGATGAAAATCGTTAGCGTAGATATGGTATTGACAAGATAAGATTTTGGTAATTTCCTTTATAAAAATGGAAAAGAGCAGAGGAGAGAGTACGCCGCCTTGAGATACACCAGTTACCAAAATCGGCCCAGTCAGAGCAAAGCTCTCCGGTGCAAATTCTTTGCTTGCGACCCCGAAGATAAGAACGAAACCATTTTGTAGCGGGAGAAATGTTAAGTATGGAAAGGAAAAGCTTTACTGAAGTCGAATAAGAAGAATAGTTAATTTTTTATTATCCATCGCGAAACGAATATCTTCAGTCAATAAAATAACGCTGAACTAGTATTGTGTGATGAACGGAAACCGGACTATAAAGTATTTAAAAGATTGTTTTGGAACAGACAGTTGGAAAGCTGTTAAAATTCAGATAAGTTCCTTGAGAAAGGACAGACAGAAAGGATGGAAATAGGACGAAGGCGTCAAAAAATATTACGATTAGATTGTTTAAATAACGGGAGGGCATGTGCACTTTTCCAGGCAGTAGGGAAAGATTTTGTCTCGAATGAGATGTTTAGAATCTGTAGACTGATGATGAATGTTATGACTGATAGGATGCCTTTCTTAACTTCTTCTACTGTCACTTCATGGAAAGCAAAAGGATCACAGTTAGGCTGGGTGGTCTGAACCAGTTTTCGAAGATATAAATTACTCTGTGCCCCTCATATAGCAGGGTAGCAAGAGGGAGCCTAGTATTAAACACTCCGTTTCAATTTTTCCGCTGAAGCTGATTGCTGCTGTTGGGATTGTTGAGTTACGAAACTAAACGCCGTTTGTTTTAGAAACCGGCCTCGAGTTTTTTTGAATTCTTTAATTTTTTTATATTTTTTTAAGTTTCTTCTGCGATTTCCAAAAAACTGAGGTGTAGAAAATGTGTGTGTAATAAAATTTTGCGATAATCACAAATCGACGGCGAAATGCCAATAACATCTAACTGACAATGTCAAAATTTTACACAAACTAAAAAAAACTTTTTGTTTCTTGACAAATTAAAAGTGTTATTATGTTTATTATTTCAAATAATAATATTATATGGTTTATGAATTATATTATATTCATATATATTTTTGATAGTGTAGTAGATATCCATTTAATATGAAAAAAAAAATTAAAAAAATTGTTAAAAAATATCAGTTAGGAGGTATTGGTACTTCACCGTCGAAATATGAATCTACTGTTCATATTTGTGATTTTCAGGGCTCATCCTTACAAGCTGCCACATAGTGATTGCAAATTTTTCAGAGACAGAGAAGCCTCTTCCCTCCCCACCCGATGTCGCTGTAAAAGCCAGTAGGGCTAACAACATAAAGTTCAAGTTCGAAAAAAAAAAAGAGTAAAATCAAATAAATGCCCAAAAGCCTTAAATTACTTAATGATGCCGTCTTGACACAGTGGCACAAGCATGTGACTTTAAGCGCGACAGTTGTGAATTCAGTTGCCACTTTGGAAAAAGAGATGTAATTTATTAATATTTTAATTTTTTCGTTTTGGTAAAAAGGCAAAGCGCCAAAGCTACTCAAAGCATAAATTGCGCAGAAAGTGAAAATCTTAAGTTTTCAATTATTGTTTGTGTGATGACAGTAAAAACCAAATGAGAGGAACGTTTTCAACTTTCCGACAGCTTACGAGACAAATTACAATATAATAAAATTTTCTTATACACACATTTTTTACATAGTCAGTTTTCTATTTAAATATAGTCAAATGCTATTGAACTACAATCATCGTGTTATTATTATTGGTATCCAAATTATGTCACTATGGCGCTTTAACGGCGCCATAATGGCGCTCCAACTGGGCCACAATGGCATCTTATATACTATCTATTTTTACACCGACATTCTTATTTATTTTCTCGCATATAAGCTATATATGTAACGTTAAGACACTCTGTTTCCCTGGTTTTAGAGGTACTCCGAACGAACGAACTCTTGAACGGCGGAACTCAACGTCGTGCGTCGTAGGATCGAACCCACAACCATCGCTGTCTTTCTTATCTAATTATTTTTATACAATTTAGTGACAACGAATGAAAAAGTGAATATATGAAAATCACTAAAGAATTCTTTTTATCATTAAACTTGTATTGAATGTTTTTATACGGGACAAATTCATTGACCCCGAGGTCTTTATACCGTGAACCGCGAAGATTCTTTATAAGTATCACATCTTATATGTGTATTCATAAATGTTGTAATTAATATCAAACTGAAATTACACCATCTATGTTCGGGTGTAAATGTATGTGTACAATTAGCATTGTTTGGTATGGACTAGGTCACGAATTCGATTTTTAAATGCTATATATTAAATAACTAAAAGTTTTAAGAGTAAAAGGTTTAATTGTCATGTTAATAAGTGCTAATGTTTCTTTTGATATTTTATTGGTAATAACAGCATAAACGAAAAAAGAGTAAGTTGACTAAGGAACGCATTCTTATCAAGATTAAAACACCGCACATTCATCCTGCATTATAAAGACGTAAATGTAAAAAATATGAAAACTGATTTTTTTAATTATAAGCTATATATCGATTTTATTGACTTAGTTGATCTATACATATAGTAAAACTGTAACTGATCATTCTCTGTACATGAAAGACATGGACGTTCCCTAGGTAAAGTATTCAAAGTGAAAAATGGAAGTGTCTCTTATTGCTGTTTTGAAATACTAAAAGGGGTAGTTTCCGATCACATACAAGTTTAAAAAACGCATAAATAACAATAAAAAAAGGAATTTCAAAAAAAAATTAAATCTACACTTCTTAGTACTTAGTTTAAAAGAACGATAAAAACATCGCGAGCTTTCGCTTTAGATACCTTGGGACCATCGATATCTGACATGAGTTTGTTCACAATAAAAGAATCGGCTGAATCGATTTTAATCCAGTTTTCACTATTACATTTTGGCAATCTTCCTTTTATAATATGTTTTATTTGAATCGGTTCCATAAACAAAAAGTTACGTCACTGTAAAGAATTGCATGCTACAAAATACGTGTTTTATGAAATTGAATTGAATTTGGCCGAAATTTTTTAACGTATGGATATTGTTTTTATTAATTCTAATGATAATGTTATTAGATCACAGATCAGGAAAGTAATTCAGATGATAAAATAAATAATTATATAGCACATACAGGCGAAGCCGCGGGCGGGTTGCTAGTTATGAAGAAAAGTAAGAAAAGAAAATCTAGTGTTAAGACACGCACTTCTAACACAGCCGAGAAGTATAATCATTACCACATCTGCGAATCGATCCTGCAACCATCGCCCTTACAGTCAAAGTATATATCTACACAAATGTACATATTGTAATTTATAGCCCTCCCAACTTAACGTGAAAAGGTATTTCATTAAAACGCGATTATATGGTTCTATTTATAGCGTGTCACCTTTTATCCGAGATCTTAAGAAAATGTCAGTCTTGGTCACGTTTCCATACACCGCGGTGAGAGCCTCGCCTCCATTCAAAGTGAAGAGGGAAAACTTTTAGACGTGTTTTTTAAATATTTTTCTAATGTTTTGTATTTTCTTTTGTGTATTTTTCAGTATTATTTTTCGTTGTTCTTTTATGTGCAGTGTGCATTCGTGCATGCTTGTGAGGTATAATTGTCTTAATGTTTGTTTGTAACGATTGATGTGATTGTGGTTTGTAGGTGAGAGGTCGTACGTTCAATTCCCTTCAATATACCTCAAATGCTTAAAAAAGCCGGTATAATCCGTAATGTGCTACATAATTATGCATCTTTTTTTTTAGTTTCACTCAGCTGGGTAGTAATCAAGAAACTTGATTCTAGCTTTTCCGACCGAATTCAAGACATTATTACAACATGTTAAGTGGCGGCCGATCTTTGTTTACCAGAGCGGAGTATTGAAAATAATAAATTCCCTTGAGTGGGAATTGAACCCACAACCATCGCATTTGCATTTAGACGCTGCCCCATTATACCACGCTTGATTCGAAGTGCATCACCCACTTCGAATAAAGTAAAATCAATCTAACACTCGTTTATGGCTGGCTACGCGTGTCGTGCAATATAAAAATACAATAATATAAATAATCAACCCATCTTTCAATTAAATCTTTGATATATTAACACAATAGCATAGAACATATCGCCTTTATCACGTGGAGGAAAAATAAAATAATATAATTCCAAGGATCAAAGTGACGTCAAATATTTAATTTATATACAATCTAAGTATAATATAATAATTGTTTTTATAGACAACGTACAAACTTATCAGGGCAGATAAAGTAAAGGTACAGTTGGCATAATCTTGACTAAATAAAGATGACCGGGAGTTTGATGCCCGCTCGGTGGAGTTTTTGTATTTAAAACAGTTAAATTAAAAATTAAATTAAATCAGCTTGCACGCTGTATTTCGCACACAGCAGAGGGAACCTAGTGTCAAGACACTGTTGCTCACTTTCCGTCAAATATTGGAGGCATTGCGTGTTGAGAGGCGGTACTAAACGCCGCCCTTTGCCTCGGCACCAGAGCGAAGCAAATGGAAATATAGATTTAAACAAATATTTAATTTCTTCGAGTGGTGATCGAACCCACACCCAGTTGAGTTAACAGTCACACTTTGTGCCCCTGCGCCCCTTTGTATTGGCAAATTGTGTGATTGTAAACGCGACTGGTTGCGGGTTCGATCCCCACTTGAGGAAATTAAGTATTTATTTATTTAGGTCCTAATTTAGTTAGCCGACGACAATTTTTTCTCAAATAACAAAACTTCAAAGGAAGCCAATAAGGGTATAATTTTGTGGCAAAATATATTAAAAAAATCTAGTCAAGATTAGATATAACTGTTAAAACGTTTATCTATTATATCTTTGACACTTAAAAGAAGATATATCTTTAAGAGTCTACTACAAGAATGAGCCCCGATCATTCTGTACACGGATATATAAAAATGTTTATATTTTGTAGGTCCTACAGCTATTTGTATATTATACTAACGAATTTAAATTATTATATGAAGGTAATAGGTATGAGGCCAGTCGTGGCGCAGCGGCACGAGGTGTGACTGCAAAACCGACTGGTTATGAGTTCGATCCCCACTCGAGGAGATGAAATATTTACTTAAATTTATATTTCCATTTCTTCGCTCTGGTGTCGAGGTTAAGCGCAGCGTTGAGTTCTGCCACTCAAAACGCAATGCCTCCAGAATTCGGCAGAAAGTGGGGAACGGAGTGTCTTAACACTAGGCCCCCTCTGCCTACCCTGATGTGTGCGGGATACAGCGTGAAGCTAAAAAAAATAAAAAAATATGAAGGTATGTGGCCGCTCTGGTTAGACCAGATCAGACGAGTTAGATCCTAAACCGCTATGTCTAGGCCGTAGGGCGATCATAAAATTGTGTGAGAAATGAGAGAAGATAAACAGAAATAGAGTATCTATATACATATTTTTTGTACATAGACAGGGTAAGAATAGTGTCAAGACACTCCATTCCCCACATTCCACATTAAAGCATTGTGTGGCGAAACTCAACGCCGCGCTTGCCTTATCAGGGCAGGTAAATGAAAATAATATGTTACCATTGTTGTCATATTGTCCCATTGCTCCACAACGGCCTTCCTATAATTATACACATAATTTGATTAAAATGGAAACTGATTAAACTTAAAAAACATATTGTATGAAAAATAAGCATCTTGGTTGCTTTCTGGTACAAGCATCGAGTACGTTTGTATTGTGGAGAAATGTTAATTTAATTTTTTAAGTGGGTAAAGTGCTTTGAAACTTTCTGAGTTTTACTAATTAGTGCTTTGGTTTCATATTATGTTCGAAAAACATTTAAAAAACCTAGTTTTAAAGCACCGAATATGTTAAATTTTCTGTAGTTTATTTTCGTTGTTATTATATCTGAAGCTTTTCATCTTCTTGACTTCTAATTGACACTTCTTCCAGCAAAGATTTTTAGGATAGAGTTTAAAACATATTTAACTTTATTAGAAGCTACTAACTGTGGTTAAATTATACAGTGAGTGATACATTCGATCGCAACTCACTGTATCTGTAATATTATAGCCTTCCTCGATAAATGGACTATCCAATACAATAAAATTGGTTCATTTCGAGCCAATAGTTCCTGAGTTTAGTGCGTTAAACCAAACAAATCGTTCAGCTTGATAACATTGGCACAGATGTTGACTTGACTGTGACTTTATTATTAAGAAAATATTTAATATTACATTAACATCGGTGAATGTAAGACGCCAGTCGTGGCGCATGGGCACAAGTGTGTGATTGTAAACGCGACTGGTTGCGGGTTCGATCCCCACTTGAGCAAATTAAGTATTTATTTAATTATATTTACGCTCTTCTGTCGACGCAAAGCGCGGCGTGGATTTGCGCCACTCAACACGCCATGTCTCCAGAATTCAGCGGAAAATGGGGAATGGAGTGTTCTAACACTAGATTCCAGCCTACCCTGCTGCTGCTGAATATATAAAAGATTTTTTTTAGATCCTAATTGATTCTAGATATTATTAGCGTAAATGATATTTTAGCACTTACGCGTAGTATGTACTGAAGTAGTAGTGTGTTGGAGAAGAGCTCCATTTGTACCATGGCAGGACGTCAATTGGCATTTCAATTTGTAAATTGACGACGCCGTCAAGTGAATATGAGACCGGTTGACTGAATAATGTCTCATCAAGAAAATATTTTTTTTCCAGCTTCACGTCTCTATTCCTCATAGATACAGTAGGGTAGGCAGAGGGAACCTAGTATTACGCCTACCCTGCAAACCTGCTATATGCGGAATATAACGTGAAGCTGTTTTAAACAAATATCCATCGTAATTTTGTTATAAATTGTTAATTATTTTTGATATATGAGCAATTAAATATATGGTGCTTTTTATCTCCAAGAAATAAAAGTACATAGATGTTATATGTGTACTACGTAGGTACTATATATATATATATATATATATATATATATATATATATATATATATATATGTACTTTTTACTATTTACTTTTTTATTATATCTATTTACTTTTAATTATTGCTAAATATTATTTTATAAATGTTGCTATCGGACTGGATTTGAATCTACACTTCCTGGGTAAAAATATGGGTAGGTCGTCTTCAATGCTCTTTCTGCTCCTTTTGAGGTCACTTGAACATTTTTAAACAGTAGATAATAAAGGTCCAGATTCTTGTCAAGCAGCCACCATCACTTTATTAAAGATTTTTGACTTTTTCTTTATTTAGTAAGGAATTTAAACACAGCGCGGTGCTCAATTTTCTTCAATATTGTCGCGGCAGTCCTTTTACTTGTAGTTACAAAGGATTACTAGCAAACTAATAATTAGAAATGTGTGAAAATTTATATTTATACCCTTAAATAGTGTCTAAATAGGAATGTCCTAAATAAATCATATCGATACCGACAATATATTGAACACCCCTCGTTTGTTTTATACTTTCTCACTTCCTTCTTTCTTTTTCTATCAAACAGCCAAACAAACTTTCATATTCATACCATATTGATAAGGATTATTTTTTTTGAAATACTTTTACTGAGGCGGTCGTGGCACTGCGGCACAGCGTCTGACTGTAAACGCGACGGTTGTGGGTTCGATTCCCTCTTCATCTCCTCAATGATTATTTAATTATTTTCCGTCCCTGTCCCTGGAATTTCACAAGAAACATACTAGTGTTGAGTGCTGAAGAAAATAATGTTAAGCATTTTTTTTTGTTTTTAAAACTATTTTTATAACACCTTACAACTATTTTGTCATATTATGTATTATATATAGTATATAATATTCAACAACGCTCGTTAACTCGCCGAAGTGTCACCTCGTATCGAGAGCTCGAGACATTGACACCGATTTCGTTTTATTGTTCTTTGTGTTCTTTTGTCTAGCACTTTTTTAAAATGTTCACATGTTGTCAAATATTTTTTTTTCTATACAATAAGGCGCAGAGGCACAGCGTGTGTTGTAAACGCGACGGTTGTGGGTTCGATTCATACTCGGAGGAATGAGTTGAGGGTATTTTCTTTTTTCGTTATAGTTAGAAGACGACGCAGCGTTAAATTCCGCCTCTCAATATGCAATGTCTCGAATATTGTGTGAAAAGTGGGGAAGGAAGTGTCCTAACAATATCCCTTATCATGCAACCTGCGGGACAAAAGCGTGGAACTAAATAAAAAACTGGTCAAGTGCGAATCTGAATCGCTCACCGAGAAATGCAACTTGTCAAAGTTGACAAAGTTTGTCGTATTCACGCATTTTGTATAAAATTAACCACAAGTGTGTTATAGTTTTTATATGTAATATAAATATAGATTTATATTTTTCCTATATTTGTCGTGTCAAGTTTTTTTCTGAGGCCTTGAGGCCAGTCGTGGCGCAGCGGCACGAGGTGTGACTGTAAAACCGACTGGTTGTGGGTTCGATCCCCACTCGAGGAGAAGAAATACTTACTTAAATTTATATTTCCATTTCTTTGCTCTGGTATCGAGGTTAACTCACGCAATGCCTCTAGAATTTGGCAGAAAGTGGGGAACGGAGTGTCTTAACACTAGATTCCCTCTGCCTAACCTGCTGTGTGCGGGATACAGCGTGAAGCTAAAAAAAAAAGTTATTTCTGCTTGCCAAATTTTATAATTGTAGGTCTTCGAGAAATATCCTATAAGTTTTGATCACACGGTAAATGAAGTTGACTAGAGATCTTCGAGAGAGTAAATGAACTTTATTTGCACTCATTTTGTATGAAATAATAACAAATATAATGTAATAAAATGTTTAAAAACTTATTAAATGCAATACGTATATCATTAATTGTAGAACTGGACTTTCCCGGGTTAACTCTATAAATTGGTTATAAAACCATATTAATGAATTACTATGATATAATTTTTTAAGTAATTTTGATAATTTAATATTGGGGCAAGATTTAAAAGTACGTGCTAATATTAATTATTATATCAAATTCCTATTTATGTGAAAGGCCACTCGCGGCGCAGGGGCACAAAGTATCACTGTAAACGCGACAGATTATGGGTTCGATTCACACTCCAATAAATGAAATATTTAATATTTTCATTTCTTCGCTGTGGTATCGAGGCAAAATGTAGCGTTGAATTCCGTCACTCAACACGCAGATCATCCAGAGTTTGGCGGAAAATAGGGAACGGAGAGCCTTAACACTAGTTTTCCTCTGCGTACCCTGCTTTGAAGCTCAAAATTACTTATGCAATAAAAAAAATGAATTTGTCTTTAAGTCATTGAAAGCATTAATTTTTTCCTTGTATACCTAGTAGGTTCTATATGTACAATATTGTACACCATTGAGGTAATTAAGTAAAAGGAAAATGAACATAAAAGCATTCTCCTGATAAGAATTATTGTTTAAATAACTAAGACCCTGTACCTATGTATGTAGGTATGTGTAACGAATGGCAAACTAGTCATACTGGTTTTACTTTTTTGCCTCTATATTATTATTAAGCGAGATATATTTTAAATTCAATGGCAGTTCGTATCTATATTTTTGTTTTTTTTTTCCTAAATTTTAATGAAAATTTATTATTAACATAATCAATCCCCCAAAAGTACCGAACGTAGAGTTAAGAAACTCCGTACCCCGTATTTCGCCGAATTTTCAAGGAATATAATCCTATTGGAATGCGGAATCCAACGCCGCGGCTTATCTTGTTACCAGAGCAAAGAGAGAAATCTAAACTCATATCCTTTATATGCAATAACAGAATTTTTTACTTTATCAATAACATTATTATCTGTTGTAATACCCATTGTTCTCTCATTTGAAGGCCGCTGAAACTACTTAACCAATGAGACATCTTACATCAAGATAAAATTACTAATATGACATTTTTACACACGATTTTACAATATACAGATAAATTTTACAGTTATTTTAATTTTTTTTGTTTCATGAGGCCAGTCGTTGCGCAGTGGCACGAGGTGTGACTATAAAACCGACTGGTTGTGGGTTCGATCCCCACTCGAGGAGATGAAATATTTACTTAAATTTATAATTCCATTTCTTCGCTCTGGTGTCGAGGTTAAGCGCGGCGTTGAGTTCTGCCACTCAACACGTAATGCCTCCAGAATTCGGCAGAAAGTGGGGAACGGAGTGTCTTAACACTAGGTTCCCTCTGCCTACTCTGCTGTGTGCGGGATACAGCGTGAAGCTGATTTGATTTATTTTCATTTTTTTTAATGTTTTTTTTTTTTACTGGAGAAAAGTAGCATTTATATTTTTCTCAAAATAATTATAGAAACGGAAATACTTTTTTTTAATTTAGTTCATAAATTACTTTATATTTTTTTAATAAAAATATGAATACTATTACATACAAACCATTTATAAATTGGATTCATATTGTACGTACATTGTATAATATTTTCCTTCAAAAGAATCTACCAACATGTACCTAGTTATAGCATTTTTACTTGTATATTCCTCCAATGATATGTGACCTAGTCAATATTTACTTACTAAGTATGAGACCATCATGGCACAGTGGGACGCTTGACTGTAAACGCGACAGTTGTGGTTTTGATCCTCACTAGAAAAAAATATTTTAATATTCTTGCTCTTGTCTTAACAAAATGCGTTGTTTAGTTCCGCCACCCCGTAAGCAATATCTCCATTTTAGATGAAATGCAGAGAATGGCTTGTCTTAACTTAGCTTTTGTTTGACGTTAAAGGTAGGTAAGGTAAAGGTTAGCCTGAAGTATAACGCTATCGCCTTAAAATTTAATATTCCGCAGTCTAATAATACTGTAATCAAAGTCTAAGTATACATTCATGTAGTCATTTTATGCCTCTAGCCTCCATATTTTCCACACGCGAAAAAATCGTAAATGTGGTAATATACAAAGAAATCTTTAATAACTGTTCCAATATTTTATCTTACAACCGGGTATTAATCGATAAGGTATAATAATTACTGCTCTTGTAATAACAAGGTACGTCTTGATTTTAATAATTACTGGCTATTAATGATGTATTGTTTGTTTTTTATTATCTGTGCAAAGATTAGACGATGACTGACGAAGATTTGTTCACATGATTTAATTTTTTTTTAATTTTGGGATTCACCATTATAATTGTTTTATTATCGATCAAATAATTTCAGAGGCCAAGCGCAAATATGTGACTGTAAGACTGTAAATGCGACTGGTTGTGGGTTCGATTCCCACTCGAGGAAATGAAATATTTATTTAAATTTATATTTTTGTTTCTTCGCTCGTGTGTCGATCCTAAGCGTGGCGTTGAATTTCGCTACTCAACACACAATGACTCCAGAATTTGGCGGTAAGTGAGGAACGGAATGTCTTAACATTAGGTTCCCTCTGCCTACCCTGATATGTGCGTGATACAGTGTGAACTTAATTTTTTTTTTAAATAATTTCGTAATATTTACGGCGTTGAGTTCTGCGACCCAATACCCAATACCTCCGGAATTTGGCGATAAATGGGGAGCGGAGTATTTTAACACTAAGCTCCCTCTGCCTAGATTAGAATCCATAAGCCTCCCCTATATGCAATAAGAAAAGTACAAACTGCTAATCTGCTAACAAATAACTCAGAGATACAATTCCTGTTTAATCTGTCATATGATTTTCCACAGCGTTGTTATCAGTTGTTTAAACATAAAATGTATTTATAGTCTAAATGATACGAAATATTTACTTTACTTATTTCTATAGGTATATTGTTCATATTGCATTATTAATATTTTATCTGAAACGCCCATAGAAGAGTGATTACCGGATTTATATTCATAATGTTCTTGATAACCTAATCTAGGGTGGAACTAGTGTACCTAGTATGGGTTACCTAAATAAAACCTTAAATTATTTATCCTTTTTTTGTTTAAATATATACTTTTTTTAGAAAACGTATAAAAATGTTAGCGGGATTAAAAACCGCACCGTCGTCGGCGAAACGATTGGAGATTGAAGATTTTTAACAAATAAGAACGAAAAATAATAAATATGAAATATAGAATTGAGCTTTGCACCTTTTCTAGTATCATGCCTTAATATTTATTAGTAGTATTTCTTTCAAAAATTATTTGTATGGCAACACTTGATGAGCCAATCTATTATGTCAGATGGTTATCTAAAAATCAGCACGGAAATGATTTACACGTTAGTATTGTCTAGATTACAAAAAAATGTGTATTTTTTCACACACTTCGTGTTTTTACGCTATAAACACTTTTTACTTTATGTTTAAAACATTATTCTTTTATATGTCAAGTATTTAATTGTGTAATTATTTTAAAATTTATTTCATTCGTCACATGCTAACAATTTTCAATTATAATTTTCAGATACTCATCGGCATTACGCTAATGGTGTGGGTAGTGCAGAAAGCACGCAAGGAGTTAACTATCGCGATAATGGCAGCGGAGTTAGGCCGCGACACACTGTCGACAAGCAGCTCGTCGAGCTAGCCCACGGCCCGCACGTCAGAGGCCGACAGCGGCAGCGACAGCTAGGGAATGCCCCCCGGGTGCTGCACTCGACAATGTGAGACTTATGTATAAGGATTGCCTGTACCATTCATCTCCCAACGTTTTGTAAACTGGCAACCCTTCAAACATAACGGTTTCCGAAACAATGTGCACACTCGGTGTCGTAAGTGCTCGCAGCAGTCGACCTGGATGTGGTAAAAGTGCAAAGACCTAACGTCTACGGTAAGTCCGATGAGGTTCACAATTGTACAGTTTATTTGACGCATCTATATGAAGTTGCAAATATAAGCCACTAGTGTTGTCATTTTAGAATATAATTATTAAATGTAAATAAACAATTTTTGTTTTCCAATGAAAATAACAGTGGAGATCCTGACATCTGGCAACACTAATGGCATAGCACCAACGTGCTGGCCAATGTGAGACCTAACTGTAAAGATAAAAGGTCCACAATCCTGTGATATTAACGTTACGTTCGTAGAAGTTATAGTCGAATGGATTAGAAATGGAAATTTTTACCTTATAAGTATAAATACGAGAAATCTGTCAGAATGACGAGTATTTGTTATGACGTCGTTACGTTAATTAATAAATTACCGCTAGAAATTGGTTATAAATCGTTATTTTCGTGAAATAATATTTATATTCATGCAAAGACAAACAGTAATAATAAATATATTTTTTAATATTTTGTAGTTGAATAGTGTCTACTAAAAGTGTAAAAGTAATTTGTTCTTATAATACAAATTCACTTACCATTCTGACAGATTTTGTCGGTATATTGTATTACAAACGATTTAATTTCGCTGATAACGTGTTGAAAGGTAAAATATAGATTGAGGCTTTAGTAAAAAAGTATATAATTCGCCAAGCGCATATTTTATTCAATATAAAAAATAACTTACTCTTTTTTTAACTATAGTCACAAAAACATATATTATAGTAATGTGACCAAACACTAATTATTTATGACAATTATTAATACACTTATTAAATGCAATTTTGCGATAGTTGCGTTTTGTAAAAAGCACTTCGTTTTTTTTTTAACTGATGACACTGATGACGTTGTTGACATTGATCTTAAATTATTCTGCATAAATTATAATACATTATGCACTAAAGTTTTTTAGAGCTTAAGCAGACGGTTAGTATCATTTTTTACAATTTACATTTAAATTTTAAGACTTATGTGGAAAATTCATATTACTAAAGGACAGTCGTGGCGCAAAGGTACAACTTGTGACAGTGAACGTGAGAGGTTGTGGAATCGATTCTCACTCGACGAAATGAAATATTTAATATTTTTATTTATTCGCGGTGTTAAGTTCCGCCACTCAACACGCAATGCTTTCAGAATACGGCGGAAAATGTGGAACGGAATGTCTTAACACTAGGTTCCCTCTGCTATATAAAAAATATATAATCCTTAATTTAATTGGCATTGCACAGTGTTCTGCGCTGTCACAGTACGTAGTACGTACATCAGACTCGGTTATATAAGATTCAATAGCATCTTATCACGCGATTGCTCGCATAGCGTTATCACAAACAGAATATTTCGTGCGGCATACGTTTTGAGCTTTGTTTAGAGCGACCTTAAAATATCTCGAATCTTGACGTTGACGGTTGAACGAGCAGAAATGTTCCTGCTACACATGCAATGTACCTACTTGTTTGTAATAAATTCAGTTCTGTGTCCTAATTCTGTGTGAGAGCAATGTAAATTGTGTTTATTTCAATCGTTTCATTTTGTAAACCCGATTTTTTTTAAAAATCAGCTTCACGCTGTATCCCGTACACAGCAGGGCAGGCAGAGGGAACCTAGTGTTAAGAAACTCCGTTCCCCTCTTTATGCCGAATTCTGGAGGCACTGCGTGTTGAGTAGCAGGACTCAACGCCGCGCTTAACCTCGACACCAGAGCGAAGAAATGGAAATATAAATTTCAGTAAATATTTTATCTCCTCGAGTGAGGATCGAACCCACAACCAGTCAGTTTTACAGTCACACTTCGTGCCGCTGCGCCACGACTGGCCGATGGCCGACGATTTTTTTATTATGTTTCATATTATCGTTGTAAAGTATGTTTCATATGAGACTGCCGTGGCTTAGGGGCACAAGTGTGCGCTGTAAACGCGACGGGTTTTTTGATTCGACTCTTACTCGAGGTAATAAAATTATTATTTGTGTATATTCGTATACTCGACACTCAATGCCTCCAGAATTTGGCGGAAGATGGGGAGAGGAGTCTTAACGGAAATAGAGTGTCTTAGTATTAGGTTCCAATGTTCGATATGCCTGCCCTGCTATTTGTGGGATACAGCGTGAAGCTAAAAAAAAGGTTTTATATTACAATATTTTGTTGTATCTAAAGTTGTATATAGCGCTGTGGTGGTGCGTTCGTGATGGTTGTACCTAGATTCATATTTTACTCGGGGAAATGTCTATATTTTTAACATTTTGTGTATCTGATCTGGTGAAACAATGTATACCTTGAAGCGTAACCTTATATTGTAATATAAGGGCGAAAATGGAGGTAAAATATTTTTTATACAAAAATCTCGTCTTATCTATTCTCGTATCTTCGCTATTTTAAAATATTCAATAACTTATTATTGCTATCTTTCACACAAAATATTCACATAAAGTTCATAACTGGGTCCTGTGACATAAAACTTTCACATAAACAAACACGCGTCGTAACTTTCAAGGTGAATATTTTGTTTGACTTTGTTCATTGGCCACGATCCAAAATAGTTCTTTGTTGTCCATTTAATAGAAATCATCGTAAAATGCGTTTTTATAGCTCAATAAAATCATAAGATAAATATACGCCATGACATTCGGTCGTCTGCTACTGCTAGTGATGTGCATAAATCATGATGTTAATCTAAATATTTTTGTAGAGCGTTCTTTACGGTGGTTATAGATACAGTTAGCCGGAACATTTGTGTCTGGAGTATAGCTTTTATTTTAATTTACTAAGAAAATATTTGAACACACTTTAAATAAATTTAAAATATTCTGATTTCCTATTGGATTTTTTATGTCTTAGTGTATCTGTACTCCGTTCCTCACTTTCCGCCGAATTTTTTTCGAGGCATTGTTTACGATTCGTACCGTAGTTAGGCATTAGTTACGATTCGTACGTTAAAATAACATCTCCCTATCCGATATATTAACGATCAATAAAATCGTAATCTGTATTTGGTTGTATCGAACTTGAATTACGGTTTTTTACTTATCACACGTTATCAGCGATCGCAGATAGCTTAGTCGCTAGATGTTACGTTACAATATAGTACGAAAGCCACTCATAATTTGAGTATGCTATACAAATAAATATAATAATGCCAATACTGTGTCTTGACAGCTCACGCAAGTAGATACTTGCGAGGTTCATATTTTGTAACTTTTTCATTAAAATTATCATTCATTAGTCATTTAATTCAATATTAACGATTTGTACACGAACACAGAATATTTTAATAATCTCCAACACTATACATTTTTTTAAGAACGTTTTCCGCTATTATTTATTACTTGAATTTAAATTTTGTTTTGATTTTTTTCCTAAATTAAAAATATAACAACGAAAGAATGTTGTAAGTACAAAAAAAAATATATCTTGATATTACTAATCAAGTAAATCCATTGTGATATCAATAGATAAATCATAGACATGCAATAGTTGCATAACTAATACGAGAAACAGATAATATAATAAAATACTAAGAATATAAAATATAAATTCTCTTTCAATGTTAAAGAAAATCTTTTGTTATTATATTTTTAGTGATTATTATTCAGTTATGTATTTTTCAATGGATTAGTATTTACGATACAGTTGATTATTTAATGTTTTAAGAATAAACTATAATATGTGATTTTGACAATTACATTTGAAAGTCATTATGATACAATATTTCACTCATATGTAGATAATATTAGATATTAATATATGTATTGATTCATAATCATGTAGATATTTAAAAGTACTGCGTAAATTGATGTGTTAATAAGAAATAAGCAAATATTTTTCAAAAATTTATATTTTCACAAATATATTACTTTTCGGAGAATGTATGTAGTTACAGATAGTATTAAAATTGTTGCCAAAGTGTGCTATTGTCATTGGTCAAGAGAGCTTAATGTTATATTTCAATGATTTAAAAATCAAAATATTCTTTCTTGTGTTATAAAAACATTAAAGAAATAACAATCAGTTAAAGACATTATAAAAAAATATAATAACAACAGAAGAAGCTCGATTTAACAAAATAATTGTTGTGCCGCTCAACACGCAATGCCTCCAGAATTCGCCGGAAAGTGGGCAAATGAGTGTCTTAAGACTAAGTTCCCTCTACCTACTGATAAAAGAATTTATGCTTAGGCGATTAGGTAAACGCATATCCTGACAATCGAATGTCTCCACAAGAAATTTGAAAAAATACTGGACTTAAATATTTTTTATTTAATAAATATTTTTTTGTAATATTACTATTATTGAAGTCCTTGTGGCATAGCAACAAAACGTTTATAAATAAAGGGCTGGATAAACGAGTCTACTGTAATTTATTTTTGCAATCTGTACAAATGGGACCATAGATTTTACATATTTAAATTTTTATCTTATTCTTAATGGATAAGCTAAAAATTAAAATATACTTAAACGGTTAAAATAAAATCATTATTTTATATATATATTTTTCCTTGCTTATATCACATATGAAAACTCTTTTGACCTTGACTGTATTTCAAAATACCCGTATGTTTAGAATTTGGCATTTACTGGTAGAAACTAAAATTTATAGTAGACTTTATTTAAATATTTCTCTCAATTTAGTAGATTATGCCAACTTCATATTGTTATGTATGCAAATGTATATACTTTTTATTTTCGCAAGAAATTGAATTATTGGCAAATAGAAATTGAATTATTGGCAAATGTTTTAGTTCTATATATAAAAAATACAGCTATATTTTTTTTTAACATTTTTGGTGCCCAAAATATAAATAAAACAGATATGGTAATATAAAAAAAAATAGATTTAGTTAAGCTTAACACTAAATCTTTCAAATGTGAAATATCTTCAATATTTCAAATGTTTGTACGATGACACACACAGAATATTGTGCTTCTGTTTATGTTTATGTTTTTTTAAGGATCAATAAAAAACGTTATAATATAGAAACATATTATCCTTTTTTTACTGAATGTCAGTAGTAGAATATATTTTGCTTTTTTAACGTTAGAGCAATTAATGGCTTATATCTTATGAGATATTCAATGTTATATATATAAAAATATATATATATATATATATATATATAATACTTATTAAGAAAACATATAAAAATTATAACGTAGCGGGACTTGACCCCCTTGAATTTTTATACGTTTTCTAAATAAATATTTTTCTTTCCTAAGTGTGAATAACACTTTAAAAATACTAAAAATATATAATGCCTGGTAACTTTTTTTTGTATCGTTGTTTCTTATAATTTGTTCTTCCTATAAACATCTTGAAGACTGATTTTATATAACATTTTAAAATTAAAAATATATTGGGTTATTTTTTATTTATCAGTCTATTTTTGAATTAGACAAAATTATTATTGTATTCAAAGTTAAATAATATAGTGCAATGTCAGGAACTTATGTATCTTTGTATATTTCAAAATATTACTTTTGAAATATGTCCAAATAGTTTTTAAGTGTATAATATTTTTTATGTACTTGTCTAATATAATTGTGTTAAGTCTAAGTCATGTTCTTTCCACGATGCATTATCATTATCAAATCAGTGCCAAATTATTTTTTATTCTCCAATTTCGTACTTGTTAGTACAATTTAGTTCTGTGTTGCCATCTTTAATAATATTAAAAAAATATTTAAATAACTCGATAATTTTAAAAATATATCCTTATATTTTATAGCACTCCCTGCATACTAATTCAGTGTAAGTTATTATTTTCGAAGTATTTTATATTTTTATTATTAATAAAAATAATGTTTCACTGTAACATTTTAGGTTATCATGGAACAGTACAAGAGGTCGAATAAAAATTATTATAAAATGTAAATGAATTATGTTGTAAACAATTATTATCAGAAAAAAAATCTAAAGAAACTGGTCAATAATCTAAAGATTACGGCTCTATAAATACCACAAACTTCAAAATATGAAGTTGTTACTACAATTTTATTATATACATACGTAAGTTTTTGCTGTGAAAAAAGTTTTGAGATCGTCAAACATTGTTCATTTTGCTGTATAAATATAAAAATAAAAATAATTATGTATAAAACAATAACTAAAAGTGTATTATAACAATAATTTTCTTATTAATAAATGTGTGATGCTTAAAAAGCTAAAATTATGCTCAGACTCCTAATGTACCTATGTAACTATTTTTATATTAAGATTCTTAACCTTAGTGTCTAATATAATTGTGCATTTATTGGAAACGAATTTATTTTGTGTTGTTTTAAATACGTGTATCCTATTGTTATATTTATGACTTCACATTATGTCGGTTATGAAAAAATAAACAAGCCTTATGAAATGTTTACTTTTTGTTTTAATTTCTTCTTTTTGTAAATAAAGTGAAATAACAAACTATGCTTTTTTTTATTCTCACAATTATCCGTAATAAAGTACCGAATATGAATAGAAAATCTATGCAGTATTATATAATTGTACAGTAATCGATAAGCTAATATCAGCTCGAGCGATTTTAGAATCTTTAAATGGCTTAACTACTTAATCTCAATTAAGGTCGTTTATTAGTGTGGCGTTCTACTATGAGCTGTGTCTATGAAATTGGCAGAGAATAGTGGACGAATATCTTACCATCATATTCTTTTAAGCTATCTGGCTATAAAATGAGCGTTAGCGAGCGAAAATTAATATAGGTTTTTGCTTAAAACAATTTAGAAACTAAAAGCAATGTGCTAATAAAATTTAAGATAGATGAATTATTTAATTAGATTTTAATAAAAATAACTCCAATGTTGCCATAACTTACATTTTATTGCCAATATTTTGAAGCTCGATTGTTGAACGCAGTTACAAACTGTCATTTTCATTATCATGGCGGAAGACGAAGACGGTGTTTCGGATAAAAAATCACCACAAAATTTAAATAATGCAGGAAATTCACAAGAAAACCAGCAAAGTGCTAACAAACCTGACTTAGGAATTGAAGAAGCTAAATATGACGTTAAGGAAAATGGGGAAGCCGAGCCCGTTGAACCAATAAGCTCATCGTCCAGTGAGTGTTTTGCGAAGTTGTTTTTTGTTCCCTAAATTAGAGACATTCCATTATGTTTTGTTTTTAATTTTTACAGAATCGACTGGGGCAATGCGCAAGGATGAAAACCCTTTTTCATTTCGGCATTTTTTAAAACGAGACTTATCTCTACCAGGCAATTCGACATACGAAAACACCGGAGCAAGACCAAAAGTTTACGCAAATACAGTGCAGCATTCTCCTACCAAAATAGATATACACCCCGATTCGAGGCGGGATAAGAATCGCCTTAGTGATAATCAAGCCAAAGAGAAACAAAATGACGGGGTAAATCTCCGTAACAGTGATGGGACGTCTTCAAGTAGTTCCGTAGAGGTACCTTTTAGCGTAGCGGACAATTCTGACACGAAGCATAACTTGTATGCAAGTAGTTCTGAAGGCCCCTTCTTCCACAGACCAAATTTAGCGTCAGAACCTTTAGGAATGCCATCCTTACCAGATTTTGTTCAAGATCACATACTAGTGGAACAAGCATATTTGAATTCAAATGGTCCCATATCTGTTGATCTAGACAACCTGCCTGACTTTACATTTAATACAAATTATAATGCTGGTTCATCTTCTTTGGGTAGAAGAAATAAAAGTGGCTATGGTAATAATAGAGGATATGACTATGAGTCCTATATGGGAGCAGCCTCAAATTCAGGCCAATCGAGCCGAAGTGTACCTTTAGACTTGCCGAGTGGAGCTGAAGCAGCTGGACCAGTTCCTTTAGACCTTCCAGTACACCTCAGCTTAGATCTGACAGAATCAGTTAACACGGCAGATCGCAGAAATGTTTCTCCTAGAAATAATTTTCCTTTAGATCTTCCACCGAATGTAGGTGAGTATTATATTTATAATTTCTGTTTATTTTTATCTTCTTGAAATTGCATCCTGCAAAGCAGGTTAGGCAGAGAAATTGTTAAGTGTTAAGACTCTACTTTTTATAAATTATTTTTATTTCCCCATTCTGTCAGAACAAGGTTCATCATAGTTTGTTGATGACTCATCTTACAATGTTTGAAATTTAAGCAGCAAGAAGAGAATGGTCTTGGTACTAGTTTGTTGCCTATTCTTTACAAGCAAAAACAGTTTGAAGCTGAAAAAAAGACAAAAATATATTATTGCATGTCATATAAGTTTAGCTTAGATTATTTCACCAAATTGTACCAAATTAGTTGAATTACTTTTGAGTCACCTTCATGGTATGCATTAATATTTCATAGTTTTATTGTTTGCAATATCAATACATCTTGTTAGTATATCAAGGATATCTTTGATCTTGACGTTCCAATACAATCTGCAACTATTTTTAGTGTTTTTATTGTTATATTTTTTTATTATTTCTGATGTATTCCTCTATAGAAAACCTATTGTTAAGACTTTACACATACTGTATCCACTTATCTATGTAATTTTCATATACAAAGTGGTGGAACTCAATACCATGCTTTGTTATGCTACAGTGGTATAGTAAAACTAATTACATTAATCTTTCTATGAGTCGTGGTTGAACACAATGTGATAGGCTAGACTTATTTTATTGCTCTCATAGTATTTGCTGTTACATATATATATANTATATATATATATATATATATATATATATATATATATATATCTTAATTTGTTTTGGTTTTGTTTACTTTCTGTGCAAATATTAATATTATGGTCGCAACATTATTGATCAGTATTTTAACTTCTCTTTGTGGCAAAGGCAATTATAAAAAATATAGGTACTTATACATTATATTTAAACCTTTTGTAACCAATACTAATTATAAAAAAATATATGTTACAAGAGTGACTGGTAAGATACCTAGGAACAGGCCTCTGTTGACTGAATGACCGTTGAATACAGGATCAATAATACTTCATTATCATAAAAGAACTTAGGGGTATGATGTAGGGGCACAAACATGCAAACAGGTTAATAATAATGCATAAAGCAAAACAAACGTAGAGACTAGTATTTGGCACTCTGTTCTCTCTGACTACCCCTACCTAGGTTTAAACTTTAGGCTAAAAAACGAATTCTGTTTGTATCTATCCATGCTCAAATAAGCTATGTTTCCTATAAACTCACATATTTTGTTTATATGCTTTTTATAGTATTGGTGTAAAAAAATACACATTCGAAGATATCAAAGTATTAATTCCAATATTTATTGTATTTAAGGTGCAGAATCAATGCGGTTACCAGATTTTCTTCCAGTGCATCCTGGCAGGACGTCTCCGGAACCTGAACACCAAGATGAACAACTACAACAAATTATATCAGAATTAGAAAGAACTAGGTAATGACTTTTTATAGTTTCACACTGTCGTCTGCATATAACAGGGTAGGTAGGAGAGAACCTACTGTTAAGATATTCTGTTTCACACGCGAAACCCAATTTTCGAGACATTTCGTGTTGACTGGCGGAAATCAACGCCGCGTTTTATTTCTTAAAATAGTGAGATAATAAAATACAGCGTCCGACTATAAATACGACGTTTGTGGGCTGGGAGGACTAATGGAAATAAACATATACATTATTTTTTTTTAATTACTGACTGGTAATCAAAGGCAACATTGAGTGCCGACCCTCAATATACTTTATGTGTACCCAAAAGTTTGAAGCTGCTGTTTGCTTAACCTTATTTTGTGATTATATACATATGTACTTATTACTGTTTCTGGGCTACACCATATCGTTAGTTTAGAGTGGGAACCTACTAACCGCCTATTATGCAATTTATGAGGAGAGACAGAGCCTATTATGCAATTTATGAGAAAGCTCAATTTTGTATTTTTTTTCTATACTTTTGAATGGTATAAAAATTTATACAATGAAAACATGGATTTCGCAGTTTTACACTCTAAGCTTATTATATGGTACATACTTTTTGTAAACATTCTTGTTTTACATTCAGTTTATTTACATGACCTAAGTCCTATGGTAATAATTTGCTTGTATTTCAATTCTAATATATTAACAATATATTAATAATATTGTATATTTAAGGGCAACATGACTGGAATTTTTTAATTTGTTTTACAAATTGCAAAATGCCTATTTTACATATGAGTATGACACTTAAATATGCAAAATCAGTATGAAGTTAATCAATGTTGTTGTATGATCATCCACTTTCCTTGTTTACTTTGTAAATTTTTTTTAATGCATTTTGTAGAAGCTTGTCCTTTTTTATATTAGAATTATAGATACCTGTTTACTTTTCAAATAATTTAAATTGTAATTTTTTGAGTGATAATTCCTTGCACATAAGACTTAAACCTAAAAATTATGAAAGAGTGAGGTATAACGAAGTAAAACTCATCTTCTTTTAGCTTTACGCCGCATATAGAAGGGTAGGCAGAGGAAACCTAGAAACCTAGTGAAAAATCACTCTGTTTCCATTAAGACACTGTTACGTTTACAGTCATACGCAGGGGCACCTGCGTCAAGACTGGCCTCTTTTTATAATCTTTAATATTTATTATTCTCTTATCTATAATCTTTATATACATATATTTTCAATTCTATACTGTGTTTTCTAATCTATAATAATTTTAGAATATTTATGAATCATTTATATTTACATATAACAGAGCGGAGCTTTTCACGGAGCGTAGTAGACGTTCCCGCGCGGAGCAAGAAGCGGCAGCCCTAAGAACCGAACTAAGTGCGGTACGTGCGAGGCTACACGACCCCGCGCCTCCTTTGCACCCCTTGCGAGACTTAAACGATCCCTTACAAGATCCCCTGGAGGATCCTCTTGATTGTATGAATGATGAGGTAATGTATTGATTTGTGTTTGGTTATAAGCGTGTAGATAATATAAATAAAAAGTCACTTTATATTACACAGTTTATTATTTAAAGGTCCACAATTTACACACTTAAATACTATAGTTTAGAAGGCACAAAATAAGAGAAAAAGGCAAGGCACAAGCACAGTAGAAAGTAATTACAGTCACAGAGTATAGAAAACAAGTAAGAAGGAGAAATAGTAAGAAAAAGCACAGAATATCTAGTTCACGTGGCGATAGTGACAAGCAAGCGGGAGACATGCGCTTCGCGTCGGGTCAAGCTTACGACTGGGTTTGACCTCTGCGTGAGCGCATGTGTCGTCTTTAATAAATAGGGATGTTAATGAGTCGATATTACATAAAATTTTATAATTAAATATTTTTTATTAAATTAGTGTTGACATGTTTTATGTAAAATGTAAGCCACATGTGTAAATATTATATTATGTAGTCAATATTATTACGGTTGTATCGTACCATATTGTTGCCCTGAAGTTAGCTTTAGATGGCAGCTTAGCTTAGATTAGCTTTACATTTGACATCTTCAAGTGCGATCTGTACACTCCTTGCGAGGCTTAAATTACCTTTTGGAGGAAAACCTCTGAAACTTGCAAGATTGATTCTATGAAAGATGAGGTGATATATTCGTTTATATGTCAATATGTGTGTGTGTGTTTTTTTTTGTATAATATATTTTGTGCGTAAAATGTTAGCAGATAAAAAGTGACAAAGAATATGTGATATGGTTATATGTGGGATTCAACGTGAAGCTAAAATAAAAATTTAAACTATGTTGAAACATAATATTAAAAATTATTTCCAGGCGCGGGCAGCAGATCCGGAATCAATCAATTCTAAATTAAAAAATGAAATCAAAAGGCTAAAGGTGAGTTTATTTATATTTATATTATATTGTGGGTATATTATAAGTGAAAGTTCAAGCCGTGACTTGGTTATAGAAAGGCCATTGGCGTAAACGCGACGGTTGTGGGTACGATTACCACTTGGCGACTCGAAATATTTAATATTTTTTATTTCTTAGTTCTGGTATCGAGACAAATCGCAGCATCGATTTCCCCCACTTAACACGCAATGCTTCATGAATACGGTGGAAAATAGCGAACGGAAGTGTTTTAATGGAGTGTGTCACCATTAGCGTTCCCAGGTCCCCTCTATCCTGCCATATATGGGATACAGTGAAAATCTAAAAAAAATTTAAAATAAATTTCTTTGTTACCTTTTCATCTGGTAATAATTTAATTACAAGCTATTTTAAAAATAATATAATAATATAATACTTATTTATTATGAAAATGTGTGCATTTATTTTTGAAAGTAAAACAATGATATCTAATAGTATATTTTTTCTCAGCCTTATATGATAATTTTTCTAAAAATAATTAAAATATATTTAAAAAAATACACGCAGACTCCAGAAATTCTCAAAAAATAGAGATCGGAAGTGTATTTATAGGAACGGAGCGTCTAAACACTAAGTTCTCTGATTCCCTTAGTCTACCCCAAATCCTATATTGCAGGAGGAACTATCGTCGTCCACGGCGGAGGCGCGCGGGCTGCGCGCGCGCCAGGCCGGCGCCGCCGCCGACATGCGCCGCGCCGCCGACCGCGCCGAGGCGCAGCTCAGGTACAGTGCTTATTAAGTCAATATTAGCTTTTAGGAACAGAAAAACAGTTAACTTATCTTATCCTTGAGTAATGCTTTTGGGAACGCTACTCGTGCGGTTGACAGACATATGTTACAGGTGATTGGTAATGTGAGAGTAGTTGATAAAAAAAATTGATAGTACCTGCTAAAACCCAGTGGAAACTCTCTCCACCTATATGAGACGTATCGGTGGAAAGCCCCGCCTATTACGGGCCACGACCGAGATGCCTCAGGGTTTCTTCTAGAGCAGTCGCAGTTACGATGATCTGCACGAGTCCATGACACAGAGGTCATTGTTACATTCCTGCAGTAACTGCTTTAGAGTACAGAGAGTTAGAAATACGCATACCGCCTTCATACATGCCTCCGGGGATCCTCATCCTTTTTATGTCACCTTCCTCCCAGTATCTTTGGATACTGTGTTTACGAAGGTCAACTGAGGCTACCTCTGTTACCGCTCACTTCATTTCTTTTACATCACAAATCCTTTTTGCCATTCTTTCATCACTCATTCGTGCCGAAACCAGCTGATTGTTTGATTCTTTTTCATTCTTACACAGCATTCATCTTTCTTTCATTCTTCTGTAATACCAACGTTTCGCTGCCGTATAACAGCGTCGATACCAACACTGCATTGTGTACGTTTACGTTTCGCCGTCTCATAAATGCAGCTAAGACACCATTAACATTGTTACCGGCAGCAATACGCCTTTCCGCATCCATCTCGTATCTTCCATCTCTACGATACGTCCGAAACATACGACAAAGCCTCCTTTCTTCACTATATTTAATTATCTCGGCAGTAATTCTATCTGCTCCCGCTGCCTTACCACATTTCAGACTTCGTATGACACTCAACTTCTTTGACACTAACTTTGCCATCAGCTACATCAACATTCAGCGTCGTCACATTCATACATCTCCTTGAAAAATTCCGCCCATCGCTAATCGCTAGTAAAGCGTACGAAAACATAATGTTACATGCTTTTTTACATGATTTTTTGTACAATTATATTAACTTCTTATACTTCCAGGGAACTACTATCAGGAATAGAACGTCTACGGTCGTTGAGCTCCGCACTGGACCCCACTTGAAACAACCATGTTGTATATTAAATGTACTCGTTAAATACGCTTTTATTTTATATAATCCATTCAAATGTACAGATCATTTTCATTCGTTCACTGGTCATATGCTTATTTTTAATTAGATTTGCGGCTATTTTTTTTATTAATATGTTTATTTTTTTAATTTTTGGTAGCAATTTATAGTACAATTATGATTGATGATGATTTTGTTTCTTTGTATTTATAGTTACCGTTTCGTGCTAAATCTGTTAATTTCTTGTCGTTTATTTTGAAGCTAAGTTGGTAAGCTAAATTTAATTGTATACAATTCCTAATATTGTGGGATATGGGAATTTGCCTATCAAAACATATAAAATGTAATAAATAAATAAGCTAAATAAAATTTAATAAATTTAACTTAAATTTGACTTCACTTAAAACATCGTTTTTATTATATTATATTAATCTTGAAATACTTTTTTTTTTAATTGTGCAAATTTACTTTTTCATCTTCACTCATTTGTCATATAAAAAACTTAATATAGTATTTTTTTTCGAGAAACTTCGAAATTCCATTAAAATCGAATTTTTAACTTCCATTAAAATTACTATAACTTTAAATTATAATTTAGTTTCTCATAATTTAGTTATTATTTAAAATATTAAGCCAAAATAAATATACTAAATTCAAAAAAATGTTTATAATATTTTTTTTGAAATGGTGACAGTTTGGTGAGGTGGTGACTTTTTAAATAATTCTAATAATTTTAAAATAATTTCTAATAAATTTATATATATATATNATATATATATATATATATATATATATATATATATATACAGCTATTATTTGTACTTCAATAGCACTCAAAAATGCCTATTATTATTTAATTGACATTAAATCTGTAGAAAATTTATATATGTGTAAAGATTGTATTTAGTTAAATATTAATTGATGTCTTTGTGCTCTTTGTAATAGTATGTTTAAGGTAATTTCAAAGTTTTGAAACTATCGACAGAGAAATATGATTGTTTAATTATTATTTTTATTTCAAGCGAACTGATGAGTGTAGGTTCGATTTCAGTTTAAACAATAATTTTGAATATTAAATATCGTCTACTAAATACTTTAAAGTGCAAATATCAATCGCTTAAAGCTTATATTATATTTTAGAATAATTTTATAATGGTTTAGCAAAAACTCCTTTTTACAGGTTTTTTTTTCGATTTTTTATTCATTAAAATTTTGGGAAAACCATATATGGATTAAAGTTATTATAATATCTTATAGTTTTTTTCTAGATGCTATCGAAAGGATGCGTGTTCGAATCCTTACAAAAATATCTATCCCGTTGCCTTCTTATTTAGTCGACGATATATTTTTCGTAAATATGATATCACAATTCCTATTGATAAGATTGTTAAATTAAAGTTTTCTTAGGGACCAGTCATATGATGAAGGATGGAAGGATCTTATATCATATCATTTTGTTTAATTTCACGCTGTATTCTGCATAAAGCAGGGTAGGCAGAGTGAAATCAAGAACTAAATCACTCTTTTTCCTCACAACCAGTTTCGAGACATTGCGTGTTTAGTAGCGGAACTGTACGTCCTTGTTTGTCTTGTTACCATTGCTGGGAAGTGACAATAATTTATTCTCCTGAGTAGGGATCGAACTCACAACTGTCAAGACTAACCTAACCAAATATTTAAAATTAAAAGTAAAAATTATACTATATTTGTTAAGCATATATTAGAATAAAAGAGAATATATTTTATTGCACACAGGAAAACAAAAGAAAAACAAAATACAGATAACAATATATGTTTATATATTAATTAGTCAATACTAAGTAATTAATAGTTTTTTTTATGTTTATGGAAAAGACATTCAAACGAGCGAATACATTTTTATAATTAACTTTATAGTTCGTTTTCCTGAAAATTGCTACTAAATGTAGTAAAATGTAATTTTCCATTTTCTAAATATTTAATATATTATGGATGGTCCCTAAACATATATTGTATGTATAATACAAAGTGTACAATTGTACAGTAACTTATTTTGTATGAGAGTGAATGAAACGCGTCAGGTTGAAGTAAATGATGTATCTTATAGATAAAAATAATAAACTTATTTTGTAACTTTTTTTTAAACATCTAATATAGTAATGATTTACACGCGATTATTTATGACGTATAATTTACATCGAAACAACTTTTTTGTTTAAATATTATGTTTTAATTAAAAATATATATTTGCATGTTTTTTTTGTTAAACATCTAATGTTATGTCAAACTTTATGAACGTTTTGAATATAGCCGTAAAAAATTTGAATAATTATAATATTGGAGGAAAAAGAACGTTTTACTTAAAATATTGTTTTAATAAAAAAAAATATTCTTTTTTACCTAAGAAAACTTAAAATCTGTAAATAGAATATGTAATCAAAATTTTTAATGAAACTGTTAGATAAAATTTATCATAAAATAAGTTTTTTTCTCTATTTACCTTTATATTAGGGAAGTACAATAGTTTAATATAGTCTTCTCGTAGTTATTGCAAAGACGGCGAAATCTATTTCTATTGCATTTTTAAAATTTGTAACTTAGTTTTTGTTCAGGTTGTTTTTTCATTCAATACTTTAAAAGTTAGTTTTGGATTTTAAGAAATAAAAAAAGGCAATAAAGTTTGGATTATATTAACAAACAAGTAAAAATATAGATTTTTTTCTAAGAATAATGAAGATCTATTCCATCCAAAAATTTAAGGTAGTTTCTGTTCTCTAAGTAAATTTAACTTAACTGACAATTTTGTTTATTTATGTCGATTATTTTTTTCTCTCTGTACTATGATAGAGATCGGTTACGAATTTTTCATAAATTTGTAATTGGATTATTTTGAATATACATTCTATGTATTTATACTTCAATTAGAACTTGTATTGTTTTATTTTTTATTTTTCAGTATGATTTGAGTTTTATTAAAACTATGTAAATTAATATATTGTGTGTAATATTAATATTAAAGGTGTATATCATCATAGAAATAAGGATGCTGAAAATTGAAAATGGAAGAATATTTTTGCATTTAAAAAATTATATCGTTGTAAGTAAATGTACTATTTTGAAAATTAATTCAAAATAACATGTAAACTATAATAATTGGTTGTTTAGATAAATATTTTTTCTTCTTAAAACATATATTGTTTAACAACAACATAAATTTGTTTAACAACAACAAAACAAACTTAATAAATTAACAATTTGTTTATTGAGATTATTGACTTAAATAAATCAGTTTCACACTCTATCTCGGATAGGCAGAGAGAAACTAGTGCTAAAACACTCCGTTCCCGCATTGTGTGTTGATTGGCGCAACTCAACGCCGCGCTTTTCCTCGATACCAGAGCGAAGAAATGGAAATATAAATAAATATTTCTTTTAATTTCAAACACATAACCAGTCGCGTTTACAGTCACACTTTATGCCCCTGTGCCACAACCGGCTTCTAATTTTTTTTGTGCATTTTCTAAATAATTTTTCCTACTTCAGTATAAAGCTTCAAAATATGTAAAAAATGTACAGATTATACGCCGTTGAGGCTGTTGTGTATGTAATCTTCATATTGAAAAATAGTTACTTTCACTTACTATAAACTAGTTTTTTCAACGAGAAATAAATATGACAATTTTATTATCTTAATTATTAGTTATACAATGATTATATAAACGAAAGTAAATTTTAAAATAAATCTCTTGATTTCATTTACAATTGTATTGGGATGTAATTTAATGAATATTTTAGCTAATTTCAAACTTACCCTTCTTGGAAATCAAATTTGGACATTTCTGAAATATTTTTCTGTCCTCAGTTGGAATTATACTTAAAAATAAAAAAAATAACACAAATGATTTAATAATTTTTGACCTTTTTTTTTGTTTCTCATATGAGAAACTTCCATTACACAGAATATTATAAAAACATAAATCCTAAATCATTCAGAGTAGTTCCTGATAATTTTACAATAATACATATACAAATTGTCCTTAAGTGTATATCGAATACAATTGTTTAACAATAATGTAATTTATATATTACTAGAAATGGTATTATTATGAGTGATTTTTTCTTATATTTGTATCGAAATGGCAACTATAAAAATAAATATTTGTGAATATTATATTGAAATAAAGGCATCTCTTTTGTAATTTCAATTTTTTGTATAAGATAAATTGATGTAAATAAAATTTAATAATTATTTTTTGGTACGCTGCCGCTTATACTTGTAGTGTAAAACTATGAACGAATGTTGTGTTTATATATAATTTGAAATAAATGTGGATCAGATGAAAATAAACGATTAAAAATGATTTTTTCTTTTACATTTCCCGATTGTCTTTACCTTAAGAAAAATTTTGATCTAACATGTATTTTAGCAAATGTACATGTTAGTTCATAAATTGTTTTGATTTTATATAATTTTCTAATATTAGGCTCATTTATAAAGTAATTCTGGACGTGATGAAATTTAAAGCTCTAAACACATTATTCTTAAGAAACTAAGAGCCAGTTTCACCGGTTACGAATAAAGTGTCAGATAAGTGTTTATGCTGATAAGTTGTAATTTTTGGTTTGGTAGATACACACTTGACACATGCATTTAATTTTTACATACTTATTTGTAATTTAAAAATGTAACAAATCGTATTAATAACAAACCTACTATTATCGTTCATTAAGGAGAAAATTATTCTTGAAAATATATAATACTATATATAGTTAATTATTTAGAAAACGTATATAGTTATTACTATACATAGTTATTTTGAAAACTATATATAGTAGCAGCATTAATTATCAGATAACTGGTTATACCTGTATACCTGTGTTATGTGCAAGTGTCAGCGCTCCTTTTACGAGAACAACATATAGGGTAAAATATTTTAAACCTATACCTAAATCAAAATCAAAAGCTTAGACAAAGATTTTTTTTTATTTCACGATGTTTATCCTTACCTCCATTTCGTGTGACGCAGTTACGCATAGATACCAATAACGTAAACATGTTCTATTACAAAAATACTACTAAAGGCTAAACAACTTTGAACTTTGCCGCCAATACCTACGACTCCATTTCGGAATGAGGAGTATGCGGCGGTTCCCCTTTGATAAGTTTATATCCGTGTGCGTCGTTCTTGACAAATGGCGTTTTATATTACAACAATAATTTTATAATTTATTTTCTTTGAAAAAAATCACTTTCTCGTTTTTGAGAAAAAAACATTTTTTTAAATCGTATTAGACTTTTAGAGTAGTTAAAACTGTGGTTTCATTTAAAGTCGTGCTGACACTTCCACCCTGTATACAGGATGGAAGTGTCATCATCAAAGACAAAGATAAGTTATTCACATAAATCTTTGTATATATGTTTTTTTTTTATTTTATAAAAAAACATTCAATTGAAAAAAAATAAAATCAGGTTACCTGAATTGATAATTTTAAGCTAAATTCGTATAGGTACTACCGATGCAACTTTGTTTTTTAATTAACTTTTATTATTTATGTTGTGTATTTTTTCGAATATACATGGTAATTAATGATGACTTTACATAATGTATCAGTACTTTCAGTATTTTACTGAACAAATAGAAGTGCGAAAGTTACCAAAATCAGTTACACGAAACAAAATTTCAATTTCAATAAGACATTTCACAATTTTCCCCAAGTTGGTGACAAATAAATCTATGTAAAATTAACACATTGACTCCTCTGTGTTTATTAATATTGGTTATCTTAATCTTGTTATAAATCTTAGTAGAAATCTTTCTATTTTATCAAGAATATACTAAATATAAAATGTCGTACAAAAGCTATGGTAGCTGCACGAATCTCCTACAGAATACACACATCGGATTTGTGATTATGAAATTTACATTTTATTAATGTTATTATTTAGTAAGGTTTTATATATGTTGAAGTAATTATTTTTTAAATTATTATCATTAAAATTTATTTAAGTTTATTTATATTACGCAAGTTCGTAATTTTATTTTCTAATTAATCAAAGAGATAACAATAAAATAAATCGGCATTCATGGCTTCAAAACTGAGACTTGAATATTTTTTTATAAAAAAAAATATATAAAATATAAAAAAATATATAAAATATACGTGGATGATAATTATACGTGGTATTAATTTGACAAAATATTTCTTATTGAATTAAAAAATATTATATTTTTTCATATTTTATGTTATTTGCAACTATGAACTATAATTTTTTGTCTTCACGCTTACAAGACAGAGAAAACTTATTGTTAAGACAATCTGTTCCCTATTTTTAGTCTGAATTCAAGACCGAATTTGAGTGGAGTGAATCAACGCCCTACTTTGTATTGCCAGAACGGAAAAATAAAAATAAATTTATTTAAAAAAAAATCAATATATTATTTATTCAATTAGGAAATTACATGCACCTTTCAATTCCTACCTTTATTCATTTACTTTTACAGTAGCATTGTTCCATTGCGCCATGATGGCTCTTTTCTTAACCCTCTACGAATTTTATGATTTATGTATTATCGGAAATGGGTAAATATAAAATAAAGTTAAACCAAAAAAAATATTTTATTGTTTCAATATGAGTAACAATTATTTATATAATACTAAATCAATACTATACTATACTAAATAATCCTAATAAAAAAAAACAATACAATATTTAAATAATTTGGAATGTGTACATTCTCAAGAGAATTTCTAAGTAGTTAAATATCACAAAATAATAAATATTCTTTCTAAGAAAGTAAAATAATAAAGAACCCACTGTAAAAGTGTACAATTATTTGGTATTTAAGTTAGATTTCTTTAATTATATTATTTTCTACATTGAGACAAAAGAAATGTGTACCTTTATATTTGTTATACTATGCACTTGGCTGTTACATACCCGTGTTTCTAATAAGAATGGTATAAATTTTATTGAATATAACCTAAATTGATTTATATAAAACAAACATTTGCTTTGCACTTATACAATTGTAAGAATATCATTATAACATAGGGTAACAAAATTGATTTTATAATTCAAGTATTTATTTAAACGCAAGATCGCTGGAACTATTGGTAAATTTTTTGGTCATAGGCTAATTTTTATACCAGAATTGCAATTATAATACCTCCTGTGTTGTAAAAAGGAAAAACCGCGTTTGCTGCGGTTAGGTACACGCACCTAGGTAGATGAGAAATAACCAAACATTTTTCTATCAAATACGACGAATTTTAGCAAGCAAAATCATATAGAATCCCAGAGGTCACTAATTATCATTAAAATTACAATCTTAATCTTCAATTTAGAAACTTTAAGAACAGGGTAGACAGTATATAAAGAATAAAAAAAATAGTAACACAGCGTAGTGATTGCGATCAAGTTATAGCTAGACATTGCGATTTTTTAATTATTTAAAAAAAAATGAGTTCTGCACTTCTTCTCTACGTACAGTATAACTGTGCCAAATTTCATACTTCTCTGTTTTAGCTTCATATATTCTTAAGCATTATAATTACAATCAGCATACAAATGGTCCCAATGAGCTGGACACTGTAAGAAATATTTAGCGCAGGCAGCTTGGAACCTGCGTCGGTATTGATCTGGAGACACCACCGTTGGTTGACCGGAGCCTAAATTCTTTTTTACTAGATGCTCCAGTTTTTTATCCCACGTGAATGTTCTTATGTAATCTGTGGACATATATATATATATATATATATATATATATATATATATATATATATATANATATATATATATATATCAAATATATAATAAAATATATAGTTATTGAATATGGCATTTGCTAAAGAGTTCTTAGTAATTAATTAGTAATTAAAACTGTGGTTTCATTTAAAGTGGTGCTGACACTTCCATCCTGTATATATTTTATGTACAGTGTATATAGTGCTAACTTCATCTTTCACTTTTAATAAATCGAATCCAAAAATAAAATATGAAACATGTGTCGTTGCTGTCAGTACAACAGGAGTAGAGCAGTCCTCAAAAGCAGCATACATCGGTTTAGCGTGCACAAGGTATGGTGCATAACAAATACAAACCGATGATGCCGAGCACGAGCAGGCCCTGGTGCACGCCGAGCAGCAGCGAGTAGTCCATGACGGCGTTGTCGGCCAGGAAGCGCGTGTCGCGCTCCACGCCGCCGCGCAGCGCGCGCGCGCCCGCGCCGCACACCGCCAGCTGCTGCGCCCAGCGCGCTGGAGTCATATTTGTTTTAGTTCCACACAGTGTGTTCAAAACCATAAAATTAAATAGTTCACCGCGCCACGACGGCCTCTAGTTTGTACAATTATACGTACAAAACAAAAATATAAGAAACAACTCACACTTCAACAAATGATCGTCGAGCAACACCGCATCTGGCGAATGCACCGGTGCATTATTCAGTGGGCGCGGTTTACTGATCCCTTTCAAATCGTATCTAGTACCGTCAGCATTGGTGCCGTACCACACGTGCTCGGTCACCAGCACTCCACTACCGGCGCCTCCTACGCTGAACACTCCTAATATACGAGCTGAAAGCCGAAAAATATTTTAATATACATACACATGTATACGAAACCCTATCAAAAACAAATGTGAAAACATTAGCCAAGTTTAATCTCTTCTTCTTCTTCTTCCTGGCATTAATCCCGGCTTTTGCCAGGGTCTGCCTTCCCGCTCAACCTACTCCACTTTGCACGGTCTTTAGCGTCCTCGATGGTTTGACCATTGGCTCTCATGTCCTGTATCATGATATCCAACTAGCGCTTCCTTGGGCGTCCGAGAGGTCTCATTCCAGGGACTGACATAGCAAGGCACTTGCATCCGACATAGTACTTAGACCGGCGCGTAACGTGACCAAACCATCTCAGACGACGCTCTTGAAGCTTATCCGCTACGTCACGGACTCCAAGACTATCTCGAATGAATGTGTTGCATATGCGGTCAGACCGCGTTACGCCGCACATTCACCTCAGCATCTTCATTTCCGTGAAGTGAAGCTCCTGAGTGTGCCGAGATAGTGCTGGCCAAAATTCGCTGCAGTATAAAAGAACCGGTCGGATGATGCTCTTGTCAGGCCCTTGAGTTTGGGCGGTATCCTGCGATCGCAGACCACACCAGTGACCTCCCGCCATTTTGCCCAAGCAGCGCTTATCTGGCTATAGACATCGTGATCGATGCCTCCAGACTCGTGCGGCTCCAAGAACGGAACGGACGGACGGTACCTGAACTTTTACTTTTGCCCGTTCTCAAGCGTACCCTTCCACAGGTTCACTTTACGCCCCAGCATTAGTCGGTTCTCGTCAATGAGTGCTATATCATGGACATATATCATCAGCCATGGAGACTGATCTTGGATGTGAGCCGAGACAGTATCGAGCACCACATTAAATAAGAACGGACTAAGAGCCGAGCCCTGGTGAACCCCTACTGTCATCTGGAAGGGTTTAGTGTCGCTAACAGCACTCCTAACCATAGAAGCGGAATCGTGGTACACGTCTCTGATAATCTTAATATAGGCCTCAGGGATCCCTTTGGATCGCAATGCCCACCAGATGCACTGACGAGGCACACGGTCAAAGGCCTTCTACAGATCTAAAAAAAACCACATGCAGAGCTCTCCTTTTTTCCTGTATGCCTCCATCAATATTCTGAGGGCGAAAACGGCGTCCATAGTGGCCGATCCTAGCTGAAATCCATATTGAGACTCAGAGATAGTACACTCGCGGCGGAGCCTCAGGTCGATCATACGTTCGAAGAGCTTCATGGTATGACTCACAAGCTTAATGCTCATGCTAATATAACTACCACAATCTTGAACACTGCCCCGTCCCTTGTAAATAGGGATAATAAAGCTAAGCCATCACTGGTGTGGCATCTTTCCAGTGTTCAAGATATGGTTAAAAAGGACATTAAGCATGACCAAGAGAACCCAACGACTTCCACGCTTCGATCGGAATGTCGTCAGGTCCCACCGCTTTCCCGTTTTTCATGCGTCGAAGGCAATTACGAGTTTCATCAAGGGTTATTGGGGCAATAAGTCCGAGGTTAGGCAGTGGGTCGTGATGAAGACTGCATGGGTGCTGAGTATTCAGCAACTCCTGGAAGTAGGTTCCTCCAGCTCACCTTCAGAGAGGCATGACTACAGAGCAGCGTGCTTCGGGAATCTCTGACGCAAAGACATTTTGGGATATCTTGCGTCGCTTTATCCCGGGAACGTGCAAGTTTGTAAATGAACTTCTGCCCCTCCACAGTTTCAAGTTTATCATACAATGGTGACAAACTCTCACTGCGGGCTCTGGCTACAGCTCTTTTACTGGCATGTTTAGCTACTATGTACTCTAGTTTGTCTTCAGAGTTGGATTGCTGCCACTTCTTTTCACGAGTCACCTCCTGCACCTTGTCATTCCACCACCATGTCCCCTCCCTGTCGATGACACGTCCTCCTCTAGAAAGGCCAAGAACTCGCCTGCCCGCCGCAATGATTGCCGACTGAGCTCGATTCCAAGAAGTCTCGGTGTTAGACTTTTTTTTTATGGAAAAGACAAGGCAAACGAGCGTTCGGGTCACCTGATGATAAGTGATCACCGCCGCCCACGACCCCGTGCAACACCAGAGGAGCTGCAGGTACGTTGCCTGCCTGTAAGGTGGGTTGAGCGCCGGAGCCCGGCATTACCTGATGCGAAACGTAGTGGCATAAAGCCACTACTTCACGCCGGTTTTAAATGCCAGGGGTGGTAATGATCTGGTCGAGTTTGCCCATGCGTGTTGCCATTGCTGGCGACGTGACTCTACCACACGTACTTTAGTCGCCTCTTACGACACCACCAGTACCAAGATGATCCTATTCTAGGCCGGGATCACACGGCATAAACAATAGAAATAGTCGAAAGATTATGACTTTTCACCTCTGCCAGGAAGTCGGTCTGCATCGGTCCATTCAGCAACCACTACTTGATCCCAGGCTTATGTTTCTCGGCTACTTTCTTCTTCGGAGTGACGTTAAAGTCCATGACAAGAATATGATGTTGGGCCGTTAGGCTTTCGCCTGGAATGACCTTACAGTTAGTTACCCTGCCCATGACACCGTCTGGTCAAGAAGTAGTCTATTTGAGTTGAGTGGGACGCTCTTATACGTAAAAAGGTGCTGAAGATTCTTTTGGAAGAACGTATTCACGACGGCCATATCAGACGCAATACAGGTTCTGAGAATATTTTCTCCCTCTGTATTGCGAAGACCGTGCCCAAAACCCCCGTGAACACGTTCATACGATTCAGCAGCCTTACCGACGTGACCGTTCAAGTCCCCCCCAACTAAGAACACTTCGGTAGACGGTACAGCATGTAGCACCTCTTCATACTGCTCCAAGAATGTCTCCTTGTCGGACGCGCTACATCCCGCCTGGGGAGCATAGGCACTGATTAAGTTTGTGGTAACGCTCCCAATCAGTACCCTTACTCGCATCAAGCGGTCGCAGCGAAGGTCAACTTCAAGGAGCCCATTCTGAAGCTCTTCAGAAAGCACTACCGCCACACAGTTTCTTCCGGAAGGTGACCCAGTGTATATAAGCCGGTAACCCTGTCCGATGTTACGGGACTTATTGCCCTTCCAGCGAGTTTCCTGGAGGAAAGCACACTGGACCCGACGTTTCATGAGTACAACTGCAAGTTCCCTGCATCGTCCGGTTAGAGAGCCAATATTCCACGTTGCAAAGCGGAGTTTCCGTCTGGGTACTCGCGTCTTTAGCCGTGCCCGTACTTAACACGGTAGCCCTTGCCCACTCATCGCAGGTGTAGGGCGATGTGCCTGCGCGTCGTTTAGGTGCGACGCCCGAAGTTAGGTGCGATATAATAATTAAATTATCATTAATCATTTATCAATTGTCGTAAGACTCAAGCCTAAAACCTTAAAAAAAACCTAATAGTCGTGGTTTATTGTACGCATTTTTCTAGCGATGGAGTACATGTGGTACGCAGCGCCGTACCACATGTATCCATCGCTAGTACACCGTCACTGGGACCAGAAACTTCATCACTGATTTTAATCATTTTTTTTTGACATAGACGTTACGACATTATATTTTCTTGTATAATTTTCAGATGTTATATATATATATATATATATATATATATATATATATATATATATATATATTTAATAATATATATATATATATATATATATATATATATATATATATATATATATATATATATATATATATATATATATATATATATATATANATATATAAATCTATATATATATATATATATATATATATAGATATATATATAGATATATATATATATATATATATATATATATATTTAATAAAACAAAGTAGCACACTAACTTCGACGTGACGATATTCAACATAGAGAATTACAAACAGGATAGAAGACTTATTTAAAAGAGTACTTTACAGAACTTACCAAGTAAGCTAGGTAGTTTCTTCTGTCGACAATTAGTAACATAGTTGAAGTAGTGGGGCGCGAATTCTAGGAACTGCTGCCATTCGGGCTTCGTCATCTCTTTTAGAACATATCTGTCATCTGCGATAGAATATTTGATTTTACCATCAAGATGTAACCCACATATCATATCCAAGTAAGCAAAGGAACCCAGTATGTACTCTAACATACTCCATTGCCCAATTTTCAACACATTTTGTGTTGAAATGTCGTGTTTTGTCTGTTTGTTTGTTTTGTTACAAGAGCGAGGAAATGAAAATAATTAATTTTTCGGAGTGGGTTTTGAACCCGCAACCGTCGCCTTTACAGTTGTACGTTGTACTGTTGCGCCACGGCGGTGTCTATTTAATTAATTTATAAACATATGTTCTATTCAACCAAAAAATAATTAGAAGTTGCCCAGTATCCATCCATGCACAATTTTGAGCAAGTGTGCTCAGACAAGCAGAATTTGTTACACCTTATATGAGCGATATTTTTTAACATTTTTCCTTCTTTTAAGTTTTTTTCTTAAATAAAAATTTATTAACAATTGGTATCAAACTAACCTTTAGTTTTACAGAACGTGGATCCCGACTTCCCTCCTCTGGCCGCCCACGGCACGCAGTGCGCTAGCGACCGTATAAAACCTTCTTCTATCTCACACAAGCCTTTATCTAAAACATATTTGAAATGTATTATTATAACGAAGATAACAATAAAAAATTTGTCACATAAAAATATTCTATTTTATTCTATTTGATTAACAATACTCACTATATTCCCAATAGGGACTGTTACTGCTGCGGATGGGAATCAGAACCCGACGTCCAATTTTGTCCAACCGTTCAAATAATAAGTTATTTTATTATTATAAATACAGTATAATTTATAAGTACGATATCCGAGGCTGTCGTGGCACACAAAAATGTCATGTCATTTCAAACTCAGTTACAGATCATAAAAACTCCTTGAAAGTGACATCTACATATTGGCAGTTACAAGTAACTGGTACTCACAGTCCTTGTCCCGGGCGCCGTCGTCGCAGCACCGGGCCTCCTCCCAGTGCGCGCGCGCGTGCTCGCTGTACTCGAGCGGGGACAGCAGCATGTGGCGCAGCTTGTGGAACTGGGACGCGTAGTACACGCGGCACAGCAGACCGTCCTGGGGTAGCGGGTTCAATTTTAAATAAGCGATAATTATATTTCTATCACACATTCGCATTTGTTTTATGGGAGTATATAAAGAGAAATAAATATTTATACGCCCCTTTCTCTATTTTTTGACATTGAGGCTCGAGTGGTGGATTCTAACGCTGTGATTTGATGGAATCCGTACATGTTATATTTTTAATTAATATTTAAAATATTATTCAATATTATTCTAATTATGATTAAGTTACTTATACAATATTACGTTTTCAGCAATAAACAAATTAAAAACTAAATATTTTTCTACCTTTAGCAATACTTCAATATGATCATTGCTTTTCGCTTTCGCCTTGTCACCATCAGCTTTCTCTTTCACTGAACTGGTGTTCTCACCATCTTCGAAATCGTTCTGACTTCTGAAATTATAAAAACCTGATAATACATATATTCTCGTAGATTTTTAAGACATTTTTGGTCTTTCCTGAAAATTTGTTTAATAGGCTGTTAGTATGCTCACATTCTAAGTCAACGATATGAGACTTTGGATGTTCATAAAAATTAAAAACAGTCAAAAAAGTATCAGAACAGTATGTACTTGTAGGTGCTAAAGTATAACAAACTATTAAATTTTTAACATTTTTTTGAACTATCCACTTAACTAAAATGCAATCCAATAATCTTCTCTCTTATTATGTCTAGTATAAACCATGTTTGACTAACACATAAAACAAAATTAAAATTTAAAGTGATAAGTTTGAATAAGGCGTCTCTAATTTTCGGTTAAACATAAAAAATAAAAAAACAAAAGAAACTGACGCGGCACGCTGGCTCTGCAGCGTCTTGGTGTAGGTGACGGAGGCGAGCGCGGCCGCTATGACGGAGCCTATCTCGCCCGCCTTCACCACCACCGGGATCACGCCGCTCGTTATTATCATACCCTCCTAAAAACAAATAAATAGCAAAATAAATTTAAAATCAAATCAAATCAGCTTCACGCTGTATCTCGCACACAGCAGCGTAGGCAGAGGGAACCTCGTGTTAAGACACTTCGTGAAGTACTTTCCGCCGAATTCTGGAGGCATTGTGTGACTGTAAACGCGACTGTTTGTAGGTCTTATTAAAAGTCGAGGAAATGAAATATTTAATTTTCTTCGCTCTGGTGTCGAGGCAAAGCGCGACGTTGAGTTCCGCCACTCAACTCAAAGTGGGGAATAGAAAATACAACGTACAGCTGATAAAATATATGTAAACAGCTTTTAAAGATTCTTTTACTTCACACTGTCTTCCGCATCTAGTAGGAAAGGCAAACAGAACTTAGTGTTGAGACCCATCATTCCCCACGTAATGCCCAATTCGAGATATTACGTGTTAAGTGGTTGAAGTCAAGGTCGTATTATTAAAGAAAGTGAAAATAATATATTTATAACCATTCTCCCGATTGAAAATCAAATCTGTAACCATCACATTTACATTCCGACACAAGGCAAAATAGTGTAATTTAAAATATAATTATTTTTAATTGCTACTTCCACAGAAACTTAACTTTAAATTCAATATTTCATAAAGTTTTTTTAACTCCACCTGATTAGAAGGCTGGTTGTTAGAAAGGAGCTGCGATAGGATCTGTTTGACGGTCTTCTTATCACCCTTCTCTTCATCCTCTTCTGTTCCTTCACAATAAATAAAAAATAAATGAAAAATAAATCAACTTCACTTTGTGGCCCTGCGCCACGATTGGCCCACTTCATAGAAGGTAATTGATACAACAAATATTATATTATATTAAATTAGGATAGGTTGTTAATCATTTGCTTTTACTAACCTGCGTGTTCTTTTTCAGAGTCCTTTATTAAAGTTTCTGTAAAGAAAAAAAAAACAGTTCATATCATTATAGTCAACTGTGGCAATAAAACTTAATTTATATTTATCACCTTCACGCTGTATCTCGCATACAGCAGGCGTTCCCCACTTACCGCCGATTTTTTCAAGGAATGGCGTGTTAAGTATCGAATGCCTTTTAAATAAAAGTAATTTATATTTAAGTACATAGTCATATTTACCTGCAGCATCGATACTAGTTATGTCTGACACTTCATCTGGATCTGATTTATCGTCCGCTGAGAAATTAAAATATAATACATAATTTTTCTTTTCAATAATGTTGTAAATAATTTACATTACTATCATAAGATCTAGAACATCACTATCACATCTTTAAAGATAATGGAGTTAACATTTTAAATTTTAGAATAGGTTATTTTACCCCTATCTAACTTTACTACGGCAGCGTACGGCTTATAACACATAAGCTTCACGCTGTATCCCGCACACAGCAGGGTAGGCAGAGGGAACCTAGTGTTAAGTAAGACACTCCATTCTCCACTTTCTACCAAATTCTGGAGGCATTGCGTGTTGAGTGGCAGAACTCAACGCCGCAAAAAACATATAACACGAATTTAATTAAATGTTAGTCGTAAAGTAAAGTAAAAAACTCTTTATTGTACATTAAATAATACATATACATATTGAACATTAAACTATGATACATTGGATAGCACAATAGGCGGCCTTATCGCTAAGTGAGCTAGTCGTAAAATTAGAAGATGAATTTAAAAATATAGGCAGGGCAGCATACACTCACAAGTGGTTTCGGGAGCGGGCCTGTGTCGATGCGCGTCAGAACTATCACGTAACATCTTCTCTCCATTAATAATTGCATCATGAACACTCCATAGTTTTCTTACACGTTCTAAGAAACAAAATATTTTAATTATCTTACACTACAGATTGGATTGGTTTTTTTTATAATAGTTTCGCTCTATATCCTGCACATAGCAGGGTAGGAAAATCCTGGTAGCCTAGTGATAAAATAACGACAATATGACGCTCAGTTTCCCACTTTCCGCCAAATTCCTAAGGAATTGCGTGTTTGATAACGAGGCACAGTGCGGAACTCACGTTGCGCTCTGTCTTGTTGCCAAAACGAGGAAATTAAAATATGTTATATTTAATTTCTCCGAATGGGAATTAAACCATCACGTTAACAGTCGTACGCCTGTGCTCCTGCGCAATAATCTCCTGCGCAAAATAGAATAAGTGTAGCTGTTCATTGTGATAGCAACACGTTTAAGCTTGTTAAAAGAACTCCATTTCAATATACATTAGTTTAATTTTAAAAAATGTAAACCTAAAGTTGCCAATAGGAGACATATAGTCGTAAGGCATAATGACGAAATGCCATTTTACAATTTTGTGTACAAATATTTTTTTTGTAAAAGTTAAATGTATATTTTTATTTGCTAGTCGCAAATAAAAAGTTTTAAGAGTGTGACTGCAAACACGACAAGTTGTGGGTTCGATTCCCACTCAAGAAAACCAAATATTTATATTTTCATTTCTTCGTTCAGGTGTCAAGGCAAAATGCGGCATCGACTTCCGCCACTTAACACGCCGACAGAAAATGACACCCAGACAGACAGATATCGACAGAAAATGGGGAACGAAGTGTTTTAACACTAGGTTTACTATGCCATCCCCACGGTGTGCGGGATACACGTGAAACTAAAAAAAGGAATTACTAACCAGCGAGTGAATTATTATCATCTGTAGTCAACGCCAGATGTATTTGGTCCATATGTTGTTTGAAAGCCGCATAAGCTTTTTCACCGTCAGGCTCCGTTGCATTGCTGAATGCTTCGTGTCCTGTATAAATGACCAATTTAATTATATTATATTTATATGTACAGTGGAAAGTCGTTTAAACGGACCATAGTTATACGAATTCGCGATTATCCGGACTACCAACCGCGTAGTAACATAAGTGTATATGTCTTTTCTTAACGTTATTTTGGAAAATGTATCTTATTTCTTAATAAATATTGATTTTCCTTGACATATATTTATTGTTTTCAATTATTGATAATATTCAATTATTGATAATACTGTATTATTAATGTGATTTTTAAATTAAATATTGCACTTAGAATAAAATACGAAGGTAAAGTGTTATTTCACACTTGGGAAAGAAAAATATTTCTTTTAAAACGTATATTGTGGTCAGCGCGCTTACACGACACCCAAAAGGCGAGAGTTTAATGCCATTGCATTTAAAGTTTTTACATTTTCTAAAAACAGTGGCGAAGCTAGGGTATTTGCTGCCTGGTGCTGCTTAGGACTTGATGCCCTTTAAAATGGTCAAAATAATTTCAGATTTCAAAACACAGTAGAATAGATATATAATTTGTTATTGCTTCAAAACTATATTAACTATATATAAGTTATATCATTAGATTTTGGCAAAAATTATTGCAAACATTTAAAAAAGGACATTACGAGCTTTTTGACTAGCAAAGTCATTATTCACATTTTCAAAATCAATAGTATCCACTAGTTCATATTCGATTGACATGATAGCGAGATTATATTTTTCATTTTCATTCTCTCATTTTTCTTGTACAATTCTTGATTCTTGATTGAAAAAAAATTAGAAGATTTGATCGTAGACTTTGATGCCCCTTTCCTTTTGATGCCCGGTGCGACTGCACCGCTCGCCCCTCCCCAGCTACGCCACTGTCTAAAAAACTGGTATTTTATTAGTATGTGAGTTGCGACTCTATTATATAATCATAAATATCTAAGATATCAAATTTGTGCGTATTAAAAATAATTATAAACTATTATTCGGAAAAATATAATATAAACAACTATAAAAAATTAAATTAAATTATTTAAATGCTAGTTTACATGACTTATGTATGTGTGCGTGTCTAAAGCGTAATAATGCGTGTGTTATTTTGTGTGTGTATGTGTGTGTGTTTGTATGTATTTTTTATATTTTGCTATAGTATTATAATATATGAAAACCAGACCTCTAAGCATGAGATCGTTGAGATGCGCTATGAGTGCGTCGCGCATGAGCCGCGTGTCGTAGTTGATGGAGATCACGTCGGGCGGCAGCTGCACTGAGTACGTGGCTATCTTGTTGTATCTGTTATGTCAAAGATTAGAAAAATAATCTAATTATTTTCTTTAATAAATTTCAACTTCGATAAGAAATGCATCGTGTTTAAGTCGTGTATTAAATTGATAATCATTTGTGGCTCTGGTGGTGAAGAGAGTTAAGGTAATTTTTACAAATTCCAATAATGAATTAGCAGTAAAGTAGAACTGCTAATCAAAACAACGTAGCGCACTGACTTGAAGCAGGCGGTGGTGAGGCGGCTCACGAAGGCGTGCGCGTGCGCGTGCGCGGCGTGCGCGCAGGCGGGGCGGCGGTAGCGCGGCGCCGCCACGCGCGCGCGCACGTACTGCGCCAGCGACAGGCACAGCGCCGCGCGCGACAGCCGCGTGCCGCCCGACGCCGCGCCGCAGCGCTCGCAGCGCGACCAGAACATCACCTAGGGGTGCAGAACAGAAAAAACCTGACTACATTTTTTATTCGTACGCCATTTACCCTCAAATTCGAAGCACTGCGTATTGAGTAGCGAAACTAGCGCTTTGCGTCGTTACCGAGAAAATGATAATGTTAAATATTTTATTTTTCATACAAAAAAACTAAATGATATATTGAAGAGAACAAACAAATCTTAATATTTCTAAATGAATGATCAGTAAATCGACATTAGTAAAATGAATAACAAAGTGTAAAAGACAATTCCTGCTAAAAAAATTACGTTCAAAATATAAAAAAAAATAGCAAATAAGAAAGATAACAACAAGAATTTGGGATTGAATTTCCACTCGTAAGCGACATTAAATCTGATGGACTCGATTCGCAATGAAAATGAGCGTTATATGGGAAGCGGAGTGTCTTAACACTAGGTCTATTTATCTTGGTACATATGCGAAAAATAAGGTAAAGCAAATTTTTTTTATAATAATATTTTATAAAAAGTCTTAATTTATTACCTGTTTACTCTGTTCTTCTTTAACTTTATCCACATTGCTGTGACCGATCGTGTTGCATGTTATAGTTATGCAAACATCCTCGTGTACAAATCTATATAAGAAATTCAAATAGTAATTTTTAAAAAATTTAATATAATTTTCAAATCAATATATTTTTATTTCATTGCTGAGTATGGNATAAAAAAATATAATCCACAACGATCGCGCTCATTCAAAGATTTAAATAATATTAATAACAATAAATTTTAAATCTTTCATTGTTACTTATATTCGCTAGTCTGTTCTGATTAGACAATAAGTGGTGATAGGTTGTCTTAGAAAAGAAATGAAGGAAACCGTAACAAACAATTCTCATAGCCGCTACCTCTGAAAGAGCCCCCACTTTCAAGTTAGTAAGTACGCATACAGTCGTAACTAATTATTAGACTATTAATCTTATTATATCCTAATTTCAGATTTGCTTAAATGACGCAGATCTGGGGGCCCTGGGATTTCAGTCTCTTAGACTCTCCAATAAATAAAATTATATTATATAAATTTATTTACTCACTTTCTCTCGTGTTGGTTCATAGGTATATGGCAGTTGGTGGAAGGACATTTGTTATCTCCATTAAAGCAATACTTCTCGAGGAAGGCCCCTAGAGAAATATCATTGCGACCATACATCTCCATTGTTACTACCCTAGAATGATATGAATAGAAATAATATATGAAGATATTGAAATTTCAATTACCTAAAAATATATTTAAAGTATTATTTCATTATATAATTTGTAAAAATATTTTTTTTTTATAAGTTTTTCATACGTATGTATATATTCTTTTATTTCAATTCTTAAACATTCAAATAAGTACGTTTCAGGCAAGTATTTATTTTAGGCCAAAAATACATAAAAATATTTGAAAAGCACGCTAAAATATATTTTGATGTCCTGGTGTTCCTATTTGGTGTCCTTGAAAAAAGTGAGTCAAAATGGCAACATTTTCTTACATTTTGAATAAAATTAATAAACAAATACCTACCAAGGATTCACACAGAAGTCAGGCACATTGGGTGATTTGCTACTATAACTATATAACAGCACACTTAATCTTTGATGATTTTCGGGTGACAAGGGATCTAATGGCTCCGGATCTGATGACTTTGTTTCTTCAGCTTCCACTTTCTTTACTATTGATGGATTGTATTTTGGACATTGGGCTGCATGTTAAGAGAACATTTTTTTTAAATTTATACGAGGACAATCGTGACGCAGGGGCACAGAGTGTGACTGTAAAATCGACTGGTTGTGGGTTCGATCCCTACTCGAGGAGATGAAATATTTACTTAAATTTATATTTCATTTCTTCGCTCTTGTGTCGAGGCAAAGCGCGGCGTTGAGTTCTGCCACTCAATACGCAAAGCCTCCAATTCGGCAGAAAGTGGGGAACGGAGTATCTTAACAGTAGATTCCCTCTGCCTACCCTGCTGTGTGCGGGATACAGCGTGAAGCTGATTTAATTTAATTTAATTTTATAATCTGAGGTAGTAACTTATTGAAATAGTTGTCTTCTGTTGGACTCAGACTACTATTTATATTTAAGTCCATTTATTCAAACTTAGCAAATCAATGAAAATGTTGTTTAAATGTTTTTAAATTGTTTTGAAAAGATATTGAAAAATAATAAAAGTAAACAGACCAATGTATTTTTAAAAACAAATTTTACTCACGTTTATGATTCCCAACAATAGAACATCCGGTAGCACGGAAATGTGCAAGAGATGCTCTCAAAGCGGGGTCATCTGCGGACGCGGTTATTGGGCGCTCTACGAACGGGTGAAGTGTCTGTGTGAAATGCAATTTTTTTAAGTTTAAAGCTGTATCCTGTTAAATTGGGCAGAACGCGCGGAACGGAATGTATTATTACTAGGAAAATCTAGAAATAGATAATAAAAAACCACTAACCGGTCTTGGGCTTGTCGTAACCGGCCGGGAATCCCCTTTTCTTGAAGCCCGCGGGGTGTGCGGGGGGTGAGAGGGCACGGGCGCGACAGGAGCGGGACGCGCGAGCGGTAAAGTAGGTGCCGGTATCACTATGTTGGGGGACATTGATAGCACTATGTCGTCTGTACACCATCTAGGGGGTTAGAGTTAGTTTTTGTTAATGTGAAAGAACCAGAGGACGCGACGGGAGTGGAACATGCGAGTGGTAAAGGGGGCACCAGGATAAACAAAGGTAATGTTTGGGGATTTAGGCAGCACTGTATCTTTTGTAGACTATCTGACCAGGTCAGATAGTCTTTTTTAATTTTAAAGCTTTTTAGATATCGAAGAACAAATTCCTTTTTCTAGATGCTTGCAAATTGTGTGGAGGATGAGAGAGCATGGACACGACGGGGGTAGGATCATTATGTCGCCTTTACACCACAACCAGTATCTTAAAATTTATTAAGGTTTAGGGACGTTTGGCCCCTACCAGACACCACTAAACTAAAAGGTAGTTGAGACCATGCCAATTGTCTAGCAATCGATAACGTCATTTCTGATACTATTCCGAAGAAAATATTTAATAAAATGAGCTTTTTAACAAGGTAGGTTAGGTAATACTATATATGCACCTTATTTCTCTATAGACTTCTAAAGTAGCCACCATTCAAATTTCACATTCCCTGATCGTACTTACAAGTGTTATATGTAATGCGCAGAGAAACTTTTTATAAAATAGCGAAACCTCCAACAGGCTCTTGGATAGACAATAAAGGAATTACAGAAATAGTTTTAAAAACTACATTTTAAAAACATCCATTTACTTCAAATATTGAAAAAAGAGCATTTATTCTATGTAATAATTAGGCTAACCTTTCGTTTTGAGTATCAGCTTTTAACTTAGCTTCTTCTTTGGGCAAGAAGACATCATCGTCAATAGACAGCCTCGATTGTAAAGGGTCACTAAAATCTTTGATCGGCACTCCACAACTCAAGTTTTTATCACTATCAGTTTTACGAGAGAATTGCTTAGATTTTTGTAGAGGATCATCTATTTCAATAGATTTTTCCATATCTTTTTCTTTAAAATTTAATTGTTCTTCTGTTCCTTGAGTATCTTTTTTATCGATAGTTTTATCCGATTCTTTATCGTTATCATTACGAGATTCAATTTTATCACTATTTAATGATTTCGTGTCTTTAGACAGATTTGCGTTATTACCAAAAATAACATCATCAGCCTCAGATGTATCATTACTAGAGTTACCTTCCTCGTTGTTTTGAGAATTAATACGAGTGTTTTTTGTAATATCTTTTACTTCCGATTCATTGTCAATATCGTCATCTACAAAAGTTCCAGGTTCGGGTAGAATAGCTTCTATGTCAGCGAGAAACGCTTTTTCTAATTTCCAATTATAACAGGCCAGTAACATGAATTTCACTAATCTCTTTACTCGGATTAGTTCTTGTAAGGAACCCCCACGGAGTAATATACAACAACCTAGTTGAGGTTCCGCGCACCCTTCGAGAACCATGAGCGTTTTGCTGGAATCTGGCCAGAAAAGAAAATAGATACTTTTTTAGAAAACATATAAAAATTTTAACATTGCGGGATTCGAATCCGTGCTTCCTGGAAACCGTCCAACAAAATAGAATTCAAGTGTAAATTGTTAATTTTACGTTTATGTTACTGATGTCATTTAATTTAAATTAATTTGAGATTTCTGAGTACAAATACAAAAATGTCACTTTACTTAAATTGAATATAATATATCACTACCTATATAATATACCAGTAATACCACTGGCAACGAGAGATTCGTCTATAGAATTGTACGTATTTATCTTACCTTATCGTACCGTAGCAATCGAAGTTCCACCACAACTACTTTTTGTTAAGTCCTCATCTATACAGGATTCATATATCATACTAATATGTGACTATTAGTTTTTAGTAGTAGCTATTAATATAGAACACCTACAAGTATCCCTCAAAACCCCAAATCCTCCCAAATACTTACAACTATTGACATAAAACTGTTCACATGTCCCCAATCTCGGTGTACCAATTCTTGCGTCTATTGAGGCCACTAAATCCGCTTTGGTTGCCCTCGCTGCCCGTTTCAAGGCTCTATCTCGTACTCCCAGAGCTAAGGCCACTCCACGAGCCCGTAATGAATCTTGCACTGCGCGGGCAGTCGAACCCCGTACTAGTACAACACTCGGTTGTAACGCGGCTATGCGAGCTGCGCAACGCACTAGATATTCCTGTTCCTAGTGAGGAAGGATTATAAGATTAAAGTTTTATTTAAAATAATACTTTTTGTCCCATTATTTTAAAGTTAATGCCAAAAATCCGACACAAGATTTTTTTGTATAATATTATTTATCATAGTTACTGTTTAACTGAACTGGATGGATATGTAATTTTTCAATGTAAAGTTAAAAGTTTATTTGATTTCTTTTTTTACAGTGATTTATGACATCAGCTTCACGTTCGTCAAGACACTCCGTTCCCCACTTTCCGCCGAATTCTGAAGGCATGGCGTGTTGAGTGGCGGAACTCACCCCCACAACGAAGACGATATGGTTATCGAAGAAATGGAAATATAAATTTAAATAAATATTTCATCTTCTCGACTGCGGATCGAACCCACAATCTCTAAGTCTCTTTTACAGTTACGCTTGTGCCCTGCGCCACGACTGGCATATGTAATATATTTTACTAAAAACTATATAATTTATCTATCTTTGTATTGAAATAAGTTTTTACTATAAAATTTTATATTAAAATCAAACCTGCATCAAAAGTGGTTCCAGAGACGTCAACTTTCCTTCCACTCTCTGATAAGTTATGGAACAGTCGAGAAGCAACACTGAGGGATTTTTTATTTTTTTGGGCATTCCCCTAAAAAAATATAAAATTAAATATAAAATTTGTTTTAATTTGTACGCACACACTGATTTAATAAATCCAATCGATGTAATTAATAATTAATAATTTATTATTCTCAAATATAAAAAATACCTGTACTAAAGTATTTATTTTTATTATTGTTTTATCATCAAATATTTTTTCTAATTTTTGTCTTGAAAAACGTAAGATGTCAGAATATATCTCTACTTGAAGTTTTTAGATTCTATAGGGTAGTAAATAGAGAATGAAGAGTCTGCAAAAAAATTACACAATTGAATAAAAATATATTAACATACCTATGAGCAACATTCTTAGTGATAACAACACCGTTTACAAGACAACTGTCGGACATGTTCCCGCCCGGCACTTTTTTCACTTGTACGTAGTTGCGCACATCTATATCACTACTCATCATATCTGAAAAATTGTGTTATTTTTTAAATTATGAAGCAAGTTTGTGAGAGGAGTGGTGAGAAAAGCAGGGTTGTCGGTGACATTGGAAGAAGATCACGTAGAAAGCATGAGGACTCGAGGTCGATGACAGTGGTCGAGGTGAGAAAAGTATGCAGAGACGTAGCATTTGGCGCTCCATCCTCTCTGGCCATTGGGGTAAAAGTGTAAAATAAAAAAAAAATACCATTACCTATCAATACTTGGTTGTTTCTCAAACTTACATAACTATTCTATCCCCTTATACGCTGGGCTTGAACCAACTTATATTCGTATACTCTCGTATATACTCACTACGCTCGCTCGCGGCTTCGCTTTCTTGAATTGTTTGTCCACTCCCATTAGTCATAGTGTAATGTAACACAGTGTATAGTAGTAGTAGCGCACTGACCCAGCACGACGGCGTCGGCGGCGCGCACGCACAGCGGGTAGAGCGCGTGCAGCCACGCGGGCGCCAGCGCCGCGCGCGCCAGCCACTGCCGCACCAGCAGGCGCAGGTGCTCCTCGCCCGACTGCGAGATCGCCTTGCACGCCGGCTTGCTGCCGTCTGCTGCGTGCGGAGTACAGAATAACACTTGCTTGATAACATTCATTTGGAATTAATTTTATCAAGAAAATTAATTTCAGACGTAATATGTCCACGCAATTAGGAGGTAAATGCTCTTGACGAACCGCACAACAAAGTAGTACTATAAGAGTACCGTTTTTTCCTTTTAATGTACCGAACCCTAAAAATATAAAAGTATACTTGGATTAATCTAAAAGTGTAATATTTTATAAAACATTGTTAAAATGATTAGATAAAATTATGTAGTTTATAAGACAATTATATAATAATTAATTTAGCATTTTATAAAATGAATAAAAACCGAAACACTGACTTTCATGATGATCCAAAATGGGGTGATCCTCCTCACTAGATGGCGTTGACGGTGGCTCTATAGAAAAGAAAAGACGAAATCGTTTAAAAAATATATTTTATAAAATTTTTAACTTCACACCTTGCTGACCGGTGAGGACTTAACTCGTCTTTTCGTGTTTAACCGTTGTTGACCAGTGGCGAGTTAACTCCTCTTATCGTAGCCAAACGTTGATGACCGACGACGTCATCGCCATTGCACTTTTATTATTCCTTTCTTTTATTATTGTTTTAATAATAGTCAATATAAAATATTGCTGACATGGATATGAAATGACAGGGCTTTATTAGAAGAAATACACTATGAAATAAATCCAAGATGACCCCCAACACAAAATAGCAGACTACATATTTTTAAAATCATCTTCAATATTAAAAGCCGTCGTGGCCCAGGGGCACAAGGGTGTGACTGTAACGCGACGTTTGTCGGTTCGATCCCCACTCGAGGAAATGAAATATTTATTTAAATTTATATGTCCATTTCTTCGCTCTGGTTTCGAGGCAAAGAGCGGCGTTGAGTTCCGCCACTCAACACGCAATACGAAATAATCCAAGATGGCCGCCACAACAAAATGGCGGAATATATATGATACAAAGTATTCAAATATTCTAATTCTGTTTTGCGAAAAAGTAAGAAATTTATGTTTTATTATGGATATACATGTGTTGGGTAGCTCACGTTAACGAAGTCAGGAAACGTATACATTTCTCTTATCATTCTCTCAAGTAAGTCCAATTCTTTCTACCCTTCGAAACAAAAACGATGCTTGCACAATTTCAACTATAACCAATTCTAGATTGCGCCGATATATGCTATTTGGATGTAACTGAGGAGCAATTTAATAAATAAAAGCGTCTACGAAATCTGGCAATACTCAACTGAATGGGTTCCTAATCCGGCTTCGTCGTGATATGCACATCCTTTCCATCTTATTTAACATACTCAATAATCTTTATTTATTTTTTTTATCTTCATTCCAGATTTAACTTCTTGTAACCCAACCCGTTCCAGGCGACTTTTCTTTAGAAAATCTCTTTCAAGTCAAGTCCTAGTCAAGCCCTTTCATTTGATACCCATATTGAAGATGATTTTAAAAATATATAGTCTATCTGTCTATCCTGCTGCGTGCTGCGTGCTGTATCCCACAGCGTGAAGCTGATAATTTTTTTTAACTTAACTATATACGAGCATTGCCATCAGATTGGGTCACTAGGAAAGTGGTAAATTCAAAATGAAATCAAATAAAATTGCTTAAAAATTGCTGGTGGTATGAAGTACTTTCAGTAAAATAGCTTTGGTGTCAAAGTGTTAATATAATTATATAAGTTTTTTAACTTACCTGTCTTTGTAGCTTTAATTAGTCTCGCTGAACTATTGCCCAGGTTTAAATCGAGGCAATATGAAGAGACGCTTTCTACCAGCCTGCTGTTACATTCTTCATCTAAAACATTTAGTTAAAAAAATACACTCATTTTTATTTTTTTTAAAAAGTGTTATTCCACACTTAGGAAAGAAAAATATTTATTTATTATACAAAACCTATGAAAATTTGAAGGTAGCGGGACTCGAACCCGCACCTCCTGGAAACCGACCGGGCGCTCTGACCACTAAGCCATACATTCTCATCAAACAACGTCGAAATTTTTATACGCTCGGTGCAAGCGCTCTGATCACTAAAAGCCAACCCAAGTTGGTTTTTAGTGATCTGCCCTTGCACGACGCCCAATAGAACGGGTTCAAATACCGCTGCATATTCAAAATTTCTGTACTTTTTCTATAAAAGTATTTTTGGCTGGATATACTATAGTTCGAGACTATTGATAGTACAAGACTGGTAATAGTTATTAAGTGTTGTTGCTTGTTTTTATTTTCTTTTTCATATTTTTATTTTGACTGTATTTTATATAGTTTAATAATTGCTAGTATAAAGGATGTAAGAGTTAAGTGTTTACTTGTTTTTAGTTTCTTTCTCTTTTTTTCTTAACTGTAAGATATTTTAAATTATAATTGTCGGTATAGTAGTTTAATATTAGAATGTTAGTTTAGTATAAAAATGTAATGAGCGCTTCTTGCCTACAAACTCACGAGTTTGGCAAGATTATACATGTATTTACATTGTAAAAAATAAATTAATTAATTAATAAAAAAAATGAATAATGTGAGTCAGGCACCTGGCGCGGTGTCGTCGGCGCCCTGCACGTGCACGGGGCGGTACAGCGCGTAGTCCGCGAACTGCGCCGGCTCCGTCACGCGCTCCATGCAGCCCGCGCCCAGCAGGCTCTGGCAGAACAGCGTCGCCTGCGCCCTGGCGCAATGATACATGCTTGTGATCGTAAATGCTGTTGTGGGACCGATTCCCACTACGAGGAAATTAATTATTATTATTTATTAATATTTTCATTTCACCACTCTGGTAACAAGGCAAAACGCGGCATTGAGTTCTACCACTCAACACGTAGTACCTCAAAAATAGAGTGTAGTGAATGGAGCCTCTTAACAATAGACTCCCCCTGCCTTTGCCTTGTTACCAGAGGGAGGAAATGTATCAAATAATTCATTCATCTCCTGGTAATCGTACCCAAAACACATTTTCAGTCAGATCCTGTAACACTTACACAAAAAGATATTTATAATATTCGATTTCTATCAAGTCGAAAAGGGATTCGTAAGTTCTATAGATGCAATCAATACAGTACTATCAGCGAATTACTTCTATATCAATCATCAAGTGTGACCTTTTTCTGGTTTGCTTACCTTTTATCTCACTGCACTCTGAATACTGTATAGATTCCAAGGTTCCCTATGCCAACCCTACTATGCGCGCGTTACAGCGTGAATCTAAAAAAAAGTATTATGATATAATAATTACCTAGTTTTATGTGAAGTATTATCCATAAGCCACTGCATTATGTCGCATCCCCTCCACACGTTGTTATATCTCACAAGACGATACCTGCATATTAAAATTATTTCGATTATATCAGCATATAATATAATAGAAAAATAATAATAAATTTAAAGATAACAAACTAACATCAGAGAAAACACAGTGCCTTGTCACTAGATCATTTATGTTTTACCCAAATAAAAGTATAGAGAATTCAGCAGTATACAGTAGTAAATACATATATATACACATATTTGATTATTTTCTAATATAGTTGAGGCCAGTCGTGGCGTAAGGGCACAAAGTGTGACTGTAAAACCGACTGGTTGTGGGTTCGATACCCACTCGAGGAGATGAAATATGTACTTAAATTTATATTTTCATTTCTTCGCTCTGGTGTCGAGGACAAGCGCGGCGTTGAGTTCTGCCACTCAACACGCAATGCCTCCAGAATTCGGCAGAAAGTGGGGAACGGAGTGTCTTAACACTAGGTTCCCTCTGCCTACCCTGCTGTGTGCGGGATACAGCGTGAAGCTGATTCTAATATAGTACATTATATATATGTACACAAGTAAGTATATGATTCGAGGCCGCCGCTGTGGCACAGGAGCACCAACGTGTGACTGAATATGCTACAGGTTGTGGGTTTGATTCACAATTGAGGATGAAAATATATGAAATATTGAATATTTTAATTTCATCGTTCTGATAACGACGCAAAGCGCGGCGTTGACATCTGCCAATCAACACGCAATGCCTCCAGAATTGTATTAATGGGAGGGAAATGCCATAACACTAAGTTCCCAGGTTCCCTCTGTAGGACACATTGTGAAGCTTTAAAAAATCTTACCTATTTTTTAATGTATGGCTTAGTGGTCAAAGCGCCTGGTCGGTTTCCAGGAGGTGCAGGTTCGCTTCTACATTAAAATTTTTATACATTTTCTATAATAAGTAGTAATCTTACCTATGTAGTTGCGTAGGCAATGCGAAATACAACATTCTGTATACATCGTGTAACGCCTCTTTACTAGAACTGCGCACTTCACACGGTTCTTGTTCTCGTGCAAATATAAAATCCCTGCTTTTGTGGGTTTGCGACTTGTTCTCTGGAAACTTTACCTGTTTTGATGAAGAAAGGAATAGGTATATAGGCTATTTAAAAAATTTTTAAGTTAATTTTGTTCTATTTAAAATTTTATGATTTTATATGAATTTTTATGAGGGAAAATAAATAATATGTTTCTTTTTCTGTGTGACTTTGACAAGATTTAATTTTTCCTTTGTTTAGTTATAATGGTTGGTGTAGAGGAAATGACGTTATCACTTATCATACTGTGTCAACACAGTACTGTCATAATTAATAAATTATAATATACTTTAAAAAAAATATATAATATTTTTTATATTTTTTACTTAAAAAAATATATAATTGATTGGTTTTTTGAAGGAGAGTAAAATCAAAAATATCTGTCAAACAGTTTTATATTTTTTTATAATTCAAGTGAAGCAGCACAAGGAATAATAATAAATATAATGGAAAAAGTGTCTCTGCATTATTCGGAATACATACTTGCAAGCTCTCCTGCAATGTTTTCAAATCAGGTGATATGTCACCAGAGAGATCATTTTCATGTAAATATGTAAGAACTACTTTACAGCAATAAGTGCACACACGTAGCCCACCAGCGCAACCGAAAATTTGACCTAGAAACATAATAAGAATCTTTAGTGTCAACATAAAATTTCAAAAGTCATTAAATAATTTTAAATGAAACACTTTCTGTCAACGGTTTATTCAAAATAAACTTATAATAATAAGATTGTGGAAATGTAAAAAAATACTACTAAAATATGTGAATATTTTCATATATAAATGTTATATTCTATATAAATCATCTATGTCAAAAATTTCAAATTCCTATTATGTTTTAGTTTTACTAAAAGATGGTGATAGTCCAACTGTACCTGAGATGGTTTGTGTTTGATTCTCACTAAAAGAAATGGATATTATTAACAGATTTAAAAAATAACAGGGTTTCACAAAACAAGTAGCAATTTCTCTAACTGGTAAGTGGAGAAGGGGCTGCCCTAATCCTAGGTTCCATCTATGTTCACTGAGATGCATGAAGTTATAAAACAAATATTAACAAATAGTAATAAGCTTACCAGGCACTCTTTGGCTACAACATCGAGAACAAAAAATCTGCCCGCACACCCTGCAATGGTGTCTCCTTCTCAAAGTGCTAAACCGTGCTGCACATTCATAACATTCTCTTGAAATATCATCTGGCATCCAATATCTGGCCAGATCTGTATCTGAATATTTTGTACCACTCTGTAAAAAAAGATTAAAAATAAATTTTAAAAGCACTAATTTCAAATTCTTCAAGATGAAATAAAATAACTTTTTTTTATGTGTTGGACAGCCCATTTACTGAGGAAGTCTATATTATATTACATCACATCAATCTTTTCAATGTTACCCACAGAATTTGTGTTCAGCCACTTAGACATTTAATAACTTTGGAGACAATGCAATAAAGGCTTGTCCAAAATAAACCTCCAATTATAGTCTTAGAAAAATGGAGATAAATTTTAGTAATACAATTTTTTCGCTTTACTATATTTACTACACTCATTCTATTTGAGCCAGCCAGTTGTGTTGCAGTGGCACCGGAGTGTTTTAATTCATAGCTTATAAAATGCGTGTATAAACAGTCAACAAATAAATGAATCGAGTACTTTAAAAAATAATTTGTTTTATATTACATTTCTAACAAGTGTACATACCCCCGAACCCAAGGCAACAAGGCCACTTATTCGTTTCAATATATTAGGCAAACTCCTTCCCTCATATTCTTCGACATAGCTCCCTGTCTCCATTTTTTCCTCATATTCCTTTTCAGTATCAACATTAGGTTGCTCGTTTGGATTACCATCACTTGGTAACTTACTTTCTTGATTTTCAGCAGTTTCAGTTGGTGTAAAGATTGGGAACTTCCATAATTTGTTGAGAAACGTACTTACACCACCCTGATTCGATTCAGATTCAAAACGAGGAAACTCTGTGAGTTGGGAAGTATCATACTTATCCATATTAAAATCGAATTATATTTTTTCTTATAAAAATTGCAAGCACAATAAACAAAATATTGTTGCGGAAATTGACATTTAAGATGTCACAACACAATGACATCTCGTGACATGATTAAGCGAATTTCGTTCAATAATCTCTTAATCTGTAACCCGTATCTAAATGTAATATGAAAAAAGAACGCTAGTTCATTGTTAAAATATATATAATAGAACAGTAAAAATATTTTATCTGTACATTTTGTATTTTAGCCTGGAATGGATAGAGTGACAATCTCTAAACACAATAATAGAAAACAAATAATATATATTTTTGTCTGTCTGTATCTGTATGATCATGGTTGAACCTATTTATACTGAATTTAGCAAAACACGTTGTTTTATCAAAATCAGTCCATTAAAAAAAATATCGCCATTTAAATTAACTCAAGGTCTGTCTGTAAATATTTATATTTAATGCATACTTATATTATAAATTGGAAATTAACTTACAGAGATACACACATACATAACATACAGGGGGATGAACAAGTAGGCTTTATTATTTTTAATATTAGGAATTTCCTTTAGTTACTTTTAGGCCAGTCGTGGCGCAGGGGCATGTAACTGAAAACGCGACTGGTTGTGTGTTCGATCCGCAGTCGAGGAAGTTAAATATTTATTTAGCCAAACCGCGGAGTTGAGTTCCACCACTCAATACGCAATGCCTTCAGAATTCGGCGTAAAGTAGGGACAGAGTGTCTTAATACTAGGTTCTCTTTGCCTACCCTGATGTGTACAGTATTCAGCGTGAAGCTGATAAAAAAAGAAAGTTTATTCGCTAAGTGGAAACTAGTGTTAAGGCAGTCTGTTCCCTACTTTCTGCCGAATTCTAGAGGCATTGCGTGTTGAGTGGTGGAACTCAACGCCGCCCTTGCCTAGGTAACAGAGTAAAGAAGTGAAAATAATAAATATTTTAATATCCTCGAGTGACAGTCGAACCCATAACCCGTTGCTTTACAATCACACTTTGTGTCCCTGCGCCACTACTGGTGAATAAACTTAATAATTTTTTTTAATTTTCTGATAGAATTTTCTCAACAAGCAATGCCTCTAGAATTCGGCGGAAAGTGGGGAATGCAGTGGCTTAACATTAGGTTCTCTCTGTACCGTACCGTGTACCGTGTACGTGTACCGTGCTCTATGCAGGATACAGCGTGAAGCTAACTGGTTAAAATGTAGTGTAAAGACCGGCTCGAAAAATTTGCTTTAAAAAAGATTGGCATAATTATTAAGGAATGAGTGAGAAGTACTTCATGAACTTCGTGAAATACTACCGAAATGAGCGATGCCATCCAGACGGGCCGATAAAATTGCGCAAACGTAATCGACAACGATTTATCTAATAGAAATTGCAACTGCCGCCGATAATCTACAACGGTTGTTCATACACATAATCAATAAATCTAAGCAAATCAGTGTGCACAGTTTATTCGCTACGATATATCGTTACATGTGTAGCCAGCATAATCTGTGACTCCAAAATAATAAAATTTGACGTTGACAAATTAGTTTAATAAGAAGGGTCAAGTAATTTATTATAAATTCATTTCTATTCGATCTGTTTGTAACATAAAAAGTTTCACAAAAATGGATATAGTACATTTAGAATCTTCTGCTTATGCTAAGATAATACTACATGCAGCTAAATACCCATACTGTGCTGTAAATGGGGTACTTCTTGCCGATAACATATCAGCTCGGTCTGTAAATAAAAATCATGACTTGGATATCCTGGATGCCGTGCCACTGTTCCATCATAGCCATTATTTATCCCCAATGGCTGAAGTTGCATTGACACAGGTAGTGTAGCTGTTTAATTCTGTTCTTCCGTTGATTAAAAACTAACCAACAAATTATAAGTGAATAAATTTCGTTCTATTTTGCATTTTTTATATCTTTCTATATTATTTGCATTATACAGTATAGCCAGGGAGAATATATTTAGTCTATTGATGTAGATATATTTGTTTAATAAACAACGAGTTCCTACATCCAAAAATCCAAAAATGATGAACAAAGTTGCTCAAGAAGGGTGAAGTTGAAAAATAACTGGTTGTCTGTAAAGTCCGTTTATGGACAATAATTTTATGAGATTGAATTTTGAATTGAATTGAATTGAATGTAATTATTATCACTGAATTGTCATTGTATAATACAAAAAAGTAGTTAATTGAAATTTATATTATAATTATTGAATATTTTTTTGTTATAAATTTACATTAATTTGCACTCTTAATTTAAATTATTTGAACCTAAAATTATAGATCTAGAAGTAACATTGTAAACAATTGGGCCAATTACACCTCTCTATTGCTAGTAGTGCACTCTCACTTACATGCATGGGTCAGGCTGAATGTGACATGCAGTTGGCATTCTCTGAGTTATAAGACATTATCACATCAAAATTATTTTAATACAGTATGGAATTTTTCTACTTCAGATTGAGACCATGGCACAGGCTGATAATAGAGTCATAGTAGGATATTATGCGGCTTGTGAGAATTTTAGAGACAATACAGTTGAGAAGTGCCCTGGTTTAAAAATTGCAGAAAAAATTGTGGAACATTATCCTTCAGCCGTTTTTATAGTTGTAAGTGCATTTATTGATTAAAATATTAATAAAAAAAAGATATATTCTGTGTTGAAATTATTGTTGCACAGCAGATTTGTGTTTGACTGTAAATGTGACTTATGGGTTTGATTTCCTCCACTTTGGGGAACAAATTATATTAATTTCTCCACTTTAGTAAAATTTCATACCACTGTATTTGGCTCTCCCGATCAACAATCCAAAGCTTGGAAAATTAAGTGTGTATCTTAGACCTAAAAAAGACAATATTTATTCATATAAAATTAAAAATAAACAAATCTCCTTCATACTGTATCCTGCACACAGCAGTGTAGAGTATTTATATATAATTTATGAAGAATATTAAAAAAAATATAGATGGATCACTCCAGTGTAATGGACATGGCACAAGTGCTGTATGCTTTAAAAGTACACAAATACAGTGAGGGCAAGTGGAAACCAAAAGATGCATCTAGTGTTGTATTCCGTAAGTAACAAAGTTACTATTTTTATTTTCTTATGATATACTGAAGTGTGGTTTTTAAAATCCTTATTTTTTTTATTATTTTGTATAATAAATGTGTAATTATATGAAATTTATTAAAATCTGATTGTGGCTTGGAAGAATAAATTATTTTCACTTCTACTCTCTGCTGTGTGGTGATCAAAAAGTGGAGGTGAATTCTCCTAGACAACACAATGTCTTCAAAAAAGGGGCAGAAAATAGAGAAAGGAATGTCTAGGTTCCCTCTGTCTATACTTCTACTATGTAGGATACAGTGTGAAGATAAAAAAAAAATGAAATCTTAACTAATAATATATCTACCTACGTACATATACGAGATACAATATGAAACTAAAAAACATGATGATATTTATAAATACATTCATTATACATCTTTCAGGAAGCCCCTATATACTAAAGACAGTAGATGAATTACTAAATCGAGGTGTTCAAAAGGAGTTAATAGATTTTGACAATTATTTGGATGATCTATCACAGGATTGGACTAACTTAGGTATAGAAAAGCTTATAGCCAGTGTTAACGCATCTAACTCAATTGATGATGATTATGAAGATAGAGATTGAAAAAAAAACCTACATGTATAATAATTATCACAATTTTTTTTCTGTATAAAGTATAAGTAGAATCTTTCTAATCCAGGACAATTAAAGCCCAGTCTGCTGGATTATACTTCCCGTGGCTTTGCCCCGCTTTCCCCTTTTTCTCATATTATTACCAAATTATACAAAATGTTAATACAAATTGTAGCCTATGTGTTATTGTAGTGCATAAGCTATATTACGGTAGTTTTATCTAAATGCAAGTAAACTTTGTGTGAAAGTGGAACTATCATCTATCTATCCATGCTCATAAATTTTCACAATTATATTAGTAGAAAAGAATGAAGATAAAAGTATTTCATAAAAAAAACCATTCTTTGTTAACTTTTTTTTCACTGTATCACATCTCATTTATTAATTAAATGTAGTTTTAAAACAATCCTTAATTGAGCGGGTTTAAAACAAAGAAATACAACATTTCTTTGTTTTAAACCCGCTTTGCATGATTTAAGTGTTATATTCTCACAGTTTCTGGCTGTAATCACAATGGTTGTAGGTTATTAGGTGAATGAATAAGTTCTCGCTGTTTTTTGAAAGATGGCGTTGCGGCTCTCTGTGCATGTAATTTCGTACGGTAATGAATCACCAAAGTAGTACTATATGTAACCTCAAATTATAGTAGAATAGTGTTTACTACAGTGTCAACTACATATTTATTTTCCCTTTGTGAAAATGTGTACTTTTGTGCCAAATAAAGTGTTTTTGCGGGGAATTTTATTGCACTGCTTTATTCAGAAAAAATCTGCAGCAGAAGCACACAGAATTCTCGTTGAGACAATGCTTTGTCGAATACAACGTGCAGAGACTGGTTTAGGCGCTTCAAAAGTAATGATTTTGACCTTGAAGACAAAGAGCGTTCTGGAGCACCGACAAAATTTGAAGACAGAATTGGAGGCATTGCTTGAAGAAGATCCATGTCAGACGTTAGTAGAGCTCGGGAAAACGTTACAAGTAGATGCGTCAACAGTTTCAAAACGTTTAAAAGCGTTAGGAATGATCCAAAAGCAAGGGCATTGGGTGCCGTATGAGTTGAAGCCGAGAGACGTAGAACGACGTTTTCTCATGTGTGAATTGTTGCTTCAACGGCAAAAGAGAAAAGGTTTTCTGCACCGTATCGTCACTGGGGATGAAAAGTGGATTCACTACGACAATCCAAAGCGAAAAAAATCTTGGGGCATGCCGGGTCACGCTTCAACATCGTCGCCAAAACCAAATATCCATGGTTCTTAGCTTCTCTGCATTTGGTGGGATCAGCAGGGCGTAATTTATTATGAGCTGCTTAAACCTAATGAAACTATCACGGGAGCTCGCTATCGACTTCAGTTGATGCGTTTGAGTCGCGCTCTGAAAGAAAAGGGCCCACTGTACGAGCGGAGACACGACAAAGTGATTTTATTATATGATAATGCTCGGCCACATGTGGCAAAACTTACCTGGAAACACACTTCAATGNGTCGTTTTTCCGACAGGGGATTCAATTGCTACCAGAGAGATGGGAGAAAGTGGTCTCTAATGATGGACAATACTTTGAGTAATGTCATTTTAAGCATTATATTTTAAATTATTGTTTTTTTTAAACAAAAAACAGCGAGGACTTATTCAAGGTCCTAATAGATTCCCACTCAAGTTAATGAATTATATTCATTACTTTGAGTATTGCTAACAAGACACGTGATGTGCAAAAATTTGGTTAGAAAGTGGACTTGGACTTGGGTGGAGAATTGTGTCAATATAAAAAAAGTTTATCAAACTTAGCCGGTTTAGTGAGATTCTACTAAAGTCTATTAAAGATATTGAATTATAAATATATATAGGGAAATGAGTTTTGTATTTAAATAAATAGGTGTAAAATGGTTGATTTATTTATGCATATTATTTAATAAATACTATTGTTTATAAAGAAGATTCAATTAAATTTGTGAATTAACATGATTTTGTTGGTTCATATGCAAATAATAGTAAACATATTAATGAAATGTTGTTTAAGACACCTCCATTCCATTTATTGTTATTTTTGAAGCACTAACACAAGAAGAAAGGTATTAAAAATGTACAATTATACTTTTTTAAAAAACAAAAATTTAAATGTAGTGGAATTTGAACCTGCGCCTTTTGGTCATTAATCTTTCGTTTATTCTGTTACGTTTTTCTTTACTAAATATTGACGATTTATTTATAAATCACAAAAAAAGTCTGTTAATTTATATTTATAAAAAAGCATTTATTGTACTATGGTATATTAATAAAGTGATCTTCAATCAATTTTTTGCACTTGCTAATACCGCTTAAGTCTCCCGCCTTTCCTTGGAATTTGCCATTTTTGAATGCACCTTTGCCTTTCAATATATCAGTTATTCTGTAAAAATACGTTTTTTTTTTTATCAATATTGAATAGTATGTTTGTTTTTATTAAAAACACAAGTTAGATTTGTTTTTACTTAGATTTCATGAACTTAAAGTTAAGCTTCTAAGAGTAATGTTAGTGTTGTGCTAGTACTTCCTTTTGATGTAGTTATCATATATGCAAAAATATTTTTTAAATCTAAATTGTAGTTCCATAGATTAGTTTAAAACTTTATTAGATTTGCAAAATTAAAATAATAATAATATATATAATTTACATGCATTGTTTAAAACAAAGTGATAGATTAATAATATTTTCTTTTATTCCTAAATTTTGTACTATTAATTATCAAAAAAACAAAATATAAAATAACTTATCTAGAGGCCGTTGTTTTACAAGGTTACAAATACGATGGACGTGGGTTCCAAATCCATTCGGGTGAAAATAATTATCTTCACTTCCATTAACTAGTATAATCTCGTCCCACCACTTGTGTCACAATATCTTAAAAGTTGGATAGTGGGGCACGGAGTGTTTTAACATAAGACCCTCTACCTACCCCACTACATGCGGGATAGAGCGTGAAATAAAAACAAAACTTACTGTTGTCCCAACGCTAAACAATGCTCTTCCGGACCCTGTATAATAATTTGACCTTCTTTAACCTTGTCTGGTTCCTCAGACGCCATGAAAATAAACAAATTCTCCTTTTCTAACCCCTTGCATATATATCTATTGAACTCGGGTGTCGCTTCCTTTTTAAACATAAATATGAATTTGGGCTTAGGCTGTGTATTTTTAATCTTTTCTATTTCGTACTGGGCTAATTCTGCTAGGACATTCTGTAGGTTTTTGTTTGATATTTTTATGTTTTTTTGTAATTTTGTAACTAGCTCTTCGTGTTTGCCCGGTTCGTTCCTGTAACGATTAATAGTTAGTTAGTTAGTTTATACTCTATTGCACACAAAAAAAAACACACACACACAGAAAAGAAATAAATACAAACAAGTATGCAAAGGAGGCCTTATTGCTTCAAGCAATCTCTTACAGGCAACCTTCCAAAACAATAGAACATGAACATGGACATAGAATATAAAAACAGAAGAGTGGAATAACGTTAAGTGCACATAATTATGATATATACAAAAATACATAAACTCATTCATACACAATACGCAAATACACATATATTTACAACTACATACAACTATAATATAATACATATATAAAAATAAAAAATCAGCTTCACGCTGTATCCCGCACACTGCAGGGTAGGCAGAGGGAACCTAGTGTTAAGACACTCCGTTCCCCACTTTCTGCCGAATTCTGGAGGCATTGCGTGTTGAGTGGCAGAACTCAACGCCGCGCTTTGCCTCGACACCAGAGCGAAGAAATGGAAATATAAATTTAAGTAAATATTTCATCTCCTCGAGTGGGGATCGAACCCACAACCAGTCGGTTTTACAGTCACACTTTGTGCCACTGCGCCACGACTGGCCTCATAAAACATATATTTATAACTAAATACCTATAAACATACATATTCTTATACAAATAAATACTACATGTAATGTAATATAATATGTACAATATAAATAATAAATAGAAGAGTCTACAAATTTTCTAAATTAAAAAGGTGTTGTTTTAGACGTTTTTTAAAAACGTTAAGTGACACTGAATGTCGCACTTCAGTAGGAAGTGCATTCCAGAGAATAGCAACTTTCACAGTAAAGGAGTTGGAATAGAAGTGGGTATGGCAGGTTGGAAGTTTGAGGTGGTTATCACTTCGCGACCTTAGTTCAAGGCGTAGAAGAGAATCGGAACCAAGGAAGTTGAATCTCTCTTTTAAATAAGAGGGTGCGAAAGGATTGTATAGGATCGAATAAAGAAGGGTAAGCATACGATAATTGCGGCGAAGTCTAATAGGAAGCCATCCAAACTGACGACGATAATCAGAAACGTGATCGTATTTGAGCAGGCCAAAGACAAATCATATACATACGATTAATAGTTAAATGTTTATCCATTGTTTTTTTTAATTTTTAGCTTCATGTTGTATCCCGCACACAACGGGGTAGGTAGAGAGAATCTTGTGTTAAGCCTCGACATAAGAGCGAAAAAATGAAAATATTAAATATTTTATTTCTTTGAGAACAAATTGAGCACATATCCTGTCACAAGCGTATCACTAGCTTGTGACAGGATATTTTTTGCATTTTCATAAATATAATTCAATCAGATCCTGATTATCAAGAGAAATAGTTTGAAACTATATATAATTAAATAAAAATTACCCTTACACTTAGTTTAAAACTTAATGTCCTCATATACATACATTTTACCTCTACAAAAGTAATTAAGGTAATAAAACAACATAAGAAATAGAATAGCAATGCCTCCAGAATTCGGCAGAAAGTGGGGAACGGAGTGTCTTAACACTAGGTTCCCTCTGCCTACCCTGCTGTGTGGGGGATACAGCGTGAAGCTAATTTAATTTAATTTTAATTTTTAAGAAATAGAAAATCCATTTTCGAGAATAGAAATTTTTGATAGGATTTAACTATAAAATCGTAATTCATTATATAATTACAAAATAGCTTAGTAGAATTTCTTTTTTTACTGCAATGAACATTTAAATATTTTTGTAAAAAAAATATTTAATTGTTCATTGCGGAATAAAAGAAAAAAAAACTGAATAGTATTTATTATAGTAAAGAAAAATATGATAAAAAAGTACAGTCAAAGTATCCATGGTTATTATATGAACATAAATAAAAAAAAACACTTTCATCCATGCATAATTATGACTGAGCACAGTACGGTCGGTGTGTCTTACTCGCCTTGAACTTCTGCACTTTTGCGCATAGCACACTCAGGAATAAAATAAAAGTAAAAAAAAATACATAGAAATTCAAATCTACAGCTGACTTAAGCCACGACTCGTCGACCGTACCGTAATACTAGTAAAAAAAATTACTCACTTCAATAAACCAGTAAGTGCCTTCTCCCTGTCCAACATGCGTTGAAACGTTTTGGTAACTCGATCACCAACTAGGAATTTTAAGTTAGTTTTACCTTTCTTACCTGGTTCCGTGCCAAGCAACTTTATCATTTGGAGTTGACTGAAATAAAAGAAATTAATATGTTCATATTTTTAGGGTTCGGTAAGATGTGATATGCGAAAATCGTTTAATGTATTATATTAATATTTGTAATTTTTATATTTTATAGATTGCACACGCCTGTAAACTTAAGTTTATCAACTTTTATAAATTATAATTTAAAAAAACCGTTCACAATACGATTTCGGTGCGCGAGCAAGACTCGCACATCGGACTTTTACTTATTTCCATTTATAATACATATAATAATAAGTATTTAGTTAAATAAATCACCTTAAATTAGAAACATGAGTACCACAACACATGTTCTCATCTACATCACCAATGGAGATAACTCTTATTGTGTCCATACAATCTTTTGGCAGTCCTCTTGTATGCGCCTAAAAAGAAAACCAAAATGAAAAGAAAAAAAAGAAAGAAATTATTTTATCAAAAATTTAAAGAGTGCAATAGTTTAGTTATAAATCACTTGTAGTACTTGTAAGTATAGTGCACTGGGACAGTAAACATGATGGATACGGTATAGGGGTTCGACTCATAGGAGTCTCATAGGACTCTCTCATAGGAGAGGAAAAATATTTACATTTCTCAGCTCAGGCAACACAAAGCGACATTTTGAGTTCCATCGCTAAACACAATTTCTCACGCAGTCTCGTATTTGACCAGAAAGGGGGGAATGGAGTGCCTCGCCAGTATTTTTTCTGCCTATCCAATTACACTCGCGCCATCACACAAGCAATGGAAGGGAAAAGAACAGCACAAAGGAATGAATGGACATACATATGTAAATACACTCTAAAAACATAACTCTTCTTTCGGCCTTTATTGCAGTTGGGTAAAAATAAACAAGGCATTCCATTTTCTACTTTATACATTGCTTTTATCAATTTATATTGGATGACGTTACTGAACGTAGTGCATTCCATGATCAAACTGATTTTTTTTTTATATAATCGAAACTACAACCATTGCATATACATTTAGACATTATACTCCAGTTTATTAAGTTAAGAGCATATTAAGGCTATTACATTTTACACACATAATTTAATATTAATTTTGTTTTTAAAGCAAAACTTTTTCTCACAAGTTTATAATCATTTAAGAGCAAATACAACATAAATTTTCATAATAATAAATTATCATCACCTCATCTAAATCAGGATCATTGGCCTTACAAAACTTAACATTAACAGGTATTGCCGCACTTATCAATTCATTACATCTATGTTCAACATTATGTAGGACAATTTCACTTATGTTGGTAGAATTGAGCTCAACATAACACTCCTCTGCTCCCAACCACCAACTGGTTGTGGGTAGATTGTGCTCTTTCTCTAATATTGCAGATAATAAATGCTGGCCTGAAATAAAATTTATAATAATAAATTATTGACATTACAAAAGTTGTGGGTTTAATTCCCATTGTGCCTATGTCACAGTGACATTGTGTTCTACTATTCCACAAGTTATCTCAAAAACTGGACAGAAAGGGGTAAATAGTGTCTTAAAGTTCCCTCTGCCTACACTGCTTTGTGGAAAAGTGTGAAGCTACTTACCTTGCTTTTTAAAAATAAGAAATAAATCAGCTTCACACTGTATCCCACACACAGCAGGGTAGGCAGAGGGAACCTTGTGTTAAGACACTCCGTTCCCCACTTTCTGCCGAATTCTAGAGGCATTGCGTGTTGAGTGGCAGAACTCAACGCCGCGCTTAACCTCGACAGCAGAGCGAAGAAATGGAAATATAAATTTAAGTAAATATTTCATCTCCTCGAGTGGGGATCGAACCCACAACCAGTCGGTTTTGCAGTCACACCTCATGCCGCTGCGCCACGACTGGCCTTCGACTACCTTGCTTTTATTTTTTGTTAAAAGTTGAAATACAATTTTTAATAAGAATATACCTGAATGTTGTTGCATATGATCAAATCTTCTAACCCAATTTATTTTTTGTACTACATCAGTACCTACTTCTACAGGTTTTTGAGTGAAATGCAAAGCTTCATCTCCTTTACGCAACACTTGTAAGACTTCTATGTCATTCAACCAACCAATGTCATGGGGCTTTAAAAAATATAAAATAAATTATTACAAAAATGTAATTTTTTTTATATGTGGCTTTTTCTGCATCATTGAATGGGGATAAGTAACTTATGATTTCTGTTGTCTAACAGAACTCTAAGTTCACATCATGTCTTATACATAGCTGGACCTTAGCTTTGAACAGATCTGTTCGTGTAATATTTTTTTTATTTTCAAGGCAATTTTTTTGTAAATAAAAATTTATGAGGTGGGCCCAAGACTATCATGAGGTGGACATGTTGATGGATCCTAGGTAAAGTGTCGAAAGCGAAAAATCGCCAATTTTATCACTCTTGTAAATTACTAAGAAGTGTAGTTCTAATGAACATTTTTCAAAAATAAAAAAAAAATATGTGTATGTTGTCGAAAACTACCCTTGTTAGTAATTCAAAACTGCAATAAAAGATACTTACAGTTTTTGCTTTCGATATCTTACCTAGGGACTATCAATGTATACATTAAAGTAAGAAAATTAATTACCATTAGTATTTTTACATATATTTTTTCAATTTCTTCATATACTTGGACAATGTGTGATATTTTTTTATTAACCATGCATATTATGCATATAAATATAGGGCAAATGGAAAAGAATTAAGAATTTTTCACTAAATTCTGCTGCTCAGCTCCAAAATTGGTAAAACAAATAAAGAAATAAACATTTAATTACAAATAAAATTAAAAATTAAATCAGCTTCACGCTGTATCCCGCACACAGCAGGGTAGGCAGAGGGAACCTAGTGTTAAGACACTCCGTTCCCCACTTTCTGCCGAATTCTGGAGGCATTGCGTGTTGAGTGGCAGAACTCAATGCTGCGCTTGACCTCGACACCAGAGCGAAGAAATGGAAATATAAATTTAAGTAAATATTTCATCTCCTCGAGTGGAGATCGAACCCACAACCAGTCGGTTTTACAATCACACTTCGTGCCGCTGCGCCACGACTGGTCTCAACATTTAATATAAGAAATAATTAATTATTACCTGTCCTCCACCCGCTGGAAATAAAATCGTATTTTCTAATGTTACTTGGTAACCTTTAAATTTAGATACTTTTCCATATTCCACAATAGGCTCTTTGGTCTCTTCACATTTTACTACTTTTGAAGTAAACTGATAAATTAAATAATTAGTAGTACAATATTTTTTATGAAATCATAAAATTCATGACAGTAGTTTATATTTGTTAATTATTAAATAGGCCGAAGGCCTCCATAAATATTATTAAATTTAAAATAGCCAATAACCTTATAAAGCTACAATGGCATACCTCCTTCAAAAAGCTATCTTCTTGACATTTAAACACCATTTTTTTATGTTTTTTTTTAATTGTAATAATGCGAACTATAAAGTATTTTCAATTTAAATATATTTTGTTTTTACACTCAAAGTTTTAGCAAAGACTTTTTTAGCTGAATGTCAAAATTCAAATATATATACGAAAACAATTATCTAATATTTATAGTTTGACAGCCCTAATGTTGTGTTGCTATATGCCTTTTTCATTTTAATTTTGGTCGTTTTTAAAAGTACTATATAATAAAATATATAGCCTAGGTAACATATAAAAATAGTATAATATTGAAACAAAATTCACATTAGTTTACATTAGTAACTTATTAAAGTTATAAGGAAATGTTTATGTGAAATGAATACTCGGCACTATGATTTACTGCATTTTGTCATACTTTGACAGTAGGATAAAAATCTTATAAAATATATTTATTGAATAATGAACACTTTTACGAATAAAAAAATGCATATACAACAATAACATATATAATATTTTATTAATCCATTATTTATTTTTAGAATAATTAGTTAAAGCTTGATCCAGAACTGATATAGCAAAATCAACGTCTTTCCGATTGATACACATCGGTGGCTTAATTCTTAATACCTGAAAAAAAAAAACATACGATTATATTTAGGACCTAATCTTTTTCATCAATTATTGTACTATCACATTACATAATCAAGTCATGTGGAAGAGATTATCTTAATTCTTAACGTATCTGTAGATAGAAAAATTTAGCTTACATTGTACCATCTTCCACCGCGTCCTATTAATACGCCAAGATCCTTAATAGTTTCCATTATTTCCGAAACGTCGCTTACACTAAGTGCTTGTTTTGTACCAGGCTCTACGAGTTCTACTCCTAACATTAAACCCTTTCCACGCACGTCGCCAATAATTGAATGTACATTTTGTAACTGCATTAACTGTTCAATGAAGTATTTTCCAGTAATTTTACAATTTTCTTGAAGATTCTCTTCTTCAATTACCTGAAATATTTACAGTAAAGCTTTCATATTTTAATGATCAATTATTTGTAACCAATTAGACACGTTTCAAGAATGGGATTATTAAGGATGTATGTACAAGTGTACCTTATTTTTAAATTATTATTACTTGATTTGTACACCGCAATATACAATAAACATAGAAATATTTATATTGAAAACAAAATGCACAAATTATTTTTATGTGAAATTGACTTGAATATAGTAAATTTTTACCTCCAAGACTGCTTTTCCTACCGCAGCGGCCATAGGATTACCACCAAAAGTATTAAAATATGATGCTTTTGTATGAGCGTCTGCTATTTCTTTGGTGGTGACCACAGCCGCCAACGGAAATCCGTTGCCAATTCCTTTAGCTAATGTTACAATATCTGGTACAACGCCATGACTTTGGAAGCCCCAGAATGCATCACCTGTACGGCCAAAACCTGTTTGTACCTGTTTCATAAATGTAAATTATATAAAATTAATTAATTTATATTTCAAAAGGTTTAAAAAAACAAAAAGTGGGGGACAGCGAGATAAGGCTATAAAATGATATTGCAAAATTTGTAAGTAATTGTTATTACCTCATCTGCAACAAATACTCCACCATATTTCTTAATTAATTGACTAGCTTTCTTGATATAACCTCTCGGGAATTGTACAGCACCGTTCACACCCTGAATAGATTCTGCAAAAAATGCTGCCACATGACCTGCTGGTATTGAATTTTCTAGGAGCTGTAAAATAAAAAATATAGGATTTACAATATATTCCGTCAGTTGTAATGTCAGGAATCCACGATTTAAAATCTTTGACTTTTATTGTGTTAGTTAGAGAGTGCTGCATCATATTTTTCTTCACCATTTGGAATACAAAGTTTCTAAAAGTCTTGAAACTGGAAAACTGATTGTAGATTCTTTCTGTCTATTTTACAAGAAACGAAAATAAAAAGTTACAGGCGTTTTTTAAATTATTATGAAAGATTATTATATGTATATATGAAAAATATTACCTCGCGCAGCTGATGTATGTATTTATCGGAGGAAGAACAATCTTCAACACAATTACACGAATCACGGACTTGCGAGAGTGAGTCTCGACATCCACCCCAGACGCCTCTGAACGGATCTGGTAGCATTGCCTGTGCATTTTAATGATTTCTTTTAAAACTGGTATGGCTCTGTTGGGCATTTCCAATATATCATATGGATCTAGTATCAATCTTTAACTTGGAGGCATAATTATATTATGAACATTTTTCAATATAACTATAAATTAATAGACATAACGTAAACGCAAAACACAATACAAGAAGAAATTTGTTTAACATAAAAGGCAACTTTGAAATATATTTAATAATAATAGCCAGTGAAAGTTTATATATTGAATTTAAAAATATAACATGTCTTTCAAATAGTAAATGACTAAAAGAAACTCCTAATTATGCTATTAGAAGTGTATTATAGGTCATATTGCATTTAATTTTAAGTTGTAATTTACATGATGGAATCCAGCTGGTACAGGTATCGGTAAACGATAGGATTGCGTCGCTGTTAGACCCATAAGAGTGCTGGAGAGACCGTGATAGCAACTTTGTAGCGATATAATATCATTATTTCCAGTGTAAGCCTTAGCTAACAACATCGCGAGATCATTAGCTTCAGTCCCACTGTTTACTAAATATACAACCTGAAAGAAATTGAAAATATTCAGAGATTCCTTTTATAATTTATTACAAATATACACAGTAAAATGAGATATAGATGAAAACAATGTATTAAATTTTTTATATGAACGTAGATGTTTTTATTAGAAACTTTTCACTCAGTTATTAGAGTAAAATATGAAAAGTGAAAACTTTAAGATTGGCAACACAGTAACATCTTAGTTTTAATTACACAAAATTCTAATTTTGTTTGCTAGATTTTTACCTTTAGATCTCCGGGAAACTTTGAAATAAGTTGTTCAACATATTCATATATTTTCGGATGTCTATATATATTAGTCGTGTGCCATAACGTATTAATTTGGTCATGTAGTGCAGCAGAGACTTTCCTAAAAAAAATGTATATTCTTAATTTCGATTCTTTTGACATGATAATATTTTATAAATCTGCATGCCCGAAAAAGCGTGACTCATTGTCACGTTCAGCCTGAGTCAAGCGTACAAGCAAGAGCGCGGAACAAATGATCTTATTTAGAAAACGTATAAAAATTTTAACGTAACGTAACTCTGACCACTAAGCCCTACGTTTTCAAATAATTTTGAGAACGTAGGGCCTAGTGGTTAGAGCGCCTGGTCGGTTTCCAGTAGGCGCGGGTTCGAGTCCCGCTACGTTAAAATTTTTGTACGTTTTCTAAATAAGTATTTTTCTTTCCTAAGTGTGGAATAACACTTTAAAAAAAATGTTTAAAAGCAAATAATCTTCTATCATTAGGTACGATAGGCGTAAGAGGCCGACGCATCTATCCATTCATTGTTACTTGTAATTAAACAGCTATTTTACAGACAATCAGTTTATTATTGTAATGTTGAGCCCTGCGTATTTTCTCATCCAATAATATAAGCAAAATTAAGCACATTTAACATTACATAAATTAAAATTTTTCAATATACAATTTGATTAAAATATAATAAAACACTAACATCATATCACTTTAAGTTTCATGTGAGAAACAATTTCTTTTGGCACGATAAATACTTCGCATAAATAACATTAGAATAGTTCATTAGGTATTCATTAAGCTAAGTAGCTTCTCCTTTGAACTTTTATAAATATTTATAGCTATTAAAAGGGCTTTCCTATCAAAAATATAAATATAAATATTTTTTCTACTTACGGATGACAATGACCAACAGATACAGTAACGATTCCTCCAAAAAGGTCAAGATATCTTCTACCTTCATGGTCAAAGAGCCATTGAATATGACCCTGGTGGAGAACCACTGGGCGTTTGTATAGATCGAATACCGCTGGTGGAATATTGACTGATTTTATTTCATTTGTTTTTTGTACGGAGGGTCCCTTAAATATATAAGATAAAGCTCTATGTTAATATTTTACATATAAATTGTACGTCCAAGGATGAATTCGTAAAAAATATTTAACAAATATATATCTTCTTACATATTCTACGGGGAGTGTGAACACCACTTTAAATGACACCATAATTTTAACTACTCCATAAAAGCCTAATACAATTTTTTTTTCCCAAAAATGAAAAAAATATTTTTTCAAACAAAATAAACAATAAAATTGGTGTTTTAAAATAAAATGCCATTTGTCAAGAACGACGCACGCACACATAAACCTACCAAAGGGAAACCGCCGCATACGTCTCATTCCGAAATCGAGTCGTAGATATTAGCGACAAAGTTCAAAGTTAATTAACCTTTAGTAGTATTATTGTAGTAGATGCGTTTACGTTATTCGCATCTTTGCGTAACTACGTCACACGAAATACTGGTATGGATGAACATCGTAAAAAGAAAAATAATCCTACGTCTAAACTCTTGAGTTATCTTGATTAATTTCTTTAGGTATGGGTTTGAAATATTTTACCCTATATGCTATTTCCGTAAAAGGAGCGCTGCCTCTTCTTTCCTGTATAAGTCATCGCGATTAACAAGTCACGTTTTAATTCTTAACGAAACTCAACGCCACTCGCACTTTGCCTCGTTACCGAAGATAGGAAATGAAAATAATTTATTTCCGTGAATGAAAACCGAACTCAAAATCATCGTACTTACAGACACACGCGTATACCACTACGCTACGACAGCCTCAAAAAATATTTATGTCATAAATATTTTACTCACGGAATAATCTTTAGGTGTGAAATTGCATTTTGGTAATGCGGCAGAATAACTCCGTCTGAGCACATTAAAGTAGAATCTTGGTACTGAAATAAAAATATAATCATTTTTTTTCACCAAAATATACTTATATATCTTTTTAAAAATATTAGTTGTTTCATTAAAAAGAGACACTATTAAATATAGCTAGAAATATTAAAGAAATGTAAAACCTTGCTTTGCCATTGCCGTATATAATGTAAATACGGTAGGTACTAAAGCTAAACGAACTTGAATAAACCTAATATGAATAATAATAAATCGTGACCGTTGACTTTTGACTATGTTAATAATTGTGAAAGATATTAGGACATATACACATCAAATAATTTCGGGTTTGTACAATGAAGTATTAAAAATTAACTGGTCATTGAAGCCCAGTCTGACTTTATAGTAGATACGGTGGTTGTAGAATCGATTCCTATGTGGAAAATGATATTATCATTTTTATTTTTTATTATTTTTGTATTTACTACTTAACATTACCTAATTGCAATAGCTGGTTACTTAACTACTTACGTAGTTTAGTTAGTATAATTTTATTATATAGTGCCTTTATTTTTTTTTTATTCATATTTACGCACAAGTGATAATTGTAATTTTTAACAAAAAAAAACCGTCTTCAACCGGACGTAGAGAACTTAGTGAATTATCACTAATAGACAGAGAGAGTGCCTGGCTTTAAGAAAGTCTCGTCTTTTTTCCGCCAAAAGCTGGAGGCATTGCATGTTGAGTAGTGGAATTCGACGCCACGTTTTGCCGCGACACCAGAGCGAATAAATGAAAATATTAAATTTTTTTATTTCCTCGAGTGGGAAATGAACCCACAACCTGTAGTGTTTATAGTCGCACGCTTGTGCCCTAGTCTTTCTGTTATATTTATACATTAAAATATAAAACACCTAAAGTATGAGAACTCATATTCTTCTATATGTGTGCTTGTAATCACAACTTAATTTTTTTTATATCACACTGTCACGTGTTTATTTATTGATAACAATGATTGTGTATTATACCAAAAAAATAGTTTGACAAATATCTTATCACTTTACACAACTCTTACGTAACATTATTTCCAAGAATTTATGAATGTTGTGAAAGAAGACAAATTTTGTGATTTTTTATTCGAAATACGTATTTTAAAACAACACTTAAATAATGCATTTGAAAATAAATTCATTTATTTTTAACATTGTTAAAGTCTTTATCAATACTTAGGAAAGAAAAATACTTATTTAGTAAAAAAACGTAAAACGTATGAAAATTTTAACGGAGCAGAACTCGAACCCGCGGCTTCTTGAAACCGACCAGGCGCTCTGACCAGTAAGCCATATGTTGAACGTATTTTCATACTTTTTCCAAATAAGTATAACTTCATATAGTTTAAGCAAATTACTTTTGATTGAGGAAGATAAAAAGTTATATAAAATTTATTTATATATTTATGCATATATTTATTTAGTAAGTGGTCAAATTCAATTCGTGATCACATCAAGCATGTTGTTAGACCTGGAAGCTGGAAATTTGGAATCTTTCTCATTTTTCAACAAATATCTACTTAGTCAGATATTTGTTGAAAAATGAGAAATACTCCGAATTTACAGATAAGAGTACATATACATAGCTTTAGTATTATTTAAAAACAAAGTATAAAAATATTTTTTAATCTGTTTTGAATATTTTTATCAACGTAAAATCTTTTCGCAAAAGCAAAAAACATAATTATTTAATGACTTTAATTAATCATTAATTACGTAATTATTTACAATTTTTAGTAATTTAATAATTACATTATTTATTAATTACGGTTTTTATTGAACCGATAATTTTGTTTTTTTACATCACTAGTAACAGTATGCCTTCCACGTCAATCGAGTTGGAAATACAATTGGCATTGGTGAGATCGAGTGGCCGTATTGTGTCGGGTGAATGGCTCTAAGTCACCACTAAATAACTCATTTTATTAAAATACGTCCATAATATAACACAAAAATGAATTTAATCTACCTTACGTTAATAGTTCTGCCTGCGGCGTTACTCTGTTTCCAAAGCGGTAAGTTATTTTTATTTAGAAAGTATTTTCTGCAAGTACGTGGCATAGTATTTAGTTTATTTTTGAAAGAAAGTGTCTATAAATAATTTTCTATTAAGTGAGATCAAGCATCTTTTAAAACATAAATTATATTAAATGAAGCTAAGGCACAAATTATCAGCGAAATTAATGAATCTGTCTTCAATCAGAATCATATGAGAAAATATAAAAAATCATCTTGTCTTATTTTTAATATTACTATATGTAAAATCTTAAAATTACAATTTTTTTTGTTTCTGTTCCATAATTAAAGACTTTTTACCATTTGCTTTGTAATATTCATTTTATTTTCTGAGTAATACCTTCCCAAGTAACTATATTCCTATGTAAAGAAAAAAATAAACGCAATCTAGGAATTTTATGAACCATCTGTTACATTGTGTTTACTTTCATTTTCCATAATGAAATGGACTCAATTTCATATGTTGTTACCACATAAAATATTCCATATTGCAATATGTGTTAAGAAAAGTTATAAGTAGTCTTAATTTAATAGAACAGTAAGAACAAATTAGAAAGCCAATTGACATTTATTTTCAAAATGCATGCTTACTTTATTTTTAATAATCAGTATTTCATTTATTCATTTAAAATTTTCTATATCTTTTACTTCACAGTGTTACATTAACACAATTAAGAAAAATGTTTATTTATAATAAAATTGCTTTTATATCTTCTTAGCAAACACAATCTTTGCTCGTGCTGAAGAAGATGAACTCGATGATGTAGTGGATATTGAGGGTGAAGACAACCAAGTAGTGGGTGAAGATGCGCTTGATGAAGATGACTCAGTTGTAAAATCATCACAGGATGTTGATACTACTATTTTGTTCACAAAACCCATAACAAACTATGGTGATGTGGCATTTGGTAAGTTAAAATTACATTTAGATTTAAAATGATTTAATTTTAGTTTAATTCTAATATTAAACTAAAATTAATCTACTTAGAAATATTTTCTGAAAAATCAGATGTATAAGACAATTTTTTTACCTATACATATAGGTTTCTTTCATATTATTAAATCAAAAAATATTTAAAAGATATGTTGAAGGAAAGCTTATGCCACATTGGGGCAGCATTACTCTGTAAATATGATGGCTATGGGTTCAATACTCACATGTTTTATCTATTAAGCACTGCCTGAGCTCTGGCACTCAACACATGATGTCTTGAACATTGGGCATTGGCATTCACTGCATATTATGTGGGAATTAGAAAGATTAGTTAGTTATATTCACTTAGATATTAATATTCATAAATGTAAAATGACATGAAATAAAATTATTTACAGATTTACAAGCTGGCTTCCCTGTCGAGTTCCTCGTTGGTTTCATTAACAAAGGTTCTGAAGATTACATTGTTGAGACCATGGAAGCTTCCTTCAGATATCCCATGGATTATACATATTATATTCAGAATTTCACTGCATTGCCCTATTTTAAGGAGGTAAAACCTAGAGAGGAAGCTACTTTTGCCTACTCCTTTATTCCCAATGAAGCTTTCGCTGGACGACCATTCGGATTGAACATTCAACTCAATTATAGAGATGCCAGTGGAAACTTTTACCAAGTAAGATAAACATATATTATTCTTTAGTTGCAATTATATCCTATATGTATCAAGGCAGAGTAAGAGTCTAGTGTCAAGACATTCTCTTCTCCACCTTTGTCCAATATATGAGAAATAGGAGAAATTGATTTATGAGAGAAGAGAAATAAAAAAAAAATTTTCGACTGAGATTGGAGATGAATCTTCAAGTATCGCATTTAAAGTTAGACACTATCTCACTACACATTGATGGTCTCTGTATATTTTATATAATACACCTAAAAGTGGTAATTGTGATTGTGGAGTAGCAACACAGCACCAAACTGTGAATGTGACTGTTGTGAATACAATTCCCACTCAGTGGAATAAATTATTTTAACTTCCTCACTCTGGTAAGAAAATTAAGGGAGTTGAATTATATCACTCAAAACATAATATGTTGTGTAATAGTTGGTGCATAAAGAATTGAGTGTCTTAACACTAGATCGTGTCTGTCTAGCAGGACTATATATGACAAATAGATGCACTTGTAATTTATATAAATAATTAATTGCTATAATTAAATATTATTTTTGTAATTACTACCAGGATGCAGTCTACAACCAAACAGTCAACATTGTTGAAGTATCTGAAGGTTTGGATGGGGAAACCTTCTTCCTCTACATATTCCTCGGGGCTGCTTGTGTTTTAGCTCTAGTTTTGGGTCAACAAGGCTTGTCTTCACTTGCACGTCGTAGGTCACCCAGATCTGCTCCCAAACCCTTAGAGACAGGAACAGCAAATGATGTCGATTATGATTGGTTGCCTAGAGAAGTTGTTAATCAGCTTAGTAAGTCTCTTTTGTGATATTTTAGTTATAAACACTGTGTGTAGGATTTTTTTTAATTTACCATAATAAAAAATGAAAGATAAAATGTTACCTTTGGTTTTAGTGCATTGAAAATGATAAATTACATGAATAAAACTCAGTTTTTATATGTTTAGAACACTTAAAGATAATAAACAATAGCTATATGCTATCTTAATAGCATATTACTACCACTTTGAAAAAGTATTTATGTATATAAAATATTTATGTGTATGAAATATATTCTAATTTATATTATATTATTACAGAAAAATCACCCAAAACTCCAAAACAATCTCCCCGTTTGAGGAAAGTGAAAAGATCGGCTGGTGATGACTAATCAATCACCCATTTAAAAAAACACCAAGCTCTGCCTGAGAAGGCATAGAAATGTGTGTTAAAACAATTTAAATAGAACTAGGCTGAATAAATCTCATCCTTTGTCAATTTCCATGCATTTCCGATGTTGTCTAGTGTTGTCCATTTGTGGCCTATTTCTATTTTTTTATTGTTTAAGTGAAGAGACTGTGTGATTAGTTTATAATGTGTTGAGAGTAAATTATGGAACAAACAGTGTGGACAGCTTTGTAATAATGTTCGCGATATGAGAAGACATTATTTAATAAAATGTTAATTTTTTATTTTAGTTTCATTATATAAATCTTACTCCTAAATAATAAACTACTTTAATTTTATTTAGTTGCAGCAATCGCTTAAATTTTATATAACATATTAAAAAAAAAAATTAAGTATTAACTCCTAATTTTTTTTTCTGTACTAATAAGAATTTTATGTTAATATTTTTTCTCACATATTTTGTATTAAAATTATCTACCAATATATCTACCCAAGAAAATAAGTATAGGTCATTAAAGCATTTAATACTTTTTAGAAAACATAAAAATTTGAACATAGCAGGATTTCGACCTGCAACTAGCCATACATTCTCATCGAGCTACATCGATAACTTATGTTGCTAGCACTTCTGTAGGGAGATTTTTAAAAAGCATTTTTAGAAATCTTCCTTCATAGGTGCAATATATGTGGTAGGCATAATCTTATCCTATTAATAGATGTATCATAAAATAAATCTATAAGAATGTCGTCCAAATCCTATATTTAAGGACGTGGTATAGCTATACGATTTTTTTATATATTAATTTACGAGCATGTACCAGTAAAGTTTAGTTGTAAAAGTTTTATACACACACACATATAATTAAATTTCAAAGACGTTATTTAAAATAAATAATGCTAAATAAAAATACTGTAATTCTGTGTATGTGTTCGAGTTCCATTAAAAATATTTACCGAACTTAATATTAACATTGTCAGCACTAATTCATTCAACCTTTGAATATCTGTGCTACAAATTCATTACAAATATATATTATCTGTCATCTTTCCTTTTCGTACACGCTCGTTGCGCAGCACGTGTGTAATTTTTCTTTTGCTCGATATCTATAATAAAAAATGGATAAACCTAACGTTTTGGCTCGCGTAATGAAAGTCCTGGGCCGCACAGGATCCCAGGGTCAATGTACCCAAGTGAAGGTGGAGTTCCTTGGGGAGACCAGCCGCCAAATCATCAGAAACGTGAAGGGGCCAGTTCGTGATGGAGACATCTTGACTCTTCTGGAATCTGAACGTGAAGCTAGGAGATTAAGATAAAATGGTAATTATAATGACATTATTATTTATAATACTGATTTGTGTATATTGACGTGAAGAATGGTTACAGTTGGTAAATTCTAGATAGATCGATGAGGTTGGTTTGTCATTTTTGTTAGTTGCTACTATGGTCTTTTATTTTGTACGTTTTATAGCGTAGTATAAATATTAATTATGTGTAATGGGGCATTATGCCAAGTAAAACTACTTTAAAAGGACTTTTTTACGGTGTCTTAGATAGATACACTTATCTTTTAGTTTTACTTGCTACGATTTATCGAGTCAATAGCATTAAACGAAAATTAAATAAACGCATATGAAGTCTGTAAATACAATAATGTGTGTTTGTTACTCTTTATAATTTATATTTATTTTATTATTATTTATTATCTACTTATATACTTGTTTGATATAATAAACAATAGAATATTTATTATATATTTAGATACCATTACCGTAAATATATATATATATACACATATATTTATTTATTTCCATTATAAATCACAAACTAAGGAATAAATATATTAACAACTAAGGCATAAAAATAACTAAACAAAAAACTAAGGAATAAAAATAACTAAGTGAGATTCTAGCTGCAGATGGTTTAATAGAGGTGAAGGTTTGAACCCCACTACATTCAATTTTTAAATTTCTAACTACTATCTTAGTATAACAGACTTTAAGAATAATATTTATTAATATACAATTTTCTTTTATTTTCAGGGTCAGCTCAAATCTTCATTAGGTTAAATTTAATTTTTATATGTAACCAATTATTATAATAATGAAACATCAAAACCGTCAAAGATACCATCATAATGTAATCTGCTTAAATACATAATTAAAACACAATTCCTGAGTTTATTACTTACTTCTTCCATGATGTCCTATATCCCATAATGAACAAGTATTTTTAATGTCATGTTTAATATTTTTTTTATTTTTATGCTATATCCTGCATTTAGTAGGATAGGCAGAGGAAACCTAGTGTTAAGACACCATTTACTACTCTCTCAATTCCCTTGTCTTTACCAGAATAAGGAAATGAAGATTATTCATTCCTCTGAGTGGAAATTGCTCCTACAACTGCTGTGTTTACAGTAAGAATGATCTTCTGCAGCGAGACTGCTCAAATTATTGGTAATATGAAAGAAAAAAGTAATATGAAAGAAACAGGGTAGGCAGAGGGAACCTAGTGTTAAGACACTCCTTTCCTCACTTTCTGCCAGATTCTGGAGGCATTGCATGTTGAGTGGCAGAACTCAACGCCGCACTTTGCCTCAACACCAGAGCGAAGAAATGGAAATATAAACTTAAGTAAATAACAAATTGATTTAATAATTAAATTTACAGAATTTAATAATAACGTTGGCAGTACTAATTCATTCAACCTTTGAATATTTGTGTATTATACTAAGTATGTTCAGTAAATATAACTTATTTTATGCAATATTTAAAAAACAAATGAAGAAAATCTGTGTGTGTTATATTTGGACTTTACTCTCGGTAGGATCATATAGCAATATTTTGCAAATAAATTTATGTAAATTGATAAATTATGTTTAGTTAGACCATTATTTTGTTTATTTAAGATTCTACTAAGCTAGGTGAATATTTTTTTTTCTGACAGTTTCAATACATTTAAAATTTCAAGTAATTATTATTTCTATCTAATTTTTTTATCAATTTGATCATCAATATATTCATCAAACATCAAGGTTACTTCTGTAATGTTCACTTAGGTCTTTTAAAGTATGTGGGAGATTTTAGAGAAGCCTAAAATATGTACATCATAAAAACAGTGTTTCTAGTGGAAAGTTTAATGACCTAAGGTGTACTATATATACTTATATATAGTACATGCTTATTATATTTATGTAGTGAGGCCAGTTGTGGTGGAGCAGCACAATGTGTGACTGTAAAACCGACTGGTTGTGGGTTCAATCCCCACTCAAGGAGATGAAATATTTACTTAAATGTATATTTCCATTTCTTCTCTGGTGTTGAGGTGAAGCGCGGCATAAAGTTCTGCCACTTAATGCCTCCAGAATTCGGCAGAAAGTGGGGAATGGAGTCTTACACTAAGTAGGTGCTGTGTGCAGGATACAGCTTGAAGCTGATGATATTTATGTAGTAAAGATTAGTTTTTTAATCATTAAGAAATGGTTGAAATCATTAAATAAAATCATGTGCCTGTAATTTATAACATATTATTTAAACCAAAGATAAAAATTTGTCACACAGTTATCATTAGGACTAGATTAATGAACACACAATACAAATTGTAAAATATCAAAAATAAAATACATGTATGTATTAAGTATTTAAAGTACAAAAGTCCAGTTTAAAATTTCAATTTTATTCACAGCATGATAATTTTCATCATAATATTAATAATAACAATAACTATACATTTGTAATAATCACATAGTTAATAATAAGACAACAAAGGAAGATACATAAGTACACATTAGCAACCATCGGTTGATATCCTCATCGGACTCCTACACCATCATAAGTAAATGAAAAAAATATATATATTTACAAAAACTTTCATTTGTTTAGATTGTGAGTAAATCCTGACCCACTGATTTTCTCACAACATAGTTGACCTGGAACACTTGGTTGTACTTTGAGCACGTCGTAATTTTAATAGGACGCTATTAAGTGTCGTATTTTTCATCTTCACACTGACTCGCCCAAAAAAGGCAATTGCCGATGCCGCTATAGCATATTAACGTAACAGTCGCTAAGAAAACAACACTACACACTATACACGGCTTTCTTTCTAAAAAGAATCCAATTAGATAAATCACCATAAACATGACGTGCGTATTCACTAACGCCGGGTTTACGGGCTTTGGTATTAAAAGCACGGGTATCAACCATTGTAAACAATACATTGCGATATTGGCACACCGTTTAGGACCGTTCTATATGCTAGGAAACTAAATATAATACTATCAGTGTGGCAAACGACATGTTTTAAGCACTATCTTTCTTATTCCGTATTATAATGTCAAGGTATCAATTAGTTTTTTGGTATGTCGACGTTCGTATAGTCTAATTTTGACACTGACAGAAGATAGGTTTTTTTTAAAATTTGTACTGGTGTTGCTAGTTCTCAAATTAACTTATTAGATTTCAAAAAGTATTTAAAACATTGGCACGATGTATTATTATTATAAAAATATTTGAATTTTTTTTTAATTTTATAAGCGATATATACTTTTATTATACAAGAGAATAAATTTTAGATTTTTAAATATAAATTATTATAAAAAATACATTTAAAAATATAAAAAAAAGTAAGTAGTTAGTAGTTTAAGTATTATTAAGATATGCTGACACTAGTGTTATTTATATGTAACTACGTGATGTCATTAAAAATGCCGTGAAACTAAAAAAAAAAAAAATTATCTACATATAAAAAATGACCGTTATTTTTTAATAGTTTTGCAAATCAGGTTTCTTAATTCACTAATAATTGATTTTCGTTTTATAGTATTAAGAATGTTTAACTCGGATACTACTTGAACTTCACTGAATTTCAACCCGGTTCATTTAAAAAAAAACCAGACAAAATGACTTTTAAAAGGCAAATTTGTCAGTTCTTTGTGGGGCGATTTTCCAGGATTCATCATCATATAAAAATGTAATTAATTAATAATAACATTAAATTGAAAGTAACCATTAGTGTAACTTGCATTTAATGCGCCAAGTTTGAATTCCCTATTTATATTTTTTCTCCATTGCAATTGCAATTTCTCGAAGGCGAAACAAATTTGATATCACTTCCCTGCTACCTACGAGTATAAACACGCTAAAATCTGTAACAGAACAACTAGTAAGCGACGACTAGTTTTAAAGTACTTGGGTAAGTTTTTTTCGGGTATCGTTTGATTTGCTACGCTCTAAACGTCGGTTGTCGTGTCTTGACCAGACAAGTTCCCACTCATCTGGTACATAGTTATAAACAGTACTTAATATTATTTTAGATAATTATGACACAATATTGTACATCTTGCTTGCAACTATTAACTGATAATATTAAATTAAATACTAAATTTATATATTTCATGATTTCGGCAAGAGACATCAAAAGTCGCACTTCCCTGTGTATCATTTCTACCAAGTGCAAATAAATGCATACTCTCCATTGAAACTGGTAATAAAAAGCTGTTTTTAAGCAGTAAAGGCGCGTGCATTTTCATAGAGAAGGAAAAGAAGTGGAAAGAAAGTGAATCAGACGATTATTCAAGTCTAATTTATTTAAGTTTTATATAAAGAAGATACGACTGATCAAGAGTGGATCCAATGCATAATGTGTTATCATTTTCTTCTTTTTCTTCTTCTTAATGTTAATCTCTGCGTATGTTGCCAGGGTCTGCCGTCTTTCTCAACCTACTCCACTTAACATTTTCGGTGGTTATTCCATTAGCTCTTATGTCCTGCGTCACGATATTCAACCACCGCTTCCTGGTGCGTCCGGGCGTCTGAGAGGTCTCACTTCAAACGTAACAAGACACTTTCAACCGACATAGTTGGTAGGCCGGCTGCGACGTGACCATACTATTTCAGGCGACACTCTTGGAGTCCGCTACGTCACGGACCCCCAGACTACCTCGAATGAATATATTGCATATGAGGTCAGGCCGTGCTATGTTGTTATGCCGCATATCCACCTCAGCATCTTCAATTCCGTGACGTGGAGCTCCTCAGTGTTCCGAGATAGTGCTGCCCTGCATTCGCTAAGGATATTGGATAGATAATAAGGAAATCATCAAGAAATTAATAATATTATCATTTTTAACCTTACAACAACTCTAACAAAATTACGATACGAATAAAACAATATAAAGAATCTTAGAAAATCAGTCGCTCAATCTTTTATTTCTTTATGATATAGATAAAAGTTATAGTCCCTTTTTATTTCTGAGATAATGAATATAAGCTCAAATACAACTTTCAATTTAATTTTCACTACTCTGTATTTGTTCTCACTTTCCTGTCTCATCAAAAATAATGAATCGCTATAAAATCAGTATTAATTATAATATAATATTGTCTGGCCCATTAAATATTGGATATCTTTTAGTTAATTCTCGAACTCTAGTCACTTTTTATATCTACTTATTAATAACAAAAAGAGGAGATTCTACGAGAGAACTACTCGAATAAGGAATTCATAAAGAAATTAATAATATTATCATTTTTAAGCTTAAAAAATTACGATATGAATAAAACAATATAAAGATTCTTAGAAAATCAGGCGCTGAATCTTTTATTTCTTTTAAATATTTGTATTTTTCATGTATATTGCATGGACGTTAAAATGTGTTCACTTTAACGTCAATTATGTTTCAATTACTTTGTTATTTACTCTTAAACAGACCCATTATTATATGTCGGGTAACAAAATCTAATACCGTGCCTTTCTTCATTTTAATAGTGCTTACCTAGACCTATCCTACAAGCGTAACTTTTAAATAAAAACTCGACACGCAATGCCTCTAGAATTCTGTGGCAAGTGGAATCAGAGTGTATTATCACTAGGCTCCCTCTCCTTACTCTGTTATATGCGAGATACAGCGTGAACTTGAAAAAAAAATATCTTCCGAATCCAGTGTGAGATTCGACTGTATATCCTACGTAATTCCTATTTTTACCGTAGAAGCCAACTAAATGGCAATTTAAATAATGAAATGTTAATGTTGCGAAATTGTAGTTTTTTAGAGCTTCACATTGTATCCCGATTAAAACAGGCAAGGGGAACCTAGTGTAAAAACACATCGAACACTTTGTTGTTGAACACAACAAAGTGTTTATTTTCTAAACAACAAAGCTTAAATATGCTGCACCGCGTTCAACGCTGTGCATTGTCTTGTAACCAGAGTAAGTAAAATTAAAATAATTGATTGTCCAGACGACATCTAAGCGAAAAGTTAGATTCAAAACTAAATGTATGTTTAAAAATAAATGTAATATATGATTATATAAATTCTTCGACAATTAATTTAAAATACAGAATAAGATAACTAAGTATAACGAGTTTCTCACCGCCTATTCTTCTAAAGCAAACGCGAATGAGACGAATCAAAAAATCGATAATAATTAACAAAAAGACGTACCTAACTTCAAAGGAGCAACCCTATTTAATAATTGAAGTGTGAACACAGTAACAACTAACTAGCCAATTTTCACCTCCCGGTATTTATTGAACTCTGAGAGAGAGATACAGCTTTGTAGACTTTGTAGTTGTTACGTAAGGGTTAAATGAGACAGAAGTTTACGCAAATTGGTGTCTCAAGACGTGTCTATTTTAGCATATTCTAAAGGGGTCCCCTTTTAGTTATTTGATAAATTAAAAAATATATATCTGTATAATTGCTATGAGTTAAAAATATAAAAGAGGCCAGTCGTGGCGCAGGGGCACAAAGTGTGACTGTAACATCGACTGGTTGAGGGTTCGATCTTCATTCGAGAAAATGAAATATTTATTTACATTTATATTTTCATTACTTCGCTCTGGTGTCGAGGCAAAGCGCAGCGTTGAGTTCCGCCATTCAGCACGCAATGCCTCCAGAACTCGGCGGATAGTGGGGAACGGAGTGTCTTAACACTGGGTTCCTTCTGCATGCATACAGCGTGAAGCTGAAAAAAAAACATTTTTTTTAAAATATTCGTTTTAAGAGACAGGTGCTTGTTACGTTCACACACAACTCAAGAATCGGTGACTCGCTGAGAAGATTTCGCGTTACATTTCCCATACTTAGCTTAGAGATCTAAGAATTGTGACAATCACAATTTGAATTAAAAAAATTATGCAATGGTTCATACATTGTTCCCCGATCAATCGGTGAGTAGGTTTTTTTTAACTCTACGCTACAATATATGATCGAAAAGCCAGTTAATTTGCTTATATTGTTAGCATTAGTTATTTTATATACACTTCAGAGTAAATATTATTCGTAATATATAAATAGATAAATAATAATTTACGGCGAAATATTTTGATTTTTTCTTTTATCATATAATATATTAAAACATCTTATTATAAAATATTGTTCTCTTATACTAAACATTTTCCTCACTTATTTACTTCACTTACTTATTAAATGTAAGCTTGTATTTATATATATATATATATATATATATATATATAAGTGAAAAGTAGAGAACGGAAGAACAGTTATATATTTCATATAACTGTTCTTCCGTTCTCTACTCTTCACTCATTTAAGAGTAATTGTATGTTGGATGTGAATTGTATTAAACAAAATAAATATACCTATAGTGAGTATAAGTCCAATAATAGTTCAGCTATCCAGTAATTTCCTAATTGAGCTATAATGCCTAAAAATATAGATCGATATATTTTATTGTGGTAGAAAAAGATAACTTAGTGTTAAGAGTAAGATAAGATCTACATAAAAATATCGAGAGAAACGATAAGAGCTCAAAAAATTTCGAGACTGTGCTTATTTAACGGCGAAACTTAACGCCACAGTTAATCTTATCAGAACGGTATAATATAAATAACACAATACATATATTTACATTTGTATTTAAAAATAAATCGGAATCAGGGTCAATCTGGTGTTTTTCCATTGTGTGTACTATAACTTCAAAGTAGGATAAATATATTAAATAAATAAATCCGTTTCACGCTGTATCCTGCACACAGCAGAGTAGGCAGAGGGAACCTAGTGTTAACACACTCCGTTCCCCACTTTTTGCCGAATTCTGGAGGCATTGCGTGTTGAGTGGCAGAAATCAACGCCGCGCTTTGCCTAGACACCAGAGCGAAGAAATGGAAATATAAATTTAAGTAAATATTTCATCTCCTCGAGTGGGGATCGAACCCATAACCAATCGATTTACAGTCACACTTTGTGCCCCTGCGCCACGACTGGCCTCAATATATTAAATATTTTTTTTTATATCAAATTATAAACATCGGCAATAAAACTGTAGTACCTACCAGTACTCGTCCCCTGGTGGTCTCAAGGGAGTGCTTATCCATCACTCCTACTAATAAATAAAATAAATAGCCACAATAAATAGAACAAATAATATCGCTTACTTTCGTTACTTTCGTTAGGATTAAGTACAATATAATAATAGTGATGAAAGTGCTTCAGGGATAATAGATTTGAGGTCAGTAGAGGCTTAAGAGCACAAGCGTGTGACTGTCACCGTGACAGGAGGTGGGTTCGATTCTCATTCGAGGAAATATAATATTTGATATTTTCATTTCCTCGCTCTAGTAACGAGGCAAAGCGCGGCGTTGGGTTTCACCACTTAGAACACAGAATTCGGGGGAATATGGGGAACGGAAATGTCATAATGGGAAAAGAGTGTTTTAATACTAGTATCCTAAATTCCCATGTACCATCTACGTGCAGGATAGAACGTGAAGCTAAAAACACAATGGTTATGGGTCGATCCCTAGCCGAGAAAATAAATCATATTCATTTTCTCGTTTTGCTAGTCAAAGCCCACTCTTCGATCACAAAACAAAATGTCTCCAATTCGTTCGGAAGCACAAGGCACTCCGTCTTCTAAATAGTATTAAAATGGTTTAAGTGCGTATATTTAATACATTTTTGAATCATGCATTAGAGTATTCGTTTTTTAAAAATAGTTACTTAACTTAAAAAATCTATATAAATCTGTCCGATAAGTTATATAGATTAAATACAAGAAATTTAAATCCTAAGCACTGTTGGAATTTGAGCGACTTTCTTAGCAGTGACTTCAAGAACTTTCTACATAAATTCATTTCAAGAACATTTATGAAGAGGTTAGTCTGAATTATATGGATGGTACGAATTTTTTACGTTACATAAGCTAGATGAAGGACATAAAGTTCATACGGAACTGTGATACTTAATATAAGTAATCACGGATATAATAATCAAAAAAAATAAATATAAATATATTATAAAAAAAATATTAGCCACAGAAACAATAAAAATCAAAAATATAAAAAAAAAACATATGTTTNTAATGCCCAAATGTAAAGAGTTGAGCTGTAGTGGTAAAAAAATGTATTTTTTTATTTTAGAATATCAAATATCAGCTTTACTATCAATCTGGAAGCGGGGAAAAATGAGAAAAACAGTTTTAGATCCTTAATCGATATAAACAATCCATTAGAGTATTACGAAAATAAAATATTTCTTCATTAAGTCTAAGTATTTCAACGCACTTACTAGTGCATATAATTACAGTATCAATAAAGACAAAGTCAATTAATTGCTGAAAAACAAAAAGAAATCCATTTTGAATCGATTAAAATTAATCATATTTTAAATGACAGATGTGACAGTTAATTGACATTGACACATTGTCTGATGATTTTTCAATTTTTTTGCTTCACTTGTTTCTTCGTTTCGATGCATTGTGATTGCTTTTGACGACTATTGCTTTGTATTTTTTCTCAGTAATAACCTATTCTATAGAGGTTGATTTTATAGAAATTGTGCTGTAAACTTAATCATACTTTTTCCAAATCTCTAAAAGCTCAGTTCTCAGATTGCCAAAACTGACAGTATTTTCAGAAAGGGAATGATGTACCTGAATCTTCTAAATTATACTGTTTCGTCTCTTTACATTCTGGGCTCAAAAATGTATGCAATCGTTTCAGTCTCATTTACTTAAAATGTTATAAGATGCAAACAAATAACGGACAAACTGACTAACTTTTTTAGCTTCACGTTATATCCTACTTAGTAGAGTAAGCAGAGAGAACCTGGGAATCTAATGTTAAGACACTTCGTTACTCACTTTCCGTCGAGTTTTCCAGGCTTTGCATGTTGAGTGGTGGAACTCAACACCGCTCTTTGCCTCGTTACCAGAGTAAGGAAATGAAAATATTAAATATTTTATTCCATCGAGTAGGAATCGAATCCATAACCGTCGCCTTTACAGTCAAACGATGCCCGTTGTGCCCCTGCGCCACATTGGCCTAGAACTTATAAAAGAGATATTTAACATATAAATACAATCTTATTAAGCGATTAGCGCGTCGTTTTTTCAATAATATAATACGTATTACTTCTGATATACTTTGCCTGTTATGGCCAAGTCCATTTTTTTATTTATAACATAAAAGGAGAAACTTAAGACAGAAGGATCTTAATTAGATACTGAATAAATAAATAACTGTCTTGGTACTACATGAATCTGACAGCTTTTTACGACAGCTTATATAAGAACTCAGATGCGAGAATTTGTTTTTATTTACAAGTTATGTTTTTGATGGCATTTAATTTTCTAAAAAAAAAATACATATACAGCTTCACGCTGTATTTCGCGCACAGCATGGTAGGCAGAGGGAACATAGTGATAAGACACTCTGTTCCCCACTTCCCGCCCAATTTTTCAATACATTGATTGAGTGACGGAACTCAACGCCGGGCTTTTGCCTTGGTGCCAGAGCGAAGAAATTCTCTAAAGCTCTCTTGAATTTTACACATTATAAAATTATGAACTATATGAATTAGTCAAGGCCTGGTTTTAATTCATCATTTAGTTAATTTTATAAGTCATTAAAACCAAGTCATATGTCGTAAGAATTGGGTCATGATATCGCAACTAAGAAAAAAAATTCGTCTCATGCATAACTAAAAAAAACTATATTTTTTAAATGTCTACTGATTAATATTTTATTCCAAGCGAATAAATAAAAAGAGTAAATTTACTTTTGTGCACTGAAAAGATCAAATCTGTTCATTAAGTTCCTTAATTAGTTTTCGTAGTGAAAGCAAGATTAATTTAAAATCTCTTTGATATAATTACATTAGCCTTTAAGTTTATATAGTCAAGAGATATTGGCATGATGGTCGTGATTGACTGAATGAAAGAAATATAAGTATATCTATACATATAATAAAACTGTAACTTAATATATTCCGTCCATGTACAAATAGCTTGTACATGGATGGAATATATATGAGAAAATTAATAATTGGAAATATTTAGAAATGTAATAGGATTCAAAACAATGATTACTTGAATGAAACTACACATATGCGGTTAAATCTTAAAAAAAATTGAAAATACTCTTAAAAGGAGGGCAAAATTTGGTATTAAAGCCGCTAGTTTAAGCGATATCAGATGAAAGGTCTCTGGCTAAGTTAAGCTTGAATTTCAGAAAAATTTCGAGATCTCCAATACTTATAATAATTTTGTACGAAATCCTCGGTGGACGAGCCCGACTCACTTTATTTTTATCTCTAACAATTAAAGAAGATCTCCGAAGATTAATAAGAAAATAGAAAATTGTAGCGTTTTCACAATGTTACTAGACGTTGTGAAAATCACTACAATTTTCTGCGAATGTGAAAAGAATAATATTTTAAAATATAATAATTAATAAATAAGCCAGTTGAGGCCTGTCGTGGCGCAGGGACACAAAGTGTGACCGTAAAACCGACTGGTTGTGGGTTCGATCCCCACTCGAGGAGATGAAATATTTACTTAAATTTATATTTCCATTTCTTCGCTCTGGTGTCGAGGACAAGCGCGGGGTTGAGTTCTGCCACTCAACACGCAATGCCTCCAGAATTCGGCAGAAAATGGGGAACGGAGTGTTTAAGATACTTTATACATTAGGTTCCCTCTGCCTACCCTGCACTGTGCGGGATACAGCGTGAAGCTGATATAATAAATAATTTAATATATGTACATATGTTTATGAAATGGAATACACTTTCAACGTTATTTGTTATGCAAAACAGGTATTCATCAGCGATTCTATATATACAACCCATTTTCCATATCGAGCTCATTTCAATGGTTACTCTTTTTGCTGACAATTTTAATTGATTGGGTCTCGTTATATTACTAGTAAAATATAACTAAAATTTCTAGATTCAAATTATCAATAGAATGGTATGTTTAAAAGGATTCATTAGTAGGTAAAAACTAGATATATGAAAACGGTGAGTTTAGACACTAGCTTCATTCTGCCTCTGACTCATCTATGCGGGGAAAAACTGAAAATATTATTTAATTTATTATAAACATTTATAACTCTTATAAATTTTTTTAGAAGATTTTTCTGAGCTTCAAATGACTATAGACCAGAGTGTTTGATATTAATTTCAGATTGATACCTTCACACAATCTCGAGATAAATGATCTGGATAAAGAGGCAGACGGGCAAAAAAGTGATTGTATAAGGAATCCGTTCTTACCTTTTGAGATACGGGTTAAAAGGTCGAGCTTATAATAATAAATATTTATATATTTTTTAATGTGAGTAAACCCTTTTATGGGTACGTTGCTCGAGTGGGGACACGAGCGGGTTATGTAGGACGTATGGACCGACAGATAATGCCGTCCACACTACCCACGGTGCTCCTACTCGACCTACGACGACTCGACTTTGCAGAAGTCCGGGGCTACGGGAGCCAAGGATTCTTTCATAGGTCCGGAAGAAATATTTATACCTCACAAATTTTTGGGAGCGGAGTGACTTAACACTAGGTTCTCAGAAGTCACTGAGAACCTAGAGTTAAGTCATCCTGCTATATGAGGATAGGATGAAATTAAAACTTTTAAACTATGCAACTGATTTTAGTGACATACACTCTAATAAACAGATTGGTTCAAGAGGAAGATTTGTATGTTTTATGCATATTCATACATACATATTATAAAAATATAATCGTGGAACAAATCTCATCTCTAAGCACAGAGATCTTGAAATCCGTAAATCGTGTGCCATTTCATGTATTTTTATTAAGGATGTGTATCTGTGTGCACACGCGAAGATTGTTTACGTAAATCACGAATAGGCGTGAAGTTGAAGTTGAAGCGGTCGCTATGATCGAAATCGGTCAGAAATGTCATTATGTTACACTTACTTCATATAAAAAATAATATGCCTGAGGCCAGTCATGGCATTGGAGCACACACACTGACTGTAAACAGCGGCGTTGAGTTGCGCTACTCAACACGCAATGCCTCTAGGAAAAACAAAGATACCTATATAGAAAATATACAGACAGAATTCTACACAAACTGAAATTAAGGCTTCCTCAAGCAAATAAATGCGTTTGAGATTACGTCGTATGAGTAAGAATTTTCCTTTCATTTTCCTTGCCGCGTTTAGGTAGTAATATCGGGACGTAGTACCTAATTTGAAATATAATTTATAACCCAGGTCTATATGGATAAAATAAAATTGAGACGTTCTTTGCGCAGTTTGGATATATTTCATTGTTACTTGGTTATTTAAGCATGTGAATTCAAAATATAATGAGGAAAAGTTATTATCTTTTTTTTTGTAATTTAACGCTTTTTTCTGCATACCAGAGTAGGCAAGGGAACCTGGGAACCTAGTGTTAAAATACTTCTTCCCCGCACACCGCCCAACTGTCAAAACCTTGCGTGTCTAATAGCGGTACTCACACCGAACTTTGACTTGTTAATGGAGCGAAGAAATGGGCATAATCTTGGTGCACCTGTAACTCGGTTGCATCGAATCCGTAATTCTTTTATGAGACAATGTGTACGCTTTTACAATAGGATCCCAGAAAACGTCAGAGAATTTTCTATATCACGATTTAAAAAAATTGTGAAAAGACGTTTGTGTGTTAAAGGTTATTACCAAATTAATGATTTTGTAAATGATAACACGCCTTGGGAATGAAATGCTCGCTCCAGTCTGTTTCAAAGGTATCATTGTCACAGATAATTAAATATGTATTTGTTTAAAATTGATTTTAAAAAATAGGTCCCGCTGAGTTTCTTGCGCCGGTTCTTCTCAGGTCTGAGGCATTAACTTTAGTGAACTGATGGTAAATTTGACGTTCAAAAAATGAAGCATGTAACTTCTTATTTTGAATAAAATTATTTGAATTTTTTGAATTTGAAAATAATCCATTCCTTCGATTAGGAATCGAACCCACAACAGTCGTGCTTACAGTCACATACTACCACGACGGCTTCATTCACATTTTTATCTTAAGATAGTGAATTCCTTAAGGTAAGGATTCCAGAACACAAAAAAAAAAGTTTAGTCAAGAATTACCTTTTTGTATCAATTTAAAGTCAAAAGCAGGACATTTGTAAAAATATTAATCGTATCAAATTTTTCAAAGCATTGAATCATTATACCAATATCAATGTAACTTAGTAATAGTAATAAATTGAAATTATAGAATAGGATGAGAGTACATAGTGCCTCTTGCCTGCAAACGGATAACAAACGGATATCAGTCTAGCTGCTACTTTAGTACGGTGCTAGGTCTATCTGTAGAATTTGTAATATTAAACTGTAAAGAGTCGTTTTCGCTTTCACTGACAAAATAATGGGAGATCTTTATGGTAGCGCCGGTGGAGAACGACGCATTATTTAACATTTAAGACTATAGTTAGTGTAATAGAAGACTAATCCATAATCGTCTACATTTTCTAATTGTATTATAAAAATTAACGATACAAGCTATCTCTTGATACCTATAATATGTTTCTTTTATAAGTCATAATAAATAAATATTGTTACGGAAATGTACTTATTTTCAAGTGAATTAGTAAAAAAAAGATATTTCTATGTAAATATAATGAAACTCGATGAGACTCTACGAAGCAAATTGCAAATAGATTAATTGAACGGTCGGGTAAGGTGCGGGTGAGGCGGAGGCGGAGGTTTGTTGACGAAGTCGTCAAAGTTTACAACCTACGACAAAATGATATCATTATTTTAATATAATGGTTATTTAATGTTCAAATTGTGAAAGAGTTATATAATTTTTTTAAACATTTTTAAAGTGTTATTCCACACTTAGGAAAGAAAAATACTTATTCAGAAAACGTATAAAAATTTAAACGTAGACGTATTTAAACGGACTCGAACCCGACGTATGGCTCAGTGGTCAGAGCGCCGTTCAAATTTTTATACGTTTTCTAAATAAGTAGAGTTATAATATATATTATAATTTTCTTTTTTTTAGCTCCACCCTGTATTTAGAAGGGTAGGCTGTGAGAACCTAAGATATCGAAGATATCGAAACCTTACGTGTTTGGCGCTGGAACTCAACGCCGTTCGACGTTAAAAATCTAAAAGCATTAGAGTGTGAAAGGTTGTATTTTTTTCTAAAGTAAAAAGAAATTGTGTCAAGCAGAATTTTAAATGGAGCTTAGAGCCCTAGTATTTATTATTAATATTACAAAATGTTATAACTTTTCCATCTTTCATCATTTTCCATCATCTTTATGAGGTGGTAAATCCATGGTAAATAATGGTAAGGTATTGATATAGTTTACGAAATTGCTAGTACATATGGCGTCCTTAATAGAACTGCTTTTGATATTGATGGTAGTTTGTTTAAGAAGTGACAAAACCGAGTTTTTTTATTCGACAATTATAATTGTTTGTGGAAGCCCTAATGGAATGAAACATATTTGGTCCTGCAATTGTTTTTTCAACAAGAAAATCTAATGAAATCCACATTATGTATTTTAAACCGACTTTCAAAAAAAAGGAAGTTCTCAATTTGTTGGAATCTTTTTTTTGGTCTCTTAAGTTAGTATAGTTTTTCCTCTCAATGTTTTAACAGGACCTGATTATTATATATATATTTGCATTGTCTCATGAGATGGAATCTAAAACTGCACTTTTGTACCATATCGTCTTTTATAATTTCTTTTATTGAAGGCTTATCAATACTTAAATCTTTAAAATGTAAGTATTGATAAGTCTTCAAGATAAAGTTTTTAAATCCACTAAGCATTAAAGTACCTAGAACTTATAAATGTTCACTCGAGTGGCAAATATTGATTCGTCGCAAGAAGCTGCGGTGGAACTTCAATGTGCTCGACCTGAACCTCACTTTAACGCCCACGGAGGTTTCAAAATGTTTGACTAAAATAGCTTCCAAAGTTGCTATCAACCATTGTGTATTAGTGGGCCGTATATCGAGGTGGTCGTTGGGCAGTGGTAGAAGCGTGTGATGGTTGTGGTTTCGATTCCCACTCAGGGGAATGAAATATTATAATTTCATATAGTTTCATTTCTCTGCCTGCCCTGCTATGTGCGGGATACAGCGTGAAGTCAAAAAAAATTATGTTATTTTAATTTGGTCCAGTTCTGACATTTCCATTCACGAGAGAACCATATAAGCTTTATATTAATCTAAAAATTTGCATTACGTATATATACGCGACAAATCGACGTCAACATCACGCCAACTGATTTGGCCGATTCTTTTTTTATTGGAAAGAATGTCCTTCAAGGGTAGTTTAATGAGAGTTTGGTTAGGTTTTGATTATGGGATCTATGATAAAGTAACGAAATTTTGAAATCCTTAGGAGCACCATGCTGTGGTGATTTTGTTAGGCTATCCAGATACCTTTCAGTCACCTATGGTAATATCGTTATGCTCATATATTTATCATAGTCGAACATGATGTTGAACAACTTGAGAACTTTAGAACACAAACTTTACACTTAAATGAGTTGTGACTGTCTTTAGGGGTCTTATAATGAAGACGAAGAGCATTTAAGGGAACTTCTCAACTGTTTACAGTAGCTACCTTGAGTTCTGGATTTAAAGTATTTATATTTGAAGAGAACTTTGTACCCACGACGTAGCAATAAGTGCTAATGGAAAGCATTAACTTTTACATGAAAAAAAAGAGCCATCAAAATCGGTTCACCCAGTCGACACTTTTGAGGTAACAAACATAAAAGAAAAAAAAATATATTACGCACAGTTTATATTTAACTTAACTTAACTTAACTTAGCTTCACGCTTTATCCCTTGCGGGGTAGTCAGAGAGAACGGAGCGCCAAACGCTACGGTCTCTACATACCTCTTTCGCCTCGTCCACTGTCATCAACCTCTTCATACATGCCCTTCGGGGGGTCCTCATGCTTTTTACGTGACCTTCCTCCAGTATCTTTGATACTGTGTTTTCGAAGGTCAACCGAGGTCTCCCCCTACCTCTCTTACCGCTCACTTTTCCATCATAAATCTTTTTTGCCATTCTTTCATCACTCATTCGTTCGACGTGCCCAAACCAGCTGAGCACGTTCTTCTTCATTCTCACCGTGACATCCTCGCTAGTACCTGCCATTCTGTGTACCTCTTCATTGCGGATTCGATCAGCTAAGCTGACTCCGCATATCCTACGAAGAGATCGCATCTCCACAGCATTCATCTTTCTTTCATTCTTCTTCTGTAATACCCACGTTTCGCTGCCGTATAACAGAGTCGGTACCAAAACTGCATTGTGTACGGCCAAACGCGCAGCTGTGCTGACGTTTCGCCGTCTCATCAATGCAGCTAAGGCTCCGTTAACCCTGTTACCGGCAGCAATACGCCTTTCCACATCCATCTCGTATCTTCCATCTCTACTGAACATACTTCCCAAGTATACCACTTCATTCACTTGTTCTAATATCTTACCATTTACACTGATCTTGCATTCCGTCCTTTCTTCATCTCTTTCAAAAATCAGAACCTTTGTCTTATTCACATTGAGGCTTAGACCATTATATTCACACCCTTCTTTCAGAGTGGTGACCAATGCCTGCAACTCGCATTCTGATGATGCAATAAGCACTGCATCATCTGCGTACAGCAGGCAATTCACATTCAGGTCACCTACTTTCACTCCCATATCACTTTGTTTCACTCCTTGGAGACAGCTATCCAAATACAAATTGAACAACCAAGCTGACATGGCGCAACCTTGTTTAACACCCGATCGGATGTCAAACCAGGGCGACATGCCAGCTCCTACTCGCACGCAGGCTGAGTGATCTCTGTAAAGAGACTTTACAGCCTGCAGCAAGGGTCCGCTCACATTGTACCGGGGTAGTATCTCCCATAATTTCGCTCTTACAACTCTGTCAAACGCCTTTTCCAAGTCCACAAAAGCACAGAAAACTTTTTGGTTAACGGCCAAAAATTTTTCCGTGATCATGCGGAGGGAAAAGATCTGATCCATACACCCTCTTCCAGGTCTAAAGCCTCCTTGGGCCTCCCACAACAGCCTTTCAGATCTCTCTTGCATTCTTCTCGCTAAAACTTTAGCATAAACTTTACTACCTAAGCTAATCAAACTGATAGCCCTATGGCTTGCGCAGTCTATCTGTGAACCTTTGCCTTTATACAAAGGCACGATGACTGCACCTCGCCAATCGTCTGGGACCTCCCCTGATTTCCAGCATAAATTGCACAAAAACCAGAACAAGTCCAAGACGCGTGGCCCACCATATTTGATCATCTCGGCAGTAACTCCATCTGCTCCCGCTGACTTACCACATTTCAAACTTCGTATTGCACTCTCAACTTCTTTTACACTGATTTCGCCATCAGCTACATCAAGACTCAGCGTTTCGCTGCTACTTGAGACTGAGGCGTCATCACATTCATACATCTCCTTGTAAAATTCCGCCCATCGCTGCAAAACGTGTGGTTGTTCTGTTAGAATTTCACCGTCCTTCGAAAGCACCCCTTTCATTCTACAGGCTAACGAGCAACCTCGAGAAACACTAACTTCTCTCCAGAAAAGCTTCGTATTTTCCTTGAAGTTGTTCGTTAACCTTTCATCTCTTTCATTCTCTGCCTTTTCACGCTTCATCTTGATCAGTACTTTCGTCTGGTGCTTTTGCAGCTTATACTCTTTCTTTTTTATCTCTCTCATACTTTTATCTTTACCAGAGGCTTTATAATCCTGCCATGCCTTCTTCTTTCTTTCTACTGCATCTTGCACTTCATCATCCCACCATTCATCACGCTTTTTGCTAAAGCCCCTTTTACCTTTACCACATACCTCTATCGCTGCTTCCTTCATACAATCCCTAAGGTTCTGCCAGCATACTTCAATATTTCCATTTCCAGATTCACTGCTGTCTAGCTTTTTGGAAACTCTTTCTTGATATTCCTTTCTAGTCGGTGGATCTTGAAGCTTCCAGCTTCTTATGCGGTAATTCGACTCCAAGTCTGGACACCTCGTGTAGCTGCGCCAACCCGCGAACAGACCCCTTATTCTAGCAACGACTAGATAGTGGTCTGTTCCCAGATCAGAACCCCTAAACACTCGTGTGTCCATGACTTGGCTTCGAATACGCTGATCCACTAGGAATAAATCAATCATACTTTTCCCTTCCGTTCGCTCCCATGTATACATGTGAATTTGTTTGTGGTCAAACATAGTGTTTGCCACAAACAAATTCCTTTCCTTGCAAATTTCCAATATAAGCTTTCCAGCCTCATTTATTCTCTTGTCACCATACTGACCTAACACTCCCTCGTAACCGCTTCGCGCAGTTCCGACCCATCCGTTCAAATCGCCACATATTATTAATTTTTCATTCCCTCTAACGCTACCTAGAACATCCCTGACACTCTCCCAAAACTCCTCGAGTTCGCTTAATAGAGCTGAGGATACTGGCGCATACGCCACTAACAAGAATACTCTTGTTAACCCCAGCTTGAAGCGAACCCAAAGCAGTCTCGGGTTGATCGCCTTGTATTCAACCGCTGCACTAACCAATCGAGAGGACAATAACACACCTACACCTTGACAGCCCCGCTCGCTCTCTGGTACGCCGGCCCAGAAAGCGACCCGACTGCCTGGCAAATCGGTCGTGTCATTGCCCTTTCGCTTGGTCTCTGTCACACAAACGACATCCAAATCTCTATCATCCATCACATCTAATAATTCATTCATCTTTTCTTCCATCCCTCCTCTTACATTCCACGTAGCTATTTGTAGCTCCGTCCTCCACCTCCCGCCGTTCCGGACATGGCGTGTTGGGTGGCGGTCCCCAACGCCGCATTCGTCGCCACTTGACACACCAGCGGGGACGCACTGGTGCGCGTCGCCTTGGGGGGACGCCCTATCAGTGCGCTCTCTCGAGGTGCACATGGCGGATGGAACGTTGCAGCCCTCGTAAGGGCTGGCAGGGGTCGCTGCGAGCAAGCCTTCCATCTTGGACCCCCATCCAGTTTATATTTAATTTTTAATTTTTGCTAAATATTATAAACAACATTAGTAAGTAGAGAAACAAGAGAATAAGAAAATCATTATTAATGAAACAGATGAATAAATATAGAATTTACAATTTAAAACATAACGTTAAGTAATTTCATTTACATTTTTATGTTTTGTAAAAAAAACTAAGAGAAACTAAAAAAAAAACTAATAGAAAGTTCATATAGTTTTACTTTACCCTACTATAATTCTTTTTCGTATAAGAGTATTTGTGGAAATAAAATCAGCTTAACTAGTAAATTTTCTCAAAGCGACGAATGCCGCGGTGATGCTATTGGAAGTTGTCTGACCACATGGTTTTGATTGTTGTTTGAAATCCTTAAATTCCTTTAAAGATAAAAATACAATTATAAGCCTTTATGCACAGTTTTCAATAAATAACTGCAGTAAAATTTCTTATTTAAGTAGATATAAGTAGATGTACGAAAAAGTTTTTAGTTATGTGAATAGTCAACTATCAAATGCGGGTCTTGGCATCGATATCTGATTCCTCTAATTCTGAGGCTTCTCCTATTTTAGTCACAGACATCCCTTACCCTAGCTATTCATATTATGCGGGCAGTACATTTTCAAATTTTTGATAATTTTGTTAATCTGTATAGCTTTCTAACTCAATAATGTTATACATATGTACATATATGTTACAGAAAAGTAAAAAAACTGGAGTAGAGAGAGAATTTTGACATTATATTCTTTTTCTCTCTATACTACTTGACACGGGATAAAGCGTGATGTTAAAAATAACACATACATGCTTAACTCAATTAAATAAGTTCAAAGAAGAAATTTCAAAATCGGTTCTAAGTTCAATGCTGAAATTAGTTCGCATTATCCAATTTTCGAGTTATTGCGTGTTGAGTATTGGAACTCAACGCCGCGCTTTGTCTTCTAACTAGAGCGAGGAACAAAAATTATTGATTGCCTCGAGTGGATATCGAAGCCATGTCGCGTTTTAAGTCAGACGCTGTGCTGCTGCGCCACGACAGCCTCGATTTTTTTAAATATTTTGCCGTAAAATCTAACATTCAAATAAATTTCGATAAGAGTTTCTAACATTTATTACACGAGATTTGTGTGACTTAAAACACTAACTTTATTAATAAATGCGAAAGAATTTTTAATTTTTTCCTCAAAGCTATGCTCTTGGGTCCCGACATTTTGCTTTTTGTTTGAGTTACCGTTGACCGAAAATACTTTAAAAAATTCTAAATCAATAATTCTATTTTTTATTAGCTACTTGCCGGCCGTAAGTTTAAGAAGTTCATTCAATTAGTAATCATCTTCACGCTGTATCCCGCACACAGCAGAGTAGGCAGAGGGAACCTAGTGTTAAGACAGTCCGTTCCCTACTTTCTGCCGAATTTTCGGAGGCATTGCGTGTTGAGTGGCAGAACTCAACGCCGCTTCAATTAGTAAATGAAAAATATTTTTTTATATTAAGTATATTATGATTTAGCGAAGATTTTGTATTGCTTAGTTCTTTTTCTTGAGCCATTGAGCAGTTTTTACAGTTTTAAAACTGAAAATAAAAAACTTTACAATATGAAGTTAATTTTCATTAACAAAATGTAATCATTGGTAAACATTGAAAATTAAGCTACGTCCTATCCATAAAGATCTTGCCAAGTATTTATCTATTTAAAGTAAATCCCTTATAGTAAATTTACATTTTAAAAAATAATTTTTGTACAGACTATAAGGAGACATAAATTGAGAGACGCAGAGATATTTTAATTATATTTTTTTTCTCGCTCTGCTGACAAAAGTGAAGCACAGTGTTAAGTTCCGCCATTCAAATTGAGGAGAAAAGTCTAGAATGAAGTGTCTTGACGCTATCAACTCTACGCTCTGCAGGAAAAAAAAATTGAGACTTACTATTATTTTCAATTCCCGACGCAAAGAGGAGGATGTTATAAGTTTGACGTGTCTGTCTGCCTGTAGCACCGTAGCTCGTGAATTGATAAGCTGATTTGAGTACGTTTTTTTTTATTTTTTTCATCGCGGTAATTCTTAGGTATGTTTTATGAAAATCCGTAAGTAGTTTAAGAGCTACACGCACTTTGCCAAGATACTTTTGGCCGGGCGTTTTTTTAATGTTTAATATAATACTGCTAGTAGTTCATTTGTTATTTACTCTCCAATAAATAGGTTAAATTGCACTTAGCCCAAGCCCGGAACATCGATTGCATTCATCTGTAGAGCCCTCTTAGAGCTCCTTAGCTACATAAGAACATTACGTAATTACGCAAGTGGATGCGGATTCAATCTTACGGAAAAGGAGAATGTTCCTATTTATTTGTTCGCTTAACTTTAATCGAGAAATACTGTTTATGGATTAATTTCTAATTCTTGTTTTCAGCCTTCTTTTTTAAATTGTAATAAGTTAAATACACAACATTAGTCCGTAGCTGTCGTTCGTAGTGAAAAACATTTTAACCAGGCAATATTTATGGCCTCAGAAGAGTTCTGGGCTGCCGCATAGTGATATAAAACAAACGGTGTACATGTTAGCATGCCGCAGATGAAAGAAACAAATGTCTCGAAACTTCTGTGAAAAAATACTTTAAAAATTTTAAATTTATGCAATTTGGTGTTGTTATTATGCAATTACATTTTTTTAGCATCACGCTGCATCCTGCAGACAGCAGGGTAGGCAGAGGGAATTTAGTTGGCATTGCGTGCTGATTGGCGGATCTCAACACCGCGCTTTGCGTCGATACCAAATCGAAGAAATGGAAATATACATTTAAATAAATATTTCATTTCCTCGAGTGGGGATCGAACCCACAACCAGCCGCGTTTACACACACACTTTGTGCCACTACACCCACAGTGCGCCATAATTCCTTTTGGTGTAATTATTAGAATGATTAAACAATTTTTTACGGAAAGCATTTACTAGGATTAGTTCACACATCAATCAATTCTAAACAAGGAAGGCAATACATTATAAAATATCATATCAGCTTCACGTGTTATCCCGCATATAGCAATTTAGTGTTAAGACACTCCGCTCCCCACTTACCGCCGAATTTTTGAGGCATTGGTGATGAGTGGCGGACGTCAACGCCGTGCTTTGCCTTGTTACCAGAGCGAAGAAATGATAATATTTTTTTTTTCCACCGAGTGGGGATCGAACCTCCAGCTGTCACGTTTACAGTCACATGCTTATGCCACTGCGCCACGACGACCTCACGTCAACGTAAGGGAATATAAATAAATACAAATAAATAATATATATAAAAATAAATACATCAATCTTCGTAACTTTGACAGATACGAGCGATATTTTACACTATGTCGTAAGACTTAAAGCACATAGCAAGAATGTTTTTGTTTTATTAGTGGTCTCATAACACTTTTTACCCGTAGACATTCACATAAACCGTTTAAAATACATCAGTAGAGAAGAAAATATGAATTTTGTAGTTTGTCAAAGTTACCCTCATCAAAAGGCTAACACAAAGAACCATTCACAAAAAGGTAGTCATAATTATTCTTCTTATTAATCTACGTAACATTGGATCACGTTTTTAATAAATTATGGATGTAACTGATGCAATAAAACAATCATTCCGCAGTTTTGCTTTATATTAAAAAAATGGAGAATCAGTCTAATTTCAGCGTTTGGTATGTACGAGTACACTATATATTTTTAATCAGCGTAAAAAAATACTTAAAAATAGGTTTAATAGAAAACTCTTAGTTAAATTAAAAAGAAAACAAGTCAAAATAATTTAAACAAACAAAAAAAAATTACTTGACTATTAATTGTCTATTCAGCAAATCCATCCTATGAATTGAAAATAAATAAATATGATAATGTTGTAATTACAGTAGATACCAGTAAAATTAGCACGAAAGAGCCTGGGTTCTACATAATTTGTGACGATTATGTAGAACCCATTATGGCTCTTTTATATTAATTTTACTGGTATCTATTCATTTAGTACGTTTGATATTAATAGTGTTAAATTAACATTATCATCTAAATTTACGTTTTCCTTATGCTGAGTTTTAAGTTTATTTGATTTTTAAAATTCATGTTTATTAATTAAAATATATTTTTAAGAAAAGTAGTCAATAATGTTGTATCATACGGAAAAAATATCAAAACTACATAGTTCGAGGTACCACTGTCAATGTTACCCGAAGAATCAAAGACTGTATACCAATAAATAACAATACAATAAATTGTTAAGGTTCGAAAAACTAAACAAGATCCTTTGGTTGTCTTGGAAATTGAGAATCACAAAATCACAATATTAGTTCTACAACTGTAGCTGCAAATTGCAAACTGCAATGTAACTTGAGCTCATAAAAATAGTGTTATATTTAACCTATTGGAATTCCATTTTAAAACTTAAAAGAATGTTTAAAAATGTATTTTTTCACAGCTTATATCGCATGCGGCAGTGTAAGCAAAGGCCTAATGTTAAAATATATTGAACGGCGTGATTCAACGACGCGCTCTATTTTGCAACCAGAGCGAGAAAATGAAAAAAAAATGACATGTATAATGTATTAAATATTTGTTTTTATCACAGATTCAACTTTTTCATAAATAAAAGCGATACACATTTTGATGGAAGTAACAAATTAAAAGAAGCATTATAACACCTGAAATATTTTCTTTGTTTATCAGTCGCATCTAGCTTCAGCATCAGACCCTGGTAACCGACAAGCATCAAAGTACTCGTTAAGATGAACCATAGGAGCACAAATTTGATGAAATTAATTTACTTAATTACCGAGTTCGTATGGACATCTTCCGGCCCCATCATCAGACCATGCTTACTACCTACCACTAAAATACTAGGACGAATCGAAGGAACGAAATTGTTTTGGACTCATTCCTGTTCCAGAACCACAACGTTCGTTTATTCGGTATTGTTCCCGAACAGTCGTCTAGCGATTTGTGTTCCGGGAACATGTTCCGACCGGAACGAAACAACATTATTGTTGAGTCCATCACTCAACAATAGTAGGTGATGAGTAGCTCAAAACCGAGGCTTAACAGATGCTGTGCCGTTATGCAACGACGAATATTTTTAATGACGGACGACAATACTTTTAATATTGATTTGCAATAACAACGCAAAGTGAGACTTTATCTAAACAAACTAGAGAAATTAATTGATTTTATTTGAAACATATAGAACCCATAGTATTTTTTTTTTTTTTATGGAAAAGACAAGGCAAAAGAGCGTTCGGCTCACCTGATGGTAAGAGATTATCGCCGCCCACGACACAGTGCAACACCAGAGGAGCTACAGGTGCGTTGCCTGCCTGTAAGGTGGGTTGGGCGCCGGAGCCCGGCATTACCTGATGCGAAACGCAGTGGCATAAAGCCACTACTTCACGCCGGTTTTAAATGCCGGGGGTGGTAATGATCCGGTCGAGTCTGCCCATGCGTGTTGCCATTGCTGGCGACGTGACTCTACCACACGTACTTTAGTCGCCTCTTACGACACCACCAGTACCAGGATGATCCTATTCTAGGCCGGGATCACACGGCAAAATAGTAGGGTTAGGATCCATATAATAAACTTTTCAATGTCTTATTAATCATGTGATGTAAAGAAAACAATATGATACAGACGTCTATATGTTATTATAATAAAAATAAAATAATAAAATAAAATAAAATAAAAATAGCCTTTATTCACTGACCCAAGTTTCTTATATCTAATTACAGAAAAAAATATATATTTTATTTTATTATTTTACTAAACCTATATAACTTATTTGCTTATTATTTATTTACATTGTACATTATATGCAACCAGGTCAGGTTGTCTTGTGACATAGGCCTCCTCCATTTCTTTCCATTTATCGCGGCACTTTGCTAATCGTCTCCATCCATTTGGTAGGTCATCTTCCCATCTTCTGATTTGCCTTCCTCTTTGTCTTTTCCCATTTCTAGGATACCACTCAGTAACCTTCTTAGACCACTTATCTGCCTTGCTTCTCATCATATGACCAGTCCATTTCCATTTAAGAGTTCTTACTTTAACTTTCACATCTGTTACTTTAGATATGCGTCTAATTTTTGTTGCCTTCCATTTGTCATTAAGCTTCAGGAATAACATGCTTCTTTCCATACCTCTTTGACACGTAAGTAATTTGTGTTCAATCTTGCTCGTTAGTGGCCAGGTTTGGCATGCGTATGTGAGGCATGNAGCAGGGTAGGCAGAGGGAACCTAGTGTTAAGACACTCCGTTCCCCACTTTCTGCCGAATTCTGGAGGCATTGCGTGTTGAGGGGCAGAACTCAACGCCGCGCTTAACCTCGACACCAGAGCGAAGAAATGGAAATATAAATTTAAGTAAATATTTCATCTCTTCGAGTGGGGATCGAATCCACAACCAGTCGATTTTGCAGTCACACCTCGTGCCGCTGCGCCACGACCGGCCTCAACTTCTTTATAAAATATATAATATAAATGTCAAAAAGTTCAACAATATTTATTTATTCGAATGTTGAGCTTTCTTTGATATTTACATATTTTTTCCAAACGACGAGTGTCAGGGTGGAACACTCTAAGAGTGTTAAAAACAATTCTCATTCTAAAATTTAAAATAGCAATTAAAAAAAAATTTGCTGTTGGATACGTTCTTAGCATATGGCTTAGTGGTTAGAGCGCTTCACATAAGACGCGTTTTCAATTCCCTATACGTTCATTTGTTTAAACGTTTTTCTATAGTATTCGGGAATTCGACATGCATTCCGGGAATTTTTTTTATTTCCCTTTTGGTACGACAATGAGCGGCGCTGAGTTCCACCACTCAACGCAATGTTTCGAATACAGGCGAAAAGTGTAGAACGGAGTGTCTAGTGGAGTGAGTGGATAGATATACTATATGGAGGATATAACGTCAAGATGTAGAGAATCTTATACAATATATAGTAAAAACAATAGCCTTTTCCATTGCAATTTAAGGAAAACGAATAACGATAAGGCCATTGAATGAGGAAATCGTAGGGAAAAACATAATAAAAGAAAAGTTTATAAAAGATTAAAGAAATTTACCAGTTAAAAATATAAAAACGTACTTAATCTACAGCTATGAATATTCTTTTGGGATTGAAATTTATTACCACCGATTGACTTAGATACGCTCAAATGAAGCTATGGTGGATTTTATGTACTTTTAGGGGCCCGTACTTTTAAGGAAAAAAGGAACTTTTATAACATCACTTTGTTATCAGTCCGTCTGTCTGTCAAGAGTCTGTTTCTCAGGAACGCTTGGAGATATCGAGCTGAAATTTAAACCATACCAACCACTCAGATCTACGGTCCCTTGATTTTCTGAAGAAATCATATTTTTACATTTACTTAAAAAAAAAAGAAATGGCAGGTGAATCGCAAAAAAACCTGTATTTTGACACTATAAAGGGAATCAAAATAAATAGAGTTCTTCCGGTTGACCTAGAATTATGAAATTTGGCAGCTAGCATTCACAGATAGTCTAGTTCAGTAAAAAAATCTGAAAACATTTGTAATTGAAACCTAAAAAATAATAGCCTTAAAGGGGGCCAAAATACGGTATTAAAGCCGCTAGTTGAAGTGAGGTATCAGATTAAAGGGCCCTGACTAAGTTAATCTTGAATTGCAAATAAAGCTCGAGACCTCCAATTTTTGTACGGAACCCTCGGTGGGCGTGCCCGTCTCTCATTTGTCGGGTTTTTTGGATATAACTAACTTTTTGCTTCATCCACCTGGTTAAAAAACAAAAAAAAAGGTGTATGAGACATCTAACAGAGGGAATTAGCTCCGACCGCAGGTACAGAGGGTTACATCTAGATTTTATGACATATATATAGCCTTTCTCCATAAGAAAATATTTTTTCAATTCAAACCAATAGTTCTTAAGATTAGAGCTTTAAATGAATAAACTCTAAAGCTTTAATATATTAGTAATGATATACATAGTTTAATATATTTAAAAAGTAAATATCTTTTGTTGTCAATGTTTATAAATATGTATTGAAATTGTAAAACTGCTCGTTTTAAAGTTGGCATTCATCCAAAACACAATACCTACCAACGTTATATTGTTAAGAGACCAACTTTGACCTTTTTAAGCCGCTACTAGAATTCAAGTGACGCTCTGTGGCTAGATAGTAGATACCTTACATATAAATGATTTAATATGAAATTATATGTGTACAAATTCTTTACGAGTGGTAAAGAATTTGTACACATATATAATAATTACTTTTAGCTTCACAATGCATCCCGCTCATAGGAGTGTAGACAGGGGGAACCTGGGAACCTAGTGTTAAGACACTAATTCACTCCCATTAAGATACCTTAGACATTCCCCCCAATTCTGAAGGCATTACATATTGAATGGCGGTAGTCAACGCCGAGGTTTGACTCTTTACGAAAGCAAAGAAATAAAAATATTAAACATTTAATTTCCTCGAGTGCGAATCCAACCCAAAACATGTTGAGTGTACGGTCACACGCTTGTCCCCGTACGGTCCCCTGCCCCATGCCATTCGCCAGTCTTATTATATAGGTAATAAGGATAGGAAAATATTTTTAGAAAACGTAAAAATATTTTCAAATTTCAACAACATATGGCTATCAACATATGTAAATAAATTGTAACAAGCGTATAAATTATTTGTAATTTGACGTATCTTGATAAGAACGCATAGCTTATTTGTCAGAGAGGTTGGACGATTTCCATGAAACGGGAGTTCGAGTTCCGCTACGATCAGCTTTTTGTATATTTTCTAAAAAATATTTAATCATTACAATTTAGTTGTTCACTAGCCCCTGATAAATGAATATATTTTAGTATTAAATTGGCACATTAAAGTTAAATGTTAAGATTGTAAATGGTAAAATTCAGTCTCAAACAGGTGCAGTGCAAGTATTATTTATACCTACTGTACATTCCTTCTATGTATGTATACGTGCCTTCACGCATAACAGGATGGGTAGACGAGAGGAAACTCACCGATTCCCAATTTTCGGGACATTACGTATTTGATGGCGGAACTCAGCGCCGCCCTTTGACTTCTGGGGCGAGGAAATGACAATAATTTAAATAGACAGTAAAATAATTTTCCCGAGTGGAGAAAGAATCCACAAACAAGGAGCTTATAGTCAATGTCTCACCGCGCCACTAGCCTCTAGTTTGTTCAATTAGCGTCAAAAATAAAAATGTTATATACCTATTCGAAATGATTTTCTTCGTTGTTTTAAAGATTTTGACAAATTTTGTTATTGGACTTTAGGAAAAATACATAGAGTTGCTTAATACAACTCTTTAACCCAAATATTTTAAAACATTTATCACTTAAAAACAAGCTTCTTCTACGGTACCGTAAAGATTGCAATATTTATTTCAGTTTTGAGCTGAATCCTCCACTGAATCCCGAAACTGAACACGCAATGCCTCCTGAATTCGGTGGAAAGCAGAGAGCAGAGTGTCTTAACAATAGGCTCCCTCTGCCTACCCTGCTACAAGCGATATATAGCGTGAAACTGAAAAGAAGTATTGTTTTTATCAAGTATATTTGACATAGGTACACCCTGACTACGAAACGAGATTAAGACTGTTCTCACTATATATATAGTGAATTATCCTATCAAATTATCATAGTTTGATATTAAAACTTTCGAGCCCGCATTAGGATAGCTGTCTCAAGTATAAATATAAAATAATTTGCTCCCAGACAGCCACGATTCACTTTTGACGTAGGTTTATGTGAGCCTTCGCCTCTATCGTAGGATCGTTAGGATTACATTTGAAAGCTCTATACAAATAGTGAAAGCTAGTATACATATTATTTCTCTATAGATTACGATAATCAGTAATCACGTTAAGTTATATTATAGATGTCTTTTTATCTTAACTCTCTCTCTCTCCTTTAATTAATATTGTTTATTTTTTATTCTCAACGAAAGTGAATGGATTTATAAAGATGGCCCGGGAATTAAATATAAATTACAATTGAGAGACTACTTGTAAACAAATTCTTTCTATTTCAATTTAATCTTTTCTATTACAGCCATTTTTAAACTAAAGTTACGTTGAGGGTTCGTTTCAATGACTTATTACTTATACCTCGCTCTGGTAAGAAGACAAGACGCGCTGTTGATTTCCGCTACACAACTCGTATTGTCTGTGAATTTGCTGTGCTGTTTTATAAAAACAATCATTTTGCAAAGAGAAAAGATTAATTGATCTTTTTAGTAGGCACTAATTTCATTATGTACCATTGTGGCGCAGGGGCATAGGTGTACTGATTTAAAAAAACGCGACGGTTGTGAATTCGATTCGCGTTCGGGCTATGAAAGATTTTATATTTTTAATTGCTTACTCTGGTAATGAGGCAAAGCGCGGCGGTAAGTTTCGCTGCTCAACACTCAATGTGTAGCTTATAGAAATATATAATTATAAAAAAATATGTTCTTTTATTTTACCATTATAATAATAAAACACAACACCTTTTGCACCGTTCTGCGTTCTTGTTTTATTAAAAAAAATTAAATTAGCTTCACGCTGTATCCCGCACACAGCAGGGTAGGCAGAGGGAACCTAGTGTTAAGACACTCCGTTCCCCACTTTCTACCGAATTCTGGAGGCATTGCGTGTTGAGTGGCAGAACTCAAAGCCGCGCTTAACCTCGACACCAGAGCGAAGAAATGGAAATATAAATTTAAGTAAATATTTCATCTCCTCGAGTGGTGATCGAACCCACAACCAGTCGATTTTGCCAGTCACACCTCGTGCCGCTGCGCCACGACCGGCCTCAATTCTTGTTTTATAGCTTCTTGTTTTATAGATACTGTATTGTCGGTTGCCTGTAAGAGATCGCTCTTAGCGATAAGGCCGCCATTGTATATTGATTGTACTGTGTAAATCAAATAAATGTATATGCCAACTATAAACCAATTGCAATAAAGTGTTATTATTATTATTATTAGACTCCCAAGTTCCCACGCACGTAGGCGGAAGCTTCATGAACGAAAAAATATTTTAAAATATATAGTTTTTTAATTATTATAATATTCCAATAAAAATTGTCATAATATTTCAGAAAATATTCGTAATAGAAAGTGCCTATATCCGTCCAAATTCATAGCGAGGCAAAAGTTCTTATAATATTCTTTTGTAAAAACGTACGAGATTACAAAAGTCGAGAAAGGATGACCTTATTGACCAAATCGATAGTTTCATATTTGCTCCAGGCAGTAACAGACAATACACGAATGTTTTTATGTTTGTTAAAATATCGATTTCATGTAATTGGGAGAAACATTGACATCGTTTGATCGACGTTTATTGGAAAGATAACATTTTACGATAATTACTTTAGGGCCGCCATGGCGTAATGTTAAATCGTCTGCCTGTAACCGCGACGATTATGGGTTCGATTCTCACTCAAGGTAATGAATTATTGCCTTTCCTCAGACTGTTATGAGGACAATGTGCGGTGTTTAGTTTTGATATAAAACTGTACCCTGTATATAGCAGGGTTAGCAGATGGTACTTGATGTAAATACCCTCCATTACCTACTTTCCGCCTAATTTTCAAGACATTGCATGTTGAGTGGCGGAACTCAATGACTTTTTACTTTGTTTTGTTACCTGAGCGAGAAAATGAAAATATTACATTCCACTGAGTGACGTAACATTCAGACGCTGACCCACTATGCCCCGAATGCCTCAAATATTTTGATATTAAAAGTGAATTTACATATTTTTTTTTATATAAAATCTTAATCACTTTAGACATTTTTACATTACGAGAGTCCAGTCGTGGCGCAGAGGCACAAAGTGTGACTGAAGAACCGATTGGTTGTGGGTTCGAACCCCACTCGAGGAGATGAAATATTTACTTAAATTTATGTTTCCATTTCATCGCTCTGGTATCGAGGCAAAGCACAGCGTTGGGTTCTGGCACTCAACATGCAATACCTCCAGATTTCGGCAGAAAGTGGGGAACGGAGTGTCTTAATACTAGGGTCCCTGTGCCTACCCTGCTGTGTACGGGATACAGCGTGAAGCTGATTTTTACATTATAGAACAGCAGCGTAATAATACAAAACACATGTACGTTTCTCATAAAGGCTTATTTCATAAGCGCTCCGTTGTGGTTGGCTCTGGCAGATCTAAATTAAATTGTGTGAAAGGGTCGTTTGGTTGAACGTGTGTTCGTCATATTTTATAAATACCTAGTGTATATCTATAGTAGTCTATAGTATAATATGTTTTACGTATAAGTATTGGATATATGTGTGTTCTTATATAAAAAATCTAATTAAATCGTCTTTACGCTGTATCCCGCACCGCCTTACCGTAATTTTAGAGGCATTGCGTGTTGAGTGGCGGAACTCAACGCCGCGCTTTGCCTCGACACCAGAACGAAGAAATGGAAATATAAATTTAAATAAATATTTCATTTCCTCAACAACTTAACAATCACAGTTCATGTCCCTGCGCCACGACTAGGTCAGTAGTAGGCCATGATATTCTTATATGATTTTTATATTTATTAATAACTTTTTTTAATATATATAAAATAATGTCTATTGTTATATTGTCATATAATGATTTGCCAATTACATATTTTTACGGCTTCACGTTATATGCGAGAGATAACGTGAATCCTACTGGATAGGCAAAGAGTACCTACGTAGTGTTGAAATACACTCCCCAAGAGTTCCCCTTCACTTTTAGCTGTTACTTTGTCAAATGCAAAACATTTAGTACACTACATAATATTCTATGGAGTCGTGGTGTAGATTATGCGTGTGATGACTGTGTAAGGTACTGCCGTAACCATGTTTGCCGACTTTACGCTGTACCCCGCACATAGCAGGGTAGGCAAAGGTAACCTGGGAATCTAGTCTTGATACTGCGTTCCCATTAAGAAACTTAGGTTGCAGCCGTTCCGCCGATTTCTGGAGGCATTGCGTGCTGAGTGACAAAACTCAACACCACACTATGCCTCGTTACCAGAGCAAGGAAATGGAAATATTAAATATTTTATTTCATCGAGTAAGAATCCAACCACAGCCTGTCACGTCTATTGTTTTATTAGCTCTGATTAAGATATAATTATTATATAATACGCTGAAAAAGACGTCTACTTCTGTATTTCTAGAAAAATCAATATCGAACAAACGTGAAAAAAGAAACAGATATTTAAGTTTTATGAAAATATACTTTGCATACTTTACATACAAGTTAATAAATTTTCAAACTGTTGAATTTTCTTTTATCCAGTAAGAAAAATATTCACATTTAAAATAGAACAAATAAAGATACTTTATTAGTTTCACTTTTTTTTTTCTTTTTTTAAAATCACTGTTTTAATAAGTTTTTCATTGAAGGTATCAGTTTTTTTGTTTCCTTACAGCATTCATTAACAATAAATAATTTTGTTACAGATAAGCAGCCCCACTCAGTACTTCTGGTATAGGACAACTCTACAGATATCTGAAGACATCAACCATCCAGAGACCTTCAATTACAAAATAGCCCTCGCTCTTATAATTGCCTGGATTCTAGTCTATATGTGCATGATCAAGGGTATCGCATCTTCAGGAAAAGTTGTATACGTTACTGCCACGTTCCCATACATTGTGTTGGTCATCTTCTTCTTTAGAGGAATAACTTTGAAGGGCATGGGAGATGGTCTGGTCCATCTGTTTACACCAAAATGGCATAGAATTATGGACCCTGTAGTCTGGCTGGAGGCGGGCACTCAAATATTTTTCTCACTAGGCTTAGCCTTTGGCGGCCTTATCGCCTTCAGTTCCTACAACCCTGTGGATAATAATTGCTATCGTGATGCTATAATGGTTTCCATGACTAACTGCCTCACGTCCATGTTCGCTGGGATTGTTGTATTTTCTATAATAGGTTTTAAAGCTACAATGGTATACGAAAAGTGTTTGGAAATTAGAAACGAAACGCTGCTGGAATTGTTTGGTCCAGCTTACAAATCCATGACGTTTCCTGAAGCGGGACAGGCAGTTCCGATCGACTTGAACGGCAATTTAACAAGTTTAATAATGCCAAATTTGCCGGAATGTGATTTACAAAAGGAATTGGATAATGTAGGTATTGCTAGATTTTTTTTTGTGTTTAGCTCCACGGAGTTAATGTTCATCGCTCTTTCTTCTGTGATATACAGGTCTAGCAAAGATCTAAGGTTTCTTTTTGTCATTTTCTCATTAATTTATGAGCTTGTATTTCAGATAGTTAAGCCATGCTTTTGTGTAATTGGACAGAGGAAACGATTTTTTTTTCACCTTCACGCTGTACGCACTTAGCAAAGTAGGCAGAGGGAACCTGGAGAGCTAGTGTTGAGACATTCACGACAAGACACTTCCCTACTCTTACTTCGAGCAGGAATCGAACCCACAACCGTCGTGTTTATAGGCCTCGAAAATAGTTTACCTCACCGATGAATACTTTTTCTTATTCGTTCATTTTTATTATCTACTACAATAGTAAAGATAAAAAGTTTCGAAACAAAATAAAAGGCTCATTAAGAATTTCTTGTTTTAAAATTCTAGAATGGCCGAGACGTTTTTAATATAATCTTGCACTAGTGCTTCGGCTTGTTTAATGTTAAATATTATAAAATACTTATTCAGATCTATTTTCGTCTTATATAAAAATGAAATGGAAACTTCAGAAAAATTATTATACAATTTTCTTAATTATTCTGTAATTATTATATATNTTTCTTTTTTATTAATTTTCGTATGTTCGCTAGGAAAGGGTTAAGTAGTGACTACTTAAGTGGATTTTTTTTGTGGTATTTTTAACGTATAATCGATTCTATTCAAGTTTCAGATACATCCTTATAATTCAAATTAATATAATATAATAATATTTACAGTATTACAGTATTTTGAAGTGTTACACACCGAAACTTACCTGCCTTTCAAACACCGCCTTTTTAATTTGTTTACATAGATTTACGAGGCCTTCGTGGCGTAAAATACTTTCGAATAAGTTGTTGTTACAATTCCTAATCGGGGAAATTCAACATTTCAAAGCTGGTGAAAGAAAAGTGCGGCGTTAAGTTCCACCACTTGATACATTAAATTAAATGAAGGGGAAAACACAGTGTCGGAACAGGTTCTCTACATATACTGACACAGGCGGAATGGAGGGTGAAGCTAAAAAAAAATAATTCTTCGATTCGATTACAGACTTTATTAACTCGATATACACAAAGTGTGACTGTAAAACCGACTGGTTGTGGGTTCGATCCCCACTCGAGGAGATGAAATATTTACTTAAATTTATATTTCCATTTCTTCGCTCTGGTGTCGAAGACAAGCGCGACGTTGAGTTCTACCACTCAACACGCAATGCCTCCAGAATTCGGCAGAAAGTGGGGAACGGAGTGTCTTAACACTACTCGTACGTTCCCTCTGCCTACCCTGCAATGTGTGGGATACACCGTGAAGCTGATTTATTTTGATTTAACACAACCAGTCGGTTTTACAATCACACTTCGTGTCGCTGCGCCGCGACTGGCCTCAAATCTTTAAAAGAGAAGAGAAATTTTAATTTATCTTATTTAGGGACAAATTCTTTTATTGATATTTATAAGTACGTGCTGCCGTGATCAAAAGTGTTTGGGTTTCATCATCCAGAAATATCAATTAAGAACCGAGTGCAAAGTATGGATTCACTTAGCAAAGGAGGCACCTAGTGTTCAGACATTCCGTTCCCCACTTTATGCTAAATTCTGGAGGCACTGCGGGTTGAGTGGAGTAACTCAACGCGCTTTGCCTTGTTACCAAAGCGAGGAAATAAAAATATTTAAAAATTAAATATCATTTCCTCGAGTGGGAATAGAACCCATAACCTGCCGCGTTTACAGTCGCACGCTCGTGTGTTGCACCACAACTGGCCTCTTACATAACGTAGGTAAACAACAATAATAAAAACAATTAACTTTCTTTTTCAGACCGCATCAGGCACGGGTTTAGCCTTCATAATATTCACAGAAGCCATCAACCAGTTCCCAGGAGCTCAGTTCTGGTCCGTCCTGTTCTTCCTAATGCTTTTCACCCTCGGTATCGATTCCCAGTTCGGAACATTGGAAGGCGTCGTGACTTCAATAGTGGATATGAAGCTGTTCCCCAATCTCCGAAAGGAATATTTGACTGGAGGACTGTGCTTAATATGCTGTTTATTGTCTATGGGTTTCGCTCATGGCGCAGGCAGTTATATTTTCTTACTCTTCGACATGTACAGTGGCAACTTTCCATTATTGATTATAGCGTTTTGTGAATGTATTGGGATTGCTTACGTGTATGGTGTTAAAAGGTGAGTTAGTTTTGTTAATACTTTTTTGTTAATTTTTTTATTTTTTCATCAACTTCACTGTATCCCGCACACAGCAGGGTAGGCAGAGAAGAAGAACCTAGTGTTAAGATATCCCGTTTCCCACTTTCCGTCGAGTTCTGGAGGCATTGTGTGTTGAGTGGCGAAACTCAATGCCGCGGTTTGCCTCGACACTAGAGCGAAAAAATGAAAATATAAATGTGAGTAAATATTTTATCTCCTCGAATGGGGATCGAACTCACACCCAGTCGATTTTACAGTCACACTTTGTGCCCATGCGCCACGACTTGCCTCAATTTACTTACGAGCAGTGATAATTACTCCTTAGTATTTTTTAATAGACTTTACAAATAAATGTATATAAGTATATATATCATATTCAGTAAATATATTTTCTTAACATATTGCATGATAGACGAGATAAACAAGGTACACTCTGGTTTTTTAATCCTAAGGTACTTGGATTTCCGCTTTCCACACCTATTTTAAACATTGCGTATTGAACGATTGATTGAACTTGAGACTGTTCTGTGTTGCCATGGTGTGGAAACGAAGATAAATATAATTATTCTTGCGTTTGGAGATCGAAGGCACGATCATCATGTCTACAATCAGGCACTGTAGTGGCACTCGACAACATGGGAAACTAGTGTTAAGACACGCCATTCTTTATCAAGACATTTCTGTTCCCCACTTTCTGACGAAGTCTTAAGGTCTTGTGTCTTAAGTGGTGGAACTCAACGCCGCGCTTTACCTCGTCACCAGAGTGAGAAACTAAAACATATTAAATATTTCATTACCCGAGTTTGTATCGACTCCACAACAGTCGTACTTGCAATCACTCGTTTGTATTCCTGCACCACGACAGCCCCTTTCCTTTTTAATATTAATAATGCAGTTATAGATAGTATATTCTTACAATTATTATATATCTAATAGATACATACTATTTATACTTTCTATTAGAAATTAGCGTTTCGTAATCACTTACACAGCTTACAGGGGCACGCTTTTGTTTAATGAGTTTCTACGCCATTAAAGCTTTTATCATTGTAATTATACGTTCTAATAAATTGAATGATGATCATAAAATTATTCATGTTTAATTTATTGAAAATAGGCATTAGAAATCATGACAAAATTAGAATATAATTATATGCTTTATCGAACTTTAATTCCAATTGAAGATAGAAATCACTATGTTTTTTTTTGGTAAAAAGTAAAGAAAAAGTAGGAAGCAAAGGGAACCTGAGAATAGATTTTTAGGTTCCCTGTTAAGACACTTTATTCCCATGAAAACACTTCTGTTCGTTACTTTCCACCGAATTCTGGAGGCATTGTATATGTAGAGTGTTTACAGTGTTACTTCGCCACGACCAGCCTCAATAGTGAATTTTTATAAAATACTAGTGGGCGCGCGCAGCTTCGCCCGCTTATTTGAACCCGAGTTCTAAAAAACCATGAAACACGTGTTCAATGAAATATTTTTAAGAGTCTGAATTTCAATTTTTATAAAAATCGGTGCCAATTTAAAAAAAATCCATACAAACTTTCAACCCCTATTTCATTCCTTTAGGATTAAAATTTTTCAAAATCCCTTCTTAGTGGATGTCCAGATTATGAAAATAAACATCTGTTCAAATTTCACGTTTCTACGCACAGCGGTTACGGCTGTGCGTGCCTCTTACCTCAGTCAGTCAGGTACATGTCCTTTTATTTTTATAAAATATTTAAGCCAACGCGAAACCACTGAACGATCAGGCGAGTCGTGGGCAAAGGCTAATAAATACGTTTCTGCCGACATTGAAAATAAGTGGAAATTGCTTAAAGTTAAAAAATGTTGGGAATTTCTTTGTCAATCCCATCTGTATTTGAGAGGCGATCGGTATTCACGATATTAACTTTGTACGGATCTGTGATTGAGAGAACTTCTTTTCACGAGAAATTTCAAAAGAGTTAGTAGATTTTTTTAATTCTCCATATTAGTTCTCTCTTTTGGGGTAAACTTAGTATAGAAATAAGCACTTATAATATGGTCTTAAGTCGAATTTAAGCAATGAAATACGGTTGCATATGGATACTGTTTAATTTTCACTTTTTCATATAGGTTTTTTGCCGTGTGATCCCGGCCTAGAATAGGATCATCCTGGTACTGGTGGTGTCGTAAGAGGCGACTAAAGTACGTGTGGTAGAGTCACGTCGCCAGCAATGGCAACACGCATGGGCAGACTCGACCGGATCATTACCACCCCCGGCATTTAAAACCGGCGTGAAGTAGTGGCTTTATGCCACTGCGTTTCGCATCAGGTAATGCCGGGCTCCGGAGCCCAACCCACCTTACAGGCAGGCAACGCACCTGCAGCTCCTCTGGTGTTGAACGGGGTCGTGGGCGGCGGTGATCACTTACCATCAGGTGACCCAAACGCTCGTTTGCCTTGTGTTTTCCATAAAAAAAAGGTAGGTATAACAAATGTGAAACGTCATTGTGGTGTAGCGTTTGTGGGTTCATTCCCACTCAGAGGTATGACTTATTTTCATTTTCTCTCGCAGATATAAAGGACAAGGTCGGCATTGGATTCAGCCACTCAACATACAATTTCTCGAAAAGTAACGAAAATTAAGTGGCAAGTGGAGAACACAGTGTCTCAGCACTAAGATCCTTCTCCCTAACCTGCTTCCCTATTTAAGCGAAAAAAGATAAAATATGCGAAGAATCTTTAAAATGCTCAGATTATATCAGCAATGTTCGATTTTAGTATAAATAAATATTATACAAAACATTAAATTGGTTTTGTTTAAAAAGAATAAATGGTTAGATATTAATGATATTTCGTACTAAATAATTTGTTTTTATAGAAAAAACCATAAAAATATAATATTTTACGTATTTAATATGTTTTTTATTCATAAATTTTTTTAGAAAATTAAAAAAAAAACAAGTGCATCAGTCTGAGCGCAGGAGTAAGCGCGCGAATGTAAACGCGACAAATTGAGGGTTCCATTCCCACTTGATGGAAAGAAATATTTAATATTCTTATTTCCTCGCTTTGGTAAGCAGGCAAAGCACGGCGTTGAGTTCCACCATTTAAGACGCAATGCTTTCAAAAATCGATGGAAAGTGGGGAATGGAGGTGTCTGAATATGGAATAGGTGTCTTAACACTAGGTTCCCAGGTTCTTGCTGCCTATCCTGATACGGGCGGGATACAGCGTGAAACCAAAAAAAAATAGCTTAAAACTTTCGCCGACAACGTACAAAAGCACGGAGCTTACAACACGAAGGTGCTTATCCGGAGATTAAAACGTCTACTGTTAAATGCTGTAGCGTAACAAAGCTCTCTCTGAAAGGTGAAATGTTACTTCAGCTTTACGAGCTGAAGTAATATATGTATACGTTTCAAATCATAACGTCTTTAGTACTTTTGTATTTATTTTTGTAGAGCTTTTAGTTTGTAGGTTCAGTGGTATTGCGTTTGACTGTAAGCCGATGGTTATAGGCTCCATCTACATCCGGGAAAAAGTTATATTTAAATTATATTAATCTTAAATTTTGAGGCCAGTCGTGGCGTAGGAGCACAATATGTGACTGTAAATGCGACTAATTGTGGCTCAATCGCTTGCTACGTCCAGAAAATCGAAAAAAATAATTTAACTTTCTTAGTCATCCTAGATACATCCCGATCCCAATGACAGCTAGCTTATAATTACTACTACTACTACTAAAACTAGCTTCACGCTTCATCCCTAGCGGGGTAGTCAGAGAGAATGGTGCGCCAAATGCTACGGTCTCTACATACCTCTTTCCTCATGCGTTTTACGTAACCTACCTCCAGTATCATTGATACTGTTTTCGAAGGTCAACCGAGGTCTCCCCCTACCTCTCTTACCACTCACTTTTCCATCATAAATCTTATAATTATTATAATTAAACAATAAAAAATTTATAGATTTGCCGACGATATAGAACTAATGACAGGCCAACGACCAGGCATATACTGGCTGATATGTTGGAAATATCTGTCTCCTCTCGCGATGCTCTCCATCCTCATATCCTCGTTTGCTGAACTGGCCATGGAAGGTTCGGGGTACGAAGCCTGGATCAGCTCAGAAGGTGATACTGAGAAGAAGCCTTGGCCTATTTGGGCAGTACTTTTAGTACTTGTGCTGGTGCTTGCATCAGTTCTTTGGATACCAGGATTGGCTATTTGCAGGTATTTTCTAGTTTATCTTTTATGTTCAAAATTTTTCTAATTACTTTTATAAATAAATATAAAGTAAAAAAGGTTCTTGTACAACATGTGGTGTAGTTTGTGGTTGTATCTAATTTAACTTATTTAGATAGATTACTACCTGTATCAAGTTTTGAACTTATGTATATTATGATTATTTGAATTACCTAACAGTTTTGTTATTCTATACTTGTTTTAGCTTCATACTGTATTCCACATGGAGTAGTATAGGCAGAGAGAACCTAGTGTTAAGTTAACCTAACACTCCGTTCTTCACTTCCTGCCCAAATTTTACGCCAGTTGACAGAATTCAACGCCGCACTTTGCCTACTTACCGGAGCGATCAAATGAAAATAATTCATTCCTCTAAGTACGAATGGACACGGAAAGATGTTTGGGTCAATATGCCCTCAATTCTATTTCACTTCACTTCACTCTATAAGCTATATTCAGAATCCTAAAAAACATGAACAATCTTTTGTCATCCTTTTACAGATACTTCGGCATACAAATAATCGACGACGAAGAACGCGCGTGGTTCCCGGCTGACGATCTCCGTGATTTCCACGGAATCGAACCTCGACCCGTCTCCGCTGTTGAAACCCTATTGTTCTGCACTCGACCGGACGGCAGTGAGGGGTGCTGCTGGCCTGGATGCTGTGAGACTGATGATGAAGAGTGAATGCGAGATGAGTTTTGATTTATCTAAATATTTCTTTTTTTAGTTTAAAATGTAACTCTTATTTTATTGAAATCAGTTTATTGGTTTAATTTGAAATTAATTCAATGAGATATAACATACGTTCATATAGAACTTACAAGTTAAGTAGAATTTTAAAAACATAAACATACATTTTATTTATATGTCATTATTATTTGGTTAGTTAAAGTGCTATAATAGATTTTTTTATTATTTCTTTTTATTATACCTTGGCTTATCTTGCATTCCGGGTGAATAAGTAATGTTAATTGCGCTTTTGACGTAATTGCACTTTTTTTAAATCATTTAAATATGTATGCGGAAAGACTATCTATAAACTTTGATTGTGTCTCCTGCAATATTTGCCTGCAAAAAGCGCAAATACGTCATTGTTGCACAAAATGAGTGATATATCAAGTTTAGAGTATGATAGCAACGTTTGAAAATAGTAAATTACATATAAGAATTCATATAGAATATACACTATAGTAATAAAGAAGCCAAAATTATATGAACTACTCAGAGGCAAGTGGCAATCTACAAGGTGGAAGTGTCAGCACCACTTTAAATGAAATCACAGTTTTAACTACTCTATAAAAGCCTAATACAATTAAAAAAATTTTTTTCTTAATAATGCAAAAGTGATTTTTTCAAACGAAATAAATAATAAAATTATTGTTGTAATATAAAACGCCATTTGCCAAGAACGACGCACGCACACATACTCTTATCAAAGGGAAACCGCCGCATACGCCTGATTCCGAAATCGAGTTGTAGGTATTGGCGGCAAAGTTCAAAGTTGTTTAACCTTTTGTAGTTGTTTGTATTTACGTTATTAATATCTATGCGTAACTGCGTCACACGAAATACAGGTATGGATAAACATCGTGAAATGAAAAAAATCTTACGCCTAAATTGTTGAGGTATCTTGATTAATTTCTTTAGGTATGGGTTTAAAATATTGTACCCTATATGCTGTTTCCGTAAAAGGAGCGCTGACACTTCCACTCTGTATAGCAGTATTTTTTGGAGACATAATATGGCAAACTTGAAATAAATTATAATTACATTACATATTGTGTAATAAATGTATTCTTTTTATTGAATCAAGAAAAGAGAAAATGGAAGCTATAATAAAATAATATTAAATGTTGAAACTAGAATTTATATTACGCCTATTTTTTATTATTTTACTTTTAGAAGTTATTTATACATACATACCTGTACCTATACTATATAAAGGTGATACAATAGAATGTTTCTCAAATGTCTTCTAAAAAAAGAATTAAGTGCTTTTATAGTTATTTTGAGTGTTGTGAGTATATAATAATATAATGACAATAAAATTTAAAAATACTAATAAAGAAAATAGCTAAATTATCTTTCAGAATATATTTATTTATGAATATTTAATCTGTTTCCATATAAATAAATATTTTTATCAGTTTTTTCATATATACTCTGTTCTAATTGTAAATTAATGAACTAGGATTTTGAAAATATATTTACAAGTTATATTTGCAAAATGACAATAAATAATCACGACAATAATTAAATTGTTACTTAGATTTATTTCTCATTAATTGTAATCTTATTGAGTAAATTGTATTATAGGTTTAGTGATTAATAATTCTGACTTCTAATAAGCGACGCGGGTTCGTTCCCAGTCAAGGTAGATATTGTGTAAAAAACGCAAGTTTTTATTTAGAACATAAAAGTATTTGTATGTATATGCTTATCAATTGTTTAATTATTACTGTAGTACCGAGTTAAAAATAATAGCGTATGTGGATTGTTTAAAGATAAGTATATTTTATTTTAATCATGTGCGTTTTATAATTTTATTGTGACATTTTATAAATATCATTAAGAGCTGTGTTTAATTTATTTTAATAAAAAAATATACATATTCATATTCATTATAGTAGCTTCAAAACTTATATGAATTTAAAGTTTAGTATCCTATGGATAAACTGTGAACGACTTCATGAATTGAATTGTATGTGTTATGTCATTTATAATATTTAGTTGAATATTTATTGATTTTAGACTATCAAAAAAACCGTATGACGAATACGTGATTTCAATATAATGTAACTTATAAGTAGGTATGTACATTAACATATTATATTATACTTACAGAAGCAATAAGACATCTAAACATTTTTTTTTATTTTTTTCAAATAATAGTAAATATATAGCAGTAGAAATATATGATTTATTATAAAAATTATAATTTTTAATAATTTTCATTTGATACATTTTTTAAAATAAAAAAAAAACATCTGTTTATATCAATACATGAAAATGTGCATATCGATGAAAAATATCAATAATTTAAAATTTCAATTTTTAAATAAGCCCCTCTACATTTTTCTGGTTAGACAGAAATAAAATATTATTATTAACCTTATATGTATATATGCATACAGGCTTAGTGGCCAAAGAACTACACCACAATAATAAGAAATATTTATAAATATATTTTGGTTATAAATCTACGCTGTACTTTTCAATCTTTGAAGTTTGTACTTTTATTGTCGAAAAAAATCTTTATAATTTTAAAATTTGTAACATATCAATCAATCAATCAATCAAATATATGTATAAATCAATGATAAACGTAAAAAAAATATCTTTTAAAATATATATTAATAATACATTTCGAAACTGTAACTTTATATTTCCATTTTTTATTATATATTAGGAATATATCCTTCCTTATTATATTCCTTCTTTATTTAATAATTATTATAATTTATATTTAGAATAAAAATGTATCTTATGATATGGTATAAGGTAAAATAAGCTTGTAGCGATTGTTTATAATGTATCGGCTGCGTTTGGGCCATGTTTGCCAATATTTAGCGTCCTTAACACTTAATACAGTCTTGTTATATAGTTATAGTTTTATTGCTTAAAATCAATATTAATAATATGATTAATAAAAAATATACATGTAATAATCGTTGGTGTTATTTTTATATAAAGAACGTCAATTAAAACTCTAGAAATTGATGTTACTATACGTCATTTTGAAATATGACGTTTAAGTATTTTTTTTATTTATTCATGTAAATTAATTTAAGATATAGAATTCTCTTCCATTACTTACTTTTTATTAATTCTGTATTTTATTCAAAAGAATTATTTATTTGTCTTATGTAATTAAGCGCACATCGAATCATATAAATACCTACTATTTAGAAAAATATCGTATGATAATAGGTACTATAATACACTGTATAGTGATACTAAATGTAATTTGTAGTGATGTTAAAATCGATGAAAAATTCTAATTTAACGAGACAATAACCAAATATTAATTATATAATATGCAAATAATAAATATGAATAAATTTACGAGGCAAACCGCGGCGTTGAGTTTCGCTGCGCAACACGTATTGCCTCGAGAATTCTTCGGAGTGTCTTAACATTAGGTTCCCAGGCTCCATCTGTCTATCCTGCTATGTGCAGGATACAGCCTGAACCTAAAAAAAACATTAAATACTTAGTAAGTTTAATGTACAATAAGACAATAATATGCCTAGCCTTACTAGTTCATCGCACTTGTCACGTTCCGCACAATTTTATAATCGTTATAGAAATAATAATAAGCAAAAGATAATAATTAATATTGAGAACGTTACTTTAATCAAATATTTTTTACAAAAGATAGGATAACATTAAACAATAAAGTTTACCAATTATTTTTATTTAAATATATAATCGATATATAGATCATAAAAATCGAAGCACAAATAAAATGCTTCTACAAATAAAAAAAATATATGCCACGTCGAAAAACGATTACATTTTTTTTAAAAAATGACATCCCAGGTATCGTTCTCAATTGTTTCTTATTAAAATAGAAAATTGACAATAATATATTCAGTTGTTGTATAGAGTGTAATTCAATATAACCGTATTATTACTAAATAATGTTAATCTTGAGATTGCATATCTTGTTGTTTTGTGTAACTATTGTAAATTTTGTCTATCTATTGCGTGTTGATGGTAAATAAATGTTTAAAAAATATATATGTATATTTTATTTACACATTTTTCGCATTATTGTGGCGTTTAGTAGAAAAAGCGTAATATTTGACACTGCACTTTGTTTAGCTAATTTACACAATTAATAATAATTAATATATAAAATGTATAAAATAGTGCTATAGTATTTAAAAGTGTATAAAATAGTATACAGTGTATAAAATAGTGCTATAGTATTTAAAAAATATATTGGAAATTATTGGATAAATTTACCTAAAATATTAATATTTTTTTAAAATGGATATTGGATATTGATAACCTGTATCCTATTTGAAGATTACAGTTCTGTCTAAAAAAATATATATCAAAGGTTAACGAAAGAATGCTGATATATTTGAATGTATCAATCATATCATAAAAATTGATTTGCATTGAATAAATGTCACAATCGGCGGCCCAAGCGTTTGTTTTTTGGGTTCCGTACCTTTTAAAGAAAAAAGGAACCCTTATAAGATCACTTGGGTTACATCTGTCTGTCAAGAGCTTTTATCTCAGAAACGCTTGGAGATATCGAATTGGAATTCAAGCCATATACTCGGAGTTACAGGCCCATGACTTCCCGAGGAAAATGTATTTCTACATTTACTTTAAAAAATATAAATTTCGACACTATAAAGGGAATCAAAATAAATAGGTTAGTTTCGGTTAGTAGATACTAGTTCAAAAAAATCTTAAAAGAGGGCAAAATTTGGTATTATAGCCGCTAGTTCAAATGAGGTATCAGATGTAAGGGCTCTGGCTAAGTTAAGCCTGAATTTCAGAAAAAAGCTCAAAACCTCCAATTTTTATACGGAACCGTCGGTGGGCGAGCCATAGCCGAGCAGCCAAAAATAAACCGGACATGCGCTTGTCCGGTTTATTTTTCAATAATATTCAAGTTTTTATTTAGTATTTTATGAGATTAATTATTATTTTAAAATGAAATTAGAATAAAAATATTTCCAAAATAACATATTTTTTTAGCTTTATTTTATATCTTGTATGTAGTGTTTTCAAGTCATGCCGTGTTGAGTGACGGAATTAAATGCCGCCATTTGTCTTGTTACCAGAGGGAGTAAATAAAATAAATGCATTCCCTTGTGTAGCAACCAAACCCACAACCGTCGCGTTTACAGGCGGACTGCACCGCTGAGCCACGACTGCCTGATAGCACAACACTATATTATATAGCATAATCAAGGGGAACATAATAAAACAACACACTGTAATCATCACATCTCGATGTTTACTAAAACATTTGAACATATCACCAGGTACACAAATAAGGTACTAAAAAATATCGAACAAAAATACCATAATTCTAAAAAGTAAGAAGCACAAAGCTATTTTAAGATTTTCAATTGAAAAGTCATTACTTTTTTTTAATAATTAGAAACTCATACGGGTAATGATGTCCTATAATATACCAAACAAAATAATTTTAAGCCTAAAGTGAGTTAACCTACATTTTTGATTAATTATACAAAAGGCTCCCAAGGGTTATAAGTGATTTTTTTAATTATAATTTTATACTATCTATATAAAGTATACACAATATCAATATACGAGGCCGGTCGTGGCGCAGCGGCACGAGGTGTGACTGCAAAATCGACTGGTTGTGGGTTCGATCCCCACTCGAGGAGATGAAATATTTACTTAAATTTATATTTCCATTTCTTCGCTCTGGTGTCGAGGTTAAGCGCGGCGTTGAGCTCTGCCACTCAACACGCAATGCCTCCAGAATTCGGCAGAAAGTGGGGAACGGAGTGTCTTTACACTAGGTTCCCTCTGCCTACCCTGCTGTGTGCGGGATACAGCGTGAAGCTAATTTAATTTAATTTAATATCAATATACTATTATCATTGATATATTGCAAAAAGATTCAAATCAAAATAATCATTTAATTTTTTGCATGATTACCTAACTACATTAAAAAACAAAATTTCTATACTAAAACATCGATATTCACTAATTAATTTAAAAATTGAAAAGAAATCACTTATACATTACATCTGCATATGATTACAATCAGTCTATAGAAAGGAGGCAGTTCCTGTATTTAACACATATTTAGGTACTATTCTAAATAACAAAATCGATTATTATATATCTATGAATTGATTATTAGACTATTTTCGAATTTCAAATATTTTATAAGTAAATATTAATAATGAATCAATTTATGTTCATAATTTTTCTTCACCAGGTTTCATTTTGTAAAAATAATATAATGGATATTTAATCTAAATTAAAACAGAAGAAAGTGAATTTCTAATAAATGTCTATGAAAAAAAGAGTAGAATAGTGAATTTCTACTAAATGTCTGTGAAATTTTTGTCAATTTATATTTTACTAAATTCATGCAGAAGGCATAACATATTGGTTGATCTTACAAAAAACATAAATGAGTAAAATAGTTTTACTGTACATATTGTACATTTTAAAGCAGTCAAACTGTTATTTCAAATCAATACCACAAAGGTAACTTTTATACTACTTTGTTTTTTAATTAATTCTTTCTGCAAAGTTTGTAATAATCAATTAATTAAAACAAAAAAATAGGTATTTAGGGATACCTATTTTTTAATGAAACATTTAGGCTCGACTCATACTATAGGGCCACTCAAATATATATTGCTGATCCAATATACCTCCTAATATTTATATTATAAGTTCAAGTGTTGATTGTCCTTCAGCAAATTACTCCAGTTTAGAGAAACAAATAGCAAGTTCCAGGCATTGTCCCAAGTTTCATGCTCTGCAACACTATGGAATGCCAAGTAGTTTCAGCTCTTGGTATCATACAATATTATTAGTGTGATGATTATAATGAGAATAGGCTCATTGTTTTTTTTTAATTTATTTTAATGTCGAGGACATGTTGAGGATCACCCTATAGTGTAAATTGAGCATCATTGGTAAAATCAACACTTTAAAAGCTTTTTGCTTATTGAATATGAAATACATATTTTTTTTAATGGCACAAATGAAATACCAAATTCATGTAAAACTAACACATTAGTTGAAGTTTTCATATTATACAAAAAATATTTTCCTACCAAAAAGAAATTTTAAATAAGTATTGTAAATTAAGCATGATATGCTAAAGTCAGGTGCCTCCATGGACAGCATTTTGATTATCTAACTCAGCTTTCTTTACTTTCTTAGCCTTTATATCAGCCATAGTTTGCTCAATAGATCGTAAATCTTTTTTATTCTCGCTAGGAACTTCTCCATAACTTTTATTCATGTTAGTTTTCTGTGCTGCATCTATGGCAGCTTCTTGACCAATCAAATGAGCATATTTTTGTTTATAGAAAGTCCCGCTCAATTCCTCCTTGCCATGTTTGCGTTTCCTATTTTTCTCCTCTTCATTTTCTAAGGCAGCTATTTTTTCCATTTCTATGCGTCTTTGTGCCATTTCTACTGCTTTCTCTTCGTCCCATATTCCACCAGCCCTTCGGACTGTCAATTCATCATCTGAGGGTCCTTTGTCTTTTAAGTAAACTACACAATACCTATCTATACCTTCTTGCCCAAATGAGTAAACTTGTGCCCCAGCTGTGGTTGCAACATCTCGAATAACTGATCTATACATTTGGTCCATTGGGTCAAATTGTAAATATGGTTTAGTTCCATCTGTGATAAAGTTGTTAATTTTCTCTTCAACTCTAGCACAGAATTTGTTTAATATATTTTTTTCTTCTTTTTGTTTTTTTTCTAAAGCTTCTTTGTGTTTCTTGATTGCTTTCTTCTGAGCCTCACTCACTGATGGAGGCTTTTGCATTGAATTTAAAATTGAACCTAAGAGATCCATATTTATACTTCGTTTTCAGAACAAAAAGATGTATAAGCTAATATTTCAGATATTTTCTTCTGCCAATCAGAAGATATTTTGAAGTTATCAACTAAACTGTCAGTATTTAATCCTTTAAAAGACAGCACATTCAGTGAAGTTTCAATATGTGCAGATATTTCTGCCCCAAATGTAAGTGTATCTCCTGTAAATTCTAAGATTTGTTCGAGCGGTGGTTGCAGAGAAGTTCCTTTGACAAGTAATGATTGTTGAGAGAAGTCAATTTCTCTTACACTACTAAACAGCACTTTATGTTTATAACAAAGCTGGTTAAATATTTCTTCTATTTCAGCTCTGAAAGGGATATAAAGTAATTATTAGCAACGAAACAATGATTCATTGTTAATTTTGTAAACATTTTCCATGACCACTTACCGTTGTCTTTGAATTTCACGAATTTCTTCAGAGATAAGGTTATGTAAAGCCGATAATAATTTACTTTGCAGTCCTTCAAACTGTTCAAGTGGTGTGCCAATCACATTTGCTCTAAAACAATATGATATATAACACATAGTTTACAGAAGAACATTTAAGATTAAGAAGACTAAACAAGGGAATAAAACTTACTCTTTAATGTTATTGCACCGACGAATCAATTTATTAATAGATATTGCGCAGTTTTGGCAAATCTTCAAACACGTTTTGGACGTATTATAAAACTCTTCGAAAAAAGAAAAGTAATCAATTATTTGTTTCTGTACTTTTGTTTCCATTATATGAATACAATTGCATGTTTATTTCTTCACAAAACTTTTAAGCATAAATAAATTTTAATTTTTAAGTGTTGACCTTGCAACATAAGTGTTGCCAGTTGCCACTTGCTAGATAAATACAAGTACGCTTAAAACATTACCGTACTGTAATTAATCGAGGAAATACTTTATTTAATTTTAAAAAATATAAAATTCGGGATTTTCTATTTTTATATAATAATAATATACTTTATATAGCTTATGTTTAATCTCAGTACGTGTGACATACAGTATGCAGTCATAGACATCAATATAAAAAAGTAATTATTTTGTGTAAGTAATTATTAAATTCCGACGATTAATTTTAAAATGATTATTAAGTATTTAAATTAAGATTGTTGATTTTGATTTTAAAAGTAGGCATGAGGCTACCGGCGCGTAATGTTGCAATGTAAAAACAATAACAAAAACTATTTAAATATGTAAAATTATATAAATTTCGTTTAAAATTCATTGAAATTGTTTAATGAAAAATCTTTTTTTATTTATTTAGGTACTTCCATGAAGGATAACATGGCCGTTTTAGCTTCCGCCCTCTATATATGTATATCGGGACTCAGTCTTTAAAAAGTTTTCCAACAACTAAGACGAGTAGATAAAATAAATGTCTAACTGAAATAAAAATCAACAATGTAAAATGAGCATTTAATTTGAAATTATATGATTTTTGCACACATTATTGAACCAACAATCTAGGTACAATAGTTACGCGCATCGAAACGGAGCTTATTTTCTTTTTGTCGCGCTTTAGTACTCACCTATCTTCAACGGGGATAGAACGTTCGTCGCTTTGCGTCTTTATTCGATATTTTCGCTATAAACTATTACAATTTCGTTTCCTTCTTACTTTTATAACAGTAGTGTAATAAAAAAATAAGTGTAAATAATGAAGTTTGAATATACATTGTATTCTACTTAGAAATTGTGATTTTGTGAAAATGAATGGTAAAATGCACAGTGAGACGGGCACTTTCTCGCCTGACGGCATGCGTGCCGAAATATTAAATCCATTTGTTCATAAACTGGAATTAGATAATACATATGATAAAATACGGGTAAGAATTAACTTAATATATTCTTATATGCTTTCAATATGTTATTTTTATACAGGAAGAAAAACAAAGTGATCTGTCTGCGCAGACTCCGTAGTAGAGACTTACGTGACATAATGATTTTATATCTTCTTTCACTTTATTATTACATATTATATGTACTCTATATTTATAAATGTTATATATTTCCTTGTTTCATTACCTTCGTAATATTATGATCGTAATCATTTCACTGTAGCACTCATCGCACTTTCTCTAGTTTGTTTTTAAAATAAGAGATACTGTTTATATAACCCCTTTTGTACACCATAATATTATAAAAAAAACATTTAACAGTACATAAGATATAAGTAAACCTGTTTTCTGACTAAATATGGAATAGATGTTTACTTACACATTCTATAAATAGTAATTTATTTATATTATTAAAAACTATGTAGTTAAAATATATAAAATGTGATTTAATTATGTATATTAACCTAAAGTATAGAAAGTAAACAATTACGTTAATTTATGAAAGAAAGTCAAGTTCAAAGTTAACCTTGATGTGCGTAAAGTATTACTTTTGTTATTGCTTCTTCACTTCATCTTGATAAGGTGAATTCAACCTGTTATTTGGAATACTACTTAGGTACCTCCGTCAAGTTGAAAAAGAAAAATAAAAAATGTAATCATAAATCGTTCTACTTTTCTTTAATTTCATACAATTTGTATGTAGTAAGAAAGTAAAAGAAACAGATCTAGCTTTTATCCGCTGCTTTTCCTCCGTGATCAAATACCTAAATTTAAATAAAAAACTAGGTATAATAAATGTAAATAAAAAAATAGAAATAACTATGAATTGTGTATGACACATGAGACATTCTAAGTGTCCGAGGTATGTGGCCGCAGGTACATCGGGTTACGTCGAAACAATTAACTTTGTTTAATACGGGTTATAGATTTTCTTGATAAAGAGATTTTTTCAATACAATATATTTTTTTAATTCGATGTAAAAGTTAGTTAATAACTGAGATTAGGGCGTTCAACAAACTCAGAGGCTCGTCGTGTCGCAGGGGCACAACGTGTGACTAAATGGGACAGATTGTGGGATCGATTCCGACTCCAGTAAACGAAATATTTAATAATTTCATTCTGGTGTCGAGGCTAGGCAAGGCGTTGAGTACCGCCACTCAACACGCAATGCCTCTACTACACTCAACTCTTAACTCTTCTAATAGGATAGACTAGTCTACTTGCATATTTATCGAGCTTCTCGGCTGTTCCCTTATCGCCAAACGTTAAAAAGTTAAAAAGCTTACTGTTGCGACACGTAATAGTCCAATTCTCATATGTTATTACGGTATGTAAGACGGTAAAAGAGATAGAGGGAGACCTCGGTTGACTTTCGAAAACACAGTATCCAAGATAAAGGAGGAAGGTCACGTAAAAAGCATGAGGACCCCCTCGGAGGGCATGTATGAAGAGGTTGATGACAGTGGACGAGGCGAAAGAGGTATGTAGAGACCGTAGCGTTTGGCGCTCCGTTCCCTCTGACTACTCCGCTAGGGAAAAAAACGTGAAGCTAAGTTAAGTTGAGTATGAAAATCAGACATTGTGTTTTTTATGTGTTCTGGGTGTCTAAAACATATCTAACACGGAAATTGTAAATACTTTTGCATTGAAAATACAAGATATATATTAAAAATATTGAAATATTTTATGATAAAAAAAAATCAAACTGGTTTGGCTATTGATCAGATTTTGTTTCGTATTTAAATATAATATAAGATATGAAAAGATATGAAAAGACAAAGGTTCTGATTTTTGAAAGAGATGAAGTAAGGACGGAATGCAAGATCAGTGTAAATGGTAAGATATTAGAACAAGTGAATGAAGTGGTATACTCGGGAAGTATGTTCAGTAGAGATGGAAGATACGAGATGGATGTGGAAAGGCGTATTGCTGCCGGTAACAGAGTTAACGGAGCCTTAGCTGCATTGATGAGACGGCGAAACGTCAGCACAGCTGCGCGTTTGGCCGTACACAATGCAGTTTTGGTACCGACTCTGTTATACGGCAGCGAAACGTGGGTATTACAGAAGAAGAATGAAAGAAAGATGAATGCTGTGGAGATGCGATCTCTTCGTAGGATATGCGGAGTCAGCTTAGCTGATCGAATCCGCAATGAAGAGGTACACAGAATGGCAGGTACTAGCGAGGATGTCACGGTGAGAATGAAGAAGAACGTGCTCAGCTGGTTTGGGCACGTCGAACGAATGAGTGATGAAAGAATGGCAAAAAAGATTTATGATGGAAAAGTGAGCGGTAAGAGAGGTAGGGGGAGATCTCGGTTGACCTTCGAAAAGACAGTATCAAAGATACTGGACGAAGGTCACGTAAAAAGAATGACGACCCCCCGGAGGGCATGTATGAAGAGGTTGATGACTGTGGACGAGCCGAAAGAGGTATGTAGAGACCGTAGCGTTTGGCGCTCCGTTCTCTCTGACTACCCCACTAGGGATGAAGCGTGAAGCTAAGTTAAGTTATAAGATATGAAAAATAATTTATAAATTTTGTTGGCATTTTTAAAGATATTGATTTGAGTTGTTAAGTAAGTAAATATTATAAATAAATAAATCAGCTTCACGCTGTATCCCGCACACAGCAGGATAGGCAGAGGGAACCTAGTGTTAAGACACTCCGTTGCCCACGTTCTGTTGAATTCTGGAGGCATTGCGTGTCGAGTGGCAGAACTCAACGCCGCGCTTTGCCTCGACACCAGAGCGAAGAAATAAGTTTAAATAAATATTCTCCTCGAGTGGGGATCGTACCCACAACCAGTCGGTTTTACAGTCACACTTTGGATATATTTATTTAGTGTAAAATATTTATTTATGTAGCTTCACTCTTCATTTAGTTGGATAAACCAACAGGGTAGGCAGAGGGAACCTAGTGTTAAGATACTTTTACTGTCGCACTGCGCAATTTTTGAGACATTGAGTGTTTAGTGGCGTAGTTCAAAGCCGCGCGGGTGCTAAATAGATTCTAAAAATTGAATAGTTTTATACTCTGGCTTCGTTATTGTTAAATAAATGTTTCTACAAGTTCTTGTTAAACGAGGAATAATAATTATGTTTAAAAACGTTTATAGTAAAACCTTAATATTATAATTATATGTTTAACTAAATAAATACTTCCGTTAGTACACGGTAATGTCTTGAAATTGATGATGAACGTGAGATTTATTTATGTTATTTTAATACGTCGATGTTATAATACTCTCGGTTTCGAAAATAATTAGTACTTCATTTTTTACCTATACCCTCCATTCTGAAGTAGTATTTCAAAGTTGCCAATCATTAAAAAAATAAGAAATAAATTTATATGTAGAATATACCTAATTTATTTCCTCAATATATTTTGTTCTATAAATTAAAAAAATATGTTTTTTTTGATCGAGTTATTAAAAAAAACTAGCTGAGGCGTCTAGCTAACACTTATTTCTTTTTAACAAATCAGTCTACACAACTATTACAGTAGTGACAGGTTCAAAGTCAAAGTCATGTTATTACTATGGCATTCCATACGGTTATTTGGTCAGGCCTATGTTGAAGGGAAAGGAGGGCGTCACATGGGACCGCTATTCCACACCCATCACCCTAAATGAGTTTATAAGTATAATAAATTGGTTGGTTTTTTATCTTTTCTATATTAAACATGGCCTAAGCAAGGTTATATAAAGAATCTACTTATTAAAAAAATGTTTTTTTTTATTTTAAATATCTTTCGATGCCACCTCCAAGCTTATATCTGAAAAAATAACTGAACCGAATGGAAGTTTCCCCGGAAGTAAGATTATCTTAACACTTAATTGCCAGGTTCCCAGATTACGTGCGGGAAGATCTTATTTTTGATTTCCACGAAATTTGTGGACATACAAACGTACACTTACGAAATTTAGCACATACGCTAATAAAGCCTTTTTATGCATAAAGTACTTGCTCAAATATGGAATAATGGAATATTTAATAAAAAATAATACCACACTTATACTTGTCAAACCGATAATTTAAAAAATATAGTTTCTAGAAATCATCAAACCATAACCTAGAATCATTGATTGATTAAGCTATAAAAAAATTTAAGCTCGCGTTTCACAGCAAGCGGAGCGTACCATTAAAGAATTCGCAACCGGCTTACCTTTATTTCCACCAATATATCGGGCTGGGCGGACAGATCTAGGGAGCGGAGCGAAGCTATTAAAAATTGCATAACTCTTTGTTGGTACAAACCTTTTTTTATTTAAAAGAAGTCCGTTCATTTATCTTTAGCAGTGGAAACCAGGCTTTATCGTCGTCGGGCGCAGTTTGGACGAGTCTGACTAGAACTAGATGCAAAAATGCTTATATTTATAATACAGGTTTTGATTTGGTCTAAATAGTTAAATTCAATTTTGAATTTTACTATCTAACGCCTAATGTCTCTAAATAAAAAAAATGAGCTTAGTAACACATCAAGCTTTTCTTTTTATTTTACTTAATTCTCTTCCGCTGACTTCTCTTGGTTTATTTGGTTTATCCTTTAAAACTGTATAAAAAAAGCTATTTTACGCTTTTTCCCGAATATAAAAATAGGCCGTCGTGGTGCAGGGGCGTCGGTGTGACTGTAACGCGACGGTTGTGGGTTCGATCCCCACTCTAGGAAATGCAAATATTATTATTTAGTAATATTTTCATTTTTTCGCTCTGGCACCAAGGCAAAAGCCCGACGTTGAGTTCCGCCACTCAACACGCAATGCCTCGAAAGATTCGACGAAAAGTGGGGAACGGAGTGTCTTAACACTAAGCTTCCTTAGCCTACTCTGCTGTGTGCGGGATTCAGCGTGAAGCCGATAAAAAAAGGATAGGCAGAGGCAATTCATTGCTATTACGGTCAGTATGCAAATTTCCGCGGAATTTTCGAGATATTGCTTCTTTAAAGGTGTCGTCTACCAGAGCGGAGAAATAAAAATAAATTAAATATACCTAATCATTTCCCCGAGTAAGGATTGTATCCACAATCTACGTGGACGCTGTAAAACTATATTTTAAATAAAAATCAGCTTCACGCTGTATCCCGCACACAGCAGGGTAGGCAGAGGGAACCTAGTGTTAAGACACTCCGTTCCCCACTTTCTGCCGAATTCTGGACGCATTGCGTGTTGAATGGCAGAACTCAACGCCGCGCTTTGCCTCGACACCAGAGCGAAGAAATGGAAATATAAATTTAAATAAATATTTCATCTCCTCGAGTGGGGATCGAACCCACAATCAGTCGATTTACATTCACACTTTGTGCCCCTGCGCCACGACCGGCCTCAATTATATTTTAATTAATATAAATATTTTCAACAGTTATTTTCCTAGTGTTCTATTCACATGTCTAACTATTTTACTAAAAGAAAGTTGAAAATTGCTCGCTTAACCATGGATCGTTGAGGGAAAGTCGACTAACCGTTAGACTAACATCTACTTCAACAGAAACGACCATACGTTATGTAACGTGCAGATCGAAGTATGATAGCAGTAGGTTTTGTTTCTACTATATTAAGACTATGTATTTTTTTATGAAAATGGAATATAGTTACTAAATCTTAGTAAAATAATAAATGTATAATATTACTAAGATTTAGTATATGGGCACTATCTTGGCCTTAAGTAAATACTTTCTTTTGGAATATTGGAATGTTTTTTTAACAGGCTTTTATTTGGTCGAGCTTTAACAAACTATGTTATAAAATCTAAGCATCTGAATTTGATGCCAGTGGGGTACAGAGGCACAATGGGTACAATCAGGGGTACACGTGACAGGTTGTGGATTTGGTTCCCACTCGAAGAAACGAAGTATTTAATATTGTGTATATTAATGTTTTAGTTTCTGTGTGTTTCTGTGTGCGGACTAGAGCGCGAGGTAAAATAAGCATATATTGAATGTTTTTACCTTAATAGAGACGTGATAAATACTTTATGTCACACATGTCCTCTTTCGCCTCCCTCACTATCATAAACTTCTTCATATATGCCTTTCGGGGTGTCCTCATGCTTTTGTGCGACCTTCCTCCAGTATCACGGATGTTGTGTTCTAAAATTTGTCAGATAAATCAGAAACCAATAGCATATAAATATTATCAAAAAATATGGAAGGGTATGTATTTTTGAGTAAATCTCAAAAGTATGGAACAAGAAACAGTTATCTGTATTAAATTTGAATCGGAAAGCATTTAGGTGTTGTAAAACGAAGCATTTTTATGTACGTGTGCGGTGTGTTAATTTAAAATCCTATTATCTACAGCTCTCCTATGATTGATTGCAATTGATTGCTGTCAATTCCAAAAACAAAAAATATAAAGAACATTCTAAATCAAAACAACGTAATTACGTATTGTATAAATATTTTTCTTTATGTAAGTAAATTTCTTCGTTTTATGATAGTATGGTATGGTATGGTATGGTTATTTGATTATAGCGTTCCGAGCGTGCCAGTAGAGCACATATCACATCGTCAATGTTACATTGTGTGGAGAAAAGACGAAGGAGGTTGTACGGTAAAAAAGAGATAATGTTATACAATAGGAGAATGAATGTTAAAAAAAATCTAGTTAAAAATTGCCTTCACCTATAGAAAATAATAATAATATATACATTATATACATAACACAGAGGGTTAGTAACGTTTTATGATTAGGTATTGTCACCTGTCACAACTCTAACCTAACTTTGATTATGGTGATATTGGTAAAGTGATAAGCGCTTAGCAGGCACGTTCAAGACCCGATACTCAAAATACAGAACAGATTGTGGTTTTAACAGGTCTGATCTCCATTAATAGCTGCATTTTATATCTGATTGATGATCTGATCTCTAAATGAATCATTCTAGACATGAATATTACTGGGAATCAAATTCATGATCAACTTACTTTCTAACAGACGACGCTATAATATTTTCGGCCAAGAAAATTTAAATGCCAGGAAGTTGACGAATGAATAAAAATTAAAAAAAAATGATAATATGTCATATAAAATCATATTTACCTATCATACATGTTCTAAAATATGAATATATTATCTATTAATTATATAATTTAGATCGTATGAAGGCAAACACCTACTATATGCTTGTAACTTGTTTTTAAATGTTTGGACCTTGACTTGTTAAAATCTAGATTTTGCATAAACTTATGGCTGTATTATTATTTAAGCTCTACCATGAGAATATAAAGAGTATAGAAAAAATTGTTGAACTTCTCGTCTTGGATATTCTTGGTTTTAGGTTGCTTGGTTTTAGTTTGGTTCTAGCAGACACTGGATTTCATCACTTTATATCGATCGGGCGACCGATGTTTTTAAAATTATTGACATTTTCCACTTTTTACTTCAATTTATCATTAGCTTATCTTCGATTTGCTTAATCGGTACAAAAATATGTGTAAAATGGAAATAAAAAGGTATTGTAGATGTAATTTTGCCATAATTAATAGACACCGCACAGCCGTGACATGCAGACGGGGTTTCTTAATACTTTAAAGATTTTTCATACAGGAACGAAGAAAAGTTTATTTTTGCCTTTAATACTCTACGTAAATATATTCCATATATTCTTATATGTCGTTGATTTGATTGAGTTATGTATTTACTATTGTAATATTGATGCACTTTCAGTGCAGACCTAGATCTCACTTTTTATATTATTAAAACAATATTTGTACTGGCATATAAGATAATGAAAAGTGTAAACAGGTTCGATTTCCATTTGAGGAAATTTTTGAAAATTTAATATTTTCATTTCTTCGCTTTTCTTCTGGTGCAAGGCACGGCGTTAAGTTCCGTCAATCCCAGAATTTGGCGGAGAGTGGGGAGCAGAGTGTCTTATCACTAGGCTCCCTCTGCCTAACCTGGTACATGCAGGATACTGTGAAAGTGAGAAAAAAAAGAAGATATAATAATATACAAACATATAATAATTAATTTAAGAGAAATATACAAAAAGCTTAATGTAAGAATTTAAGAGCCCTTGGACATGAAAGCATCGCAGCGAAAATTACATTGCATTTTTTCTTGGATATTTCTTAAGGATTACATAAATTTTGATACATAAAATTAATTTAAATTGTTGAATTCTCATAGGCCTTGTATCTGAATGTACTTGCGTAAACTTTTGATTGAGAGATTTTTTTATTTGGCTATTAAGTAAAAAAAACACATCTTACAAATTAAATAATTAGGTATATTGTTAATAATTTAAGAATAATAAAAATCTTAAACGATAACTCTACTATACTTTTCATTTAACTTAAAGATGTTGATTGCTTTTAATTTATAATAGAGCTCATATAAAAGTACCAAAGATATAAAATCATTAGTAATAAATTGTAGTTTATTGTTCGTAAATAACATCGTACATTTTTATTCTTTTCTAGCGCCCTCTGGGCGGCTTCGCCCGCTTGATTTATATAATTATTTATGAAATATTTAATATTTTCATTTCTTGACTTATTTATTTATTTATTTTTTTGAATAAATATACGAAGAAATTAAGATATTCAATATTTCATTTCCTCGAGTGGGAATCGAATCCACAACCTGTCGCCGTGTGTCTGGCCTCATTCATTATTATCGATCCGAATAAATAGTTTTTTTATAACACACACATATTTACTGCTTAGGGTGGGTAGAGTTCCACTACCGTAACGTCTTTTCGCATTTTGTTTTATCAGGCAAGCTTACCGTTGCCCCGAAGTGCGTTCTTTATTTTCCTGAATAATCTCGAATCTACAGTCATCATGTGTACTATTATACACTGTTCCACTGCGATAAATCAAATATAATATTGAAAAAATATTTACGTCTGCAGTGTTTTTTCAATACACAATATGAATATGTGAACGCATATTGCTCTAAAAAGTCTAGGTGACCTAGAGGTTTTGGATCATTTCCAATTTCTTTAATTCTGTATTTTATGCAAAAATTCTTATCTACTTTTATTTATCTATTTTACCTTTGGACTGTTAGGAGCAAAGTTACTGTTTAATATAAGCAGGTATTATTAAAGTTATACATTTTGTCCAAACCAACCTCCGGTTATTACCGGTTCATTAGATGTCTGTATCTGGGAAAAACCTGGACAGGACCCTCGGCACCAATATATTGATAAATGAATAAATATTTATTTGTACACTGATATTTATAATTTTTATAATCTTTTAAGAAAAAAAAATAAGAAAGCTTATAAAAAAATGACCGTAACAGGACATGAATCCGCTTTTCTTGGACGATCACCCAATTTTTATAAGTTTTCCCAAGTATTTTACCTTCGAAAAAGTATTATACGTTTTGTAAAAAAAAGTATTTTATGTTTGCGAAATTTAGAACGAACATTTCACTAGATAATAATCGATAGATCGAAAGTTGCAAGGTTGTATCTTTAGTTTGATATTAAAAAGAGAGAGATCATTAGATCATTCTTTATCTGATTAAAATAAAAAGTACTGTTCATTTTCTAAGACGAGGTTATAAATCAGCTTCACGCACACTGCAAGATAGGCAGAGGGAACCTATTAAGACACTTCGTTCCCCACTTGCCGCCAAATTCTGAAGGCATTGCATTTTGAGTGGCGGAATTCTACGCCGGGTTTTTGCCTTGGAACTAGAGCAAAGAAATGAAAATATAAATGTAATTACATATTTCATTTCCTCGACTTTTTCTCAACGAGTTTATATAATACGTATACTTAAATAAAATTAAATTTATGTGCTTATAACATTAACATCATGTTTCTAAAATTGTAATTGCTAATTTATTTGGTTAAAGCAATACATCAATTTTCTATTCTTCCATTACATTGCGTGTTGAGTGGCGGAACTCAACTCCGCGCTTTGTCTAAATACGATTAATACGAAGTTATTTTAGATATTTTTATCTCCCCGCATTTCAACCAACATATTGCTAATGCAACCTAAATAGCGATAGATCACCTTCGGTTTACCAATCAAGCTGTTTTCAAATCTAAGGCTGTTTTCAAATCTAAGGTTTGTCTATGAAACTGATGTATCGTGAACCGTGTGCACTACACAATAGTGTTGTATCGACTCCCGAAATATTTATTACAAAAAAATTTGCCCTGAAAAAAACAAAAAAAAAAACCTTTTTGACGAATATGTTTGTTTAAAACTAAAATTCAGGCGCACTCCAGAAAAATATCTCTAGCTATATCCATAACAATAATATATGAAATATGAACATAGGTTAATATTATTTATCTTTTCATGATTTGCATATCTTAGTTCCGTTCCTTATTTGGCGTACTCTAACGTTTTTTCTCGCATAGCAGCGGTAGCCAGAGGAATCCTGAGTGTTAAGACACTCCGTTCCCTATTCGTCCAGTTCTTGGGGCATTGCGTTGAGTGGCAAAATTTTACACGGCAATTCGTCTACTAGAGCGGGAAAATGAAAATAAATTAAATATGATCACTCAGATTGGGGAACGAACCCACAACCGTCGCGTTTACATTCATCTCATTGCGCCACACGACTAATGATTATTTATGCGTATTTTATTGTACTCTTTCTCCTTTCTATATTTTATAGTTTCCTATAATAAAAAATATATCAACAGAAAATTATACTCAATTTACCATAAACCCATTTAGATAATGACAACCAATTTATTTTTCCAGACGGCGATATTCACAGTAATTCTGCTACCGTTCAGAGTGATCGTAATATGCTATTTGATCGTCACAGCGTGGTTCCTCGCGTGCATCGGGCTCTATGGGCTAAGTGAGGAGGACCTGCGGCGGAAGCCCATGACAGGATGGAGGAGGTAAATATTATAAGGTTTTATATTAAATATTTTAATTTTTTTTATATCAAATTTATATATTAAATTAAATTTAATAAAATAATTATGTTGTGTGCGGAATACAGCGTGACGCTGATAAAAGAATAATGATAATCAGCATTACGCCGTATCCCGCATGTAGTAGGGTAAGCAGAGGGAGCTTAGTAGAGCTATTGCGTGTTGAGTGGTGGAACTCAACGCCGCGCTTTGCCTCAACAGAGCCAAGAAATGAAAATATTGAATATCGTAAAAATATGACTAAAACAATGGCGTAATATATTATGATAAGATAGATTGTTAAAAAAAATAGCTATACACAATTATAGTGGTGTACTGTAAAGACCTTTTTCTATAATAGTTTAATTCGTATTTCGTGCTGTTGTGCATTAGTCAGGGCTGTATCAGTCCAGTTCGTCCCGCCATCTCCGTTTTTATATTTTTTTTTAAATCTTACATAAATCAGCTTCACGCTGTATCCCGCACACAGCAGGGTAGGCAGAGGGAACCTAGCGTAAGACACTCTGTTCCCCACTTTCTGCCGAAATCTGGAAGCATTGCGTGTTAAGTGGCAGAACTCAACGCCGCGTTTTGCTTCGACACCAGAACGAAGAAATGGAAATATAAATTTCAGTAAATATTTCATCTCTTCGAGTGGGGATCGAACCCACAACCAGTCGGCTTTACAGTCACACTATGTGACTTTGATATCTTTCATTTTGTTAAAAATCTATATGGTTGGATCTTCAAATTTAAATTTGAAAGAATTTAGAACTCAGGCAGAGAGTGTAGGTTTTACTATATCATCTTTTCATTTATTGTATAAATACTACCACTATTATAGTGTTAAACGTTTGAACTTATAGTCATTTTCGAAATAAAGATGAAACATATTTATTGTATAGAATTTAAATAGGCAAACCAAACCAAATATTCAACACATCATAATTTCTTTTACCTCGAATGAGAATAGAACCTCGAGTCATCGCTTGCAGTCATTACGTTTAAAACATACCATAATAGCCACTTTAAATCATAATAACCAACAAAAATCGCTCAACAAAGCAAACAATGGTATTGTTTAAAATGGACCTTGAAACAGTGAATAGGAAAATAGTGAGAGGCGGCCCGTAAGAGGAAACTGTTGCGTTCAACACATGCTCTATATACATTATTATTTTATATAGCAGAAAATTATGATTATTAACAGCAAAGAAAATGACTAGAATTTCAATATTTACAGTACATTCGACGAGTCGTGGCCACTTGGAGTTAGTTGTAGATGTTTAGATTTTATTTTAGGATGTTTTCTTACGTTTGATTATTTTTATCCTTAGTGTAGAATGCGCAAAAGTTTATAAAAAAATTAAGAAAGAGAGCATTAGAGTTGCCACGTTTGTAAAATTCGTGAAATGCACTTTTATGTTATATTTTAACTTCATTGCAAATAATATAATTTGTTTATATTATAAAAAAAAACGGAACCCACATGACTACTATGCAGGTCTCCTTGAGAAAATTTTATTTAGTAGGCTTGTTGTTGTTTTTTTTAATTTTCCATACAGTCAGATTTTGTCTTTTTTATTTTTTATTATTATTATCTTTTTTAATTTCAAAATATAGGCATGATAATGTTTAAATTAGGCTTACATTACATAACCATAAGCCACAATTCTACATTTCATATGCAATAAGGGATTATTTTAATATTGCGGTATTTATTAGGTAATACGAGATACCCAATATTGCAAAATTGGTTACTTATAAAATGTACAGTACGTACTACACAGCCACAAGATGGTGGTATGAGAAAATTTAGTTTCCGTTCCCTTGTAATATAAGAAACCACATAATTAATAATATCGTATGAATATTATAATGCAATAATATTTATATCATATATATAGAGGCCTACGTGGTGTAGTGAGACATTGTCTGATTGTAAACGCGATGGTCGTGGGTTCCACGCTTACTAGGGATAATAACAATATGAAGCGCGCTGCGTTGAGTTTCGCCACTCAACACGTATCGTTACAAATTCATGACACTCCATATTTCACTTATAAAAACTAAGATAAGACTCTTCTTGACACTAAGTTCTCTCTAAAGAAATGTTTGGCCAAAAGTTAGAGTTGAGGTCAGTCGTGGCACAGGAGCACAAGCGTGCGACCGCAAACACGAATGGTTGTGGGTTCGATTTACACTTGAGGAAGTGAACCATGAGTTTTTTTGCTGAAACATAATTTTTTTGGTAACGAGGTAAAAGCGCAGCGTTGAGTTTCGCCATTCAACACATAATTCGGGGGGAACTAAGGAACGGAAGTGATTTATTAGGGAACGGAGTGTCTTGACACTCTGGTTCCTACATGATCCTGTTTACCCTGCTATACTCATATAGTCCTTAGGATGCACCTAAAAATAAATTACAGAGTTAGTGATGGTGGGAAGTTAGTGATAATAGGTCACTCTGTTTTCCCAAAACTTCTTGGTGTATTTATAAATGCAAATTGAACACACTACCAGATTTAAACCGATACGTTACATTATGTTGCCGAAATAGCCACTTTAGAAACACAAAAATAAAAAAAATATAAAAATATATAAAGAAATATGTTACTGATAAAATTAACATCTGTTTTAATTTCTTTTATTATCTTTTGTTTAATTTAAACCAGTGTATACTGTTATTTCACTTAATACACTTTGTGAGATTACTATTGTTACAATTTTCAGTAAAAAAAAAATACGAAATTTTTATTATAATTACAAATAAATTGAAATATAAAATTAATGAATTTGAACGCACGTTACAAGTAAGTAAATCAAGGTCTTGGTTCATCGACATTCAAAAGGATTTCTGGTTGCCAAATTTTTTATAACCTAAAAATATTTCAAGTTGCAACATTTAAAAGTGGACTTGTTCAGTTTTTCTTTTTTATCTTTAAATTTAATGTTCGGAGTTATTGCCATTATATTATATGTTTCAATATCAAAATGTATGTACTTATGTCAATTTAACTAATTGGATGAATTTACTACTGTAGTTTCATTTGTCCGTAATAAAAAAAAATATAGTTCTTAATATTTTTTTAAAAATACTACTCGTTACTCAGTCAGATCGCAGCGTCCATCACTACATGTTCCCAATTCATTTTAAGTTGTTTTTATTAAAATAAAAAAATCAGCTTCACGCTGTATCCTGCAAATAGCTGGGTAGGCAGAGAAAACCTAGTGTTAAGACACTCCGTTCCCCACTTTCCGCCGAGTTCTGGAGGCATTGCGTGTTGAGTGGCGGAACTCAACGCCGTGCTTTGTCTCGACACCAGAGCGAAGGAATAAAAATATAAATGGAAATAAATGTTTCATCTCCTCGAGTGGGGATCGAACCCACAACCAGTCGATTTTATAGTCACACTTTGTGCCCCTGCGCCACGACCTGCCTCATTTTGTTGTTTTTATTATTTTTTATTTAATTATCTTTTAACTTATATTTTAACACTATCGTTAATTTGTTTAACTAGAAGACATATAGGTACATTATGTGGAATTTGAAATTATGTGGGTATATGAGATTTTTATCTTACACACACGATAAATTAAACAAATAAGTTTGATAGTCAATGTAATTGTGAATTTAGGCTAGGCATAGAGAATTATAAATCAAATCAAAAATTACTAATTTATTGTTCAGCTTTCTTTAATATTTCACCGATTTATCTGACTATCCATGCTGAGTGGCGGAGTTCAACAGTGCATTTTACCTAATCAGACTGTGATATCACAAGCTGTTATTCGAATTGTTGTCCACTTTTGCGTGGATGTGAAATTCCATTTTTTCCTACTCCCTTAGAAGATTGGGAAATCCTTTCTTAGTATTCCTTACATTCTCCCTAAGGAAATGACATGCCAATTTTCAGCTTCCTATCGAAAAGTTTTAGCTTTGCTTTATCTGACATTAAGTGATCAGAAAGTTTTAACTTGCTGTTTTTAAGTAATTTTTTCTACAAGTACGACTACGATTGGAACCTGCAACCATCGTTACATGTCAGGCATATATCATCTATTGGCTGCTGTGCTACAAAGGTATTAAAATAATTGGTTTAAAAAAATAAATAGATTTATGCTGTACCCTGTATATAGCAAGGCAGGCAGAGGAAACATAGTAAGACACTCCGTTTCCTCTTTTCCGCCCAAGTTTAAATATTTGAAGGCCACATTTTTTCTTGTAACCAGAGCGAGGTGATGAAAATAATTAATTCCGAGTGTGAGTCGAACCTACAACCGTCGCGTTTACAGCGAGGGGCTGTGCCACTGCGCTACGACGGCCTCACTGGGGTTGAAATACAAATATAGTTTTATTTACTCACATCACTCGATATATCTACTATATATAAGTCTGTTAAGATGTCACAGGTTGGCCTTCGTGCGCCTGTTCAAGTGGAACCGTTAATACTACACGCTATTGAGACCGTTTAGTCGCTTTGTGGAATATCTATAGGTATTCAATGTGTTTTTAGTTTTTTTTAAGTGGGTAAAGTAAATTTGACTTATAATGTAGATGCATATAGCGGTAACTTTGAGCTAAAATTCTTTAAGATATATGTACATAGAGAGAAAAAGAAGTAAAGTAATAGAGTATTTTCGGGTTTTTTTTACATTTACTAAATTATATAGATTACAATATATATGATTAAATGTGATAGTGAGTTCAAATCGTTTATATTTTCAATTTCTTCAGACCACAACCAGTCGGTTTTACAATCACACCTGCACCCATCCCCATCCAAGCTTGATCATCAGCTAGATCTATTGTACAATAGAATTACCTCCATTGTATTCATCGGTAATAGAGCTGTCTTAAATTAAACCTACGTTTTGATAGCAGTAGTATTTTGTGTAAGTTAATGGAGGCCATCGTGGCACAGTTGGACAAATTAAAAACGGCAGTTGTAGGATCGATCTCCACTGGGATAAAAAAATATATTTATTTCCCGCTCTGGCAAAACATAGGCATGTTGAAGTACTGGACTTCATCATATAATATATAAAAAAATATAATAAGCATGTATATAAACAAGGCCAGTCGTGGCGCAGGGGCACAAAGTGTGACTGTAAAACCGACTGATTGTGGGTTCAATCCCCACTCGAGGAGATGATATATTTATTTTATTTATATTTCCTGCTCTGGTGTCGAGGCAAAGCGCGGCGTTAAGTTCTGCTACTCAACACTGAATGCCTCCAGAATTCGGCAGAAAGTGGAGAACGGAGTGTCTTAACACTAGGTTCCCTCTGCCTACCCTGCTGTGTGCGGGATACAGCTTGAAGCTGTTTTTTTTTTTATTTCATAATATGTATATAAACAAAAAATAAAGGTTTTAAAACGATTTTTAATATTATCTATATTTTAGAGTGTTTACACCGATTAATTGAGCAAAAATATAAAATATTTTTAAGGGGGTTTCCACAGATGTTTTTCATTACATAAACATTTTTAACCAACTGGATTTAGTTTAAAAGTAAATAAGTTTAAATTTAAAAGTATTTTAATACAGTATCGATTTCATGTCCCAAATCAGTAATCATCGTGTCAAGAGCAAACAATAAGGCAATTTTCAAACGAATATTTTTAATTAGGAACAGACGGTTGATGGTTCTTTAGATAATTTTTAAATGCCAATCGATAGAGATAGTCATCTTAAAAACTAGACACGACATAGAACTATGTCGTGTCTAGTTTTTAAGATGTATATCTCTAAGTTATAAGTCATTTAGACATACGCTGATCGGAAGCTAGCTGGCCATTAAAGTTATTAATAGTTTTGTTATTGAGATGTCTTAAAAAGTAATGGTTATTTACATTACTAGGTGTTGTAGTGCAGTGACAGCGTCTGACTGTAAATGCGATGGTTGTAGATTCGATTTAACTTGGTGTATGCTCGCTCTAGTACGGCAAAACGTGGCGTTGAGATCCGTCATTTAACACGCAATATTTCGAATTCGGGAGGAAAGTCGGAAACGCAGTGTATAAACACGTTCTTTCTGCCTGTTATATGTAATTGTAAAAATAAAAAAACATTTGTTGTTTATACTGTATTTATTATTATTAAAGTTATTCACAAACTGTATCAAGTGTCCTCCATATTGAGAACTGTGATTTGTTACTTGTAACCGCAAGAAAGAAACCGGAACTCGTATTATTATTATTATTAACTATCATTTACAGGACTAATAATAATTATTTTCTATATTTGTACTATTTATAGAGGCACATCTATTATTTGTTATAAGCTGTCCTAACGCAGGAGCAAGGGGGCGGGTAAATGCTACGGTTGTGGGTTTGATTCCTACTCAGGGAATGATGTATAATTTTTTTTCATTTGCTCTCCCTCGTAACATGTCAAAACGCGACGTTGAGTTCCGCCACTTATCGCGCAATGTCTCGATAATCGATCCGTATGTGGAGAACGAAGTGTCATGACACTTTCGATATTTACCGTGGGATACAACGTAAAGCTATAAAAAAGGTTTGAAATGAGCATCTTCATTTGTACTTTACTGTTGTAATATTGTGTAATCTTGTTAAGTATTGAGTGGTGTTACTGAAATAGGCTCAGATAATTATTAATTCAGACAGTGTTATATTAAGAAACAAATTTAATTTTGTTGATTTCGTATGGCAATTGCTTAACGCGATGGTTATAAGTTCAATTCCCGTGGGTTATGATTATATATTTTGAATATCTTTGCAGTGAGGCTGTTACTGTGGCACAGCGGGCTCACGTCTGATTGTAATCGCAAAAGTTGTGGGTTCAATTCTCACTTTAAGGCAGAAAAAAATAAATACTATAAAATTGGGCTGTGCGTGGGGCACTCAGAGTAACATTAGATTCCTTCTGCCTATCCAGCTATATACGGGATAATGCGAGACAGAAAGAGGTTTATAGCACCGAAATGCAGGTGTGTTCTGAATTTTGTTAGATGGGACATTGGGTTTTCTTCCGTAATTTTGAATGGGCAGAAAGTAGAGAATGGAGTGCCTCGTCGCAAAAATACAGCCTCATATCCTGGCCTTGTATGAAGATTTAAAATTATCTTTGTTAGGTTGGTAAGCATGTCATGGAATAAGGACAACTGATTAAAAGTGAATGCAAAAGTCGACGTGACATTACAAGTCTTGCTCTGATTAAAATAAATTATACTCGGCTCCCGTTTTTATTTCTCGTTTATGCTAGTGATCGGTCTGTTTTTTATTACCGTAAGATTTTTTTTTAAATATTTTATATGTTATGTGTAGTGAAAGCAGTTTTTAAATGGGTACATATATTCGATTTTCAAAAATTAAAAATAAATACTGTACATAGGTTATATAAGAATAAAAAATAAATTAATATATATCGATTTTAATTTAATAATCGATTTGAATTGGCTCTCGTTTTTTTATTTCTCATTTAGTTCATTTTTGATTGTGTTAGTACATTTGTTTTTATTGTTGCTGTAAGAAAATTGTTTTGGTATATTTTATATGTTATGTATTGTGAAAGTAGCTTATAAACGGGTCATATGTTCGATTCTTTTTAAAATAAGTACTTATAATAAATTATAGCCAATCGATTTTATCAAAAATAAAAACAATACTGTGTCTATAAGAATAAAAAATATTTTGACTTCATTTGATTTTTAGCTTTATTGATTTTTTAAAGTTTTAGGGTTTAACTTAATATTATTTAATTTAAAATTCGAACTCGTTACGTAAATTATTATTTTAACTTATTTGTTTTTGTTATAGTGCATGATTTAAATGGTTAATATCTTTCTTTATTTTATATCCTTTATGTTTCATAGTTCATTCATACTAATATTTACACACTCGTAAGCCGTTTTAATAACTTTTACTTTCCGAAAAAAATGGATAAAATTTACTTAAGAACTATTTTTGTTACTGTAGAAATGTTTGTTTGTTATTTCAACAATATCAAAAATTTCTTAGTTATTCTAGTCTTTTAGTCTAGTCTTTTATTGAAGTGTCTGTAAACGAGATAGTTATGGGTTCGATTCTCACTACAGACTTTTTAAAAATAATTTTTGTTTCCCCGCACTGGTAGACAAGGTGCGGCGTCGAATTCCGCCATTAACATGCATTGTCTCGAATGCAATATCGATTCCGACTGTCTTCCCTGCTATGCGGTAAAAAAAATTATTCCAATAAATCGATCTACAAAATAATTAGATATCGAAACCTTAGGCAACTTTATTATCAACCTTCAACCTTCGTCCCCAAGGTTAGTTGCTTATTGAACCGAGACTATTGTGTCGAAATGAAGCGTTAAGAGAATTTCAATCAACGTTTAGAAGTATCTAAGTAATAAAGGGATATAATAATGAGGACATCGTTATAAAAAAATTAAATTTAAAATTATTTGAGGCCAGTCGTGGCGCAGCGGCACGAGGTGTGACTGTAAAACCGACTGGTTGTGCCATCACGCAATGCCTCCACAATTCGGCAGAAAGTGGGGAACGGAGTGTCTTAACACTACGTTCCCTCTGCCTACCCTGCTGTGTGCGGGATACAGCGTGAAGCTGATTTATTTTTATTTTTAAATTTAAAATGATTCTTCATGACAGAATATTTGTCCTTTTTGCACAAATTTCGAGTTTGATATTAATTTTGGTAGTTTTTAAGGTTCGGTATCTCTTAAGAAAAAAGAGAACCCTTATAAGATCAATTTGTTGTCCGTCCGTACGTCTGTCTGTTAAGAGCCTTTACCTCAGGAACGCTTTGAAATATCTGTTTGAAACTCAAACCATGTACATAAAGTCTTCGGTCCCTTGATCTCCTGAAAAAATCGTATTTCTACATTTACTTTAAAAAAGTCGTTTATATGAAAAAAAAACGTGTATTTCGACACTATAAAAGGAATCAAAATTAATAGGGTACTTGCGGTTGATCTAGAATTATAAAATTTGGCAGTTAGCATCAACAGGTAGTACTAGTTCAGGAAAAAATATAAAAAAAACTATACATTTGTGGTTAAATCCTAAAAAATAATAGTCTTAAAACGAGAGCAACATTTGGTATTAACCCCACTGGTTCAAGTGAGGTATCAGATATCAGATGATGATATCAGGGCTTGAAGTTTATGTCTATACTTTATAAACATCCATATTTCTCGTTTATTATGTATTGAAAGCTGATTTCAGTAAAAGCGCGCGACCTCCAACTTTTGTACGGATCCCTCCCTCAGTGGGCGACCCCGACTCGCGCTTGTACGGTTTTTTGGGATTCTTGGAATTGTTTATTGAGTGGCCGAGCTCAACTCCGCGTTTTGCCTCGTTACCGAGAGAGAGAGAGCGAGCATAATAAAATATTAAATATTTCATTCCTCAGGTGGGAATCGACCCCACACCCGTTGCGTTTACAGTCGCACGCTTGTGTTCCAGCGCCATGACAGTCTCAACTTTAGTAAATATAGTATTTTTACATGCAGAACAAAATGATTAGGCACATCTTTTATCATCCAACAGACCAACTCCATGCTTAGTCTAACCCAGGGGTTCCCATCATTTTCTTGATCAAGGACCACTTTTAAGTCATTCCTTGTAGCAGGGACCACTATGCATGTAGGTATAATAAAAACATAAACTTCGCTCCACTATCCCCAGTCATAAAATTAAAATCATTCACTGACCATATTTGGGCTTCTACGGACCACTCGTTGGGAACCAGTGGTCTAACTGAAGAAATAGCTTTTTTATTATGATAAAATATGTGGTGAAGTACCTAAAGAAAAAAACTAAAGAACATAGCATTTTCAAGTATACTGCCTTCCGGTAATGACTATGAGAGAAATAATAATCATATGTAATTTAAGCTATTTTGACATCTATTACAACATAATATAGTATGGATTAATAGGTGAGTGCTAATAATATTTTAAAACCGGTAAAATTGATCTTATGTTTACAAACGATCGTGTTTCGAGGCCAAGAATCTTTCGAAGAAAAGTATTTCCTACTGATTCAAGAAGTTCCGCAATTTGTATCGATATTTGTTTGAGATTTATTCGAAACAAATTATGCTTCCTAGTAGTACAGTAGGAAAGAGACTGACAAAAATGTATATAAAATATAATAATAGATATCCTAAAGTTTATTTCGAGGCCGTTGTGGCACACGGGCACAAACGTGCGACTGAAAACGTTAAGGGTTGTCGGTCCGATCCACATTAGGAGAATGAAATATGTTATATTTTTATTGCCTCGCTCTGGTTTCGCAAGGCGCGGCGTTAAGTTCCGCCACTCAATATGCAATGTCTCGAGAATTCGACGAAACGTTAGGAACGGAAGTCTTAATGATAAACGAAGTAGATAGACTAAACACTAGATTCCTAGGCTTGTTTACGCTGCTATGTGCGGGATACAGCGTAAAGCTAAATAAATATATTAAAATTACTTTCTGTTCTGTTACTCTATTTTATTAGTAGTGTTCGAAACATAATTGAGATTGACGTGACAAAAAATTGATAAGCATTGCAAACTATAGCAACTTTTATTTTGTTTTATTGCTATTTTTCAGCCATTACTTTAGTACACCTTTTTTTTAAATACTATACTATACCCATCCATTGATTTATTAACTGAATAAAATAAAAACTTTGTTTTTTTTTATATTTGTATTAAGCATATAACTTTATAATGACTTTTTTAGTGAAATCCTTATAAATTGTACGTTTTTACTTTTTGTCAAATCTTATAATTGTTTTGATTTGAGGTTTTGATTCTGCGGCAATTTGGAGCATTTCACCATCAATTTCTATCATATCATTTCATTAGCTAATTTTCTTTCTGTTTAAAAGAAAATTGCCGATTTTATGCGCCAAAATACAATGCACGCTGTAACAATGTATGAATGGATGGATGAACATGTGTTATTTTATAGAAAATTTTACGATAAGCAATAGTGCTTGACATAAGGTTCTCAGATTTAATAGCGATAAAAAGCTTAGACTAAAAAGACATAATAATTTTACTAGGGCCATAATGTTCATATATAATGTGTTTTTTTTGACAAAACAAGAGCTTGGTAGTAATAAATATTAAATGTCTAAAAAATTATTTATTTTCTATTAGACTAGTAATTCATTTAGTCTGCTATAAAAATTAAATGAGTATAAAGGTTTAAAATAAAATTTACATATTTATAACATTTATCTTACAAAAATACCTTTACACGTCTTCCGGACATATACCATTACATAAATTTGCATTTTTAGTACAAAATCAAATATTTTTTATTCAACTAGGCCACTACAAGCACTTTTGAATCGTTAGATTACATAGAAATGTCAGTAGTGTCAGTCCTACAGAAAGCTACCACAGGTTCGGAAGACAGTTGTGGCTGTGGTTGCCGTAGAAGAGCCAGAAAGAAACTTAACAGTTGCTCTTTAGCAGTATTTAATTTACTTACTTTAATTACTTAAATTATTTTTTTTTTCTAGTAGCAAATCTAAAATTACTTGAGGAATTTTATTATATACTAGTAGCCCACTCGCGGCTTCGCCCGCATACTAACAGATTGATTATATTTATTTTATACATTAAATCATTTTTCATAATTCTGGAAAAATGCAAGCACTACGTGGCTGCTGCTGCTGACAGGGGCGTCCCCTACGGAACCCAAGTCTAGGCTCTCGTAAACAGAGCAGTGAATTATTTTAATTTTACTTTTTGTCGAAAAGTATACATTCAAATGACATGCTATAAAAAGCTGAAGTTTATCGTCATATTTATATAATTTTCAATTATTTGAGTGTAAGTGTTTTTTTTTCATTTACACCCCACATCTCGCTACATTTCGTTTTAATTTTTACCGTACTAAAGAAACATTTCTTAGCTTCACGCTATATTCCATAGTAGCCAGTGAGAACGAAGCACTTGTGTCTCGTCCACTCTCATAAACCGTTTTATACATCCTTTACGTGACTTAAATTTTTTTTGTCACCCTTCCGCTGCTCACCCCTCGATGTACTGAAACCACATGAGCACGGTCTACTTCATTCTCACTGATATTTCTTCTAGTGATATAGTAAACATGCTATAAGTATATAAATACAATCATTTTTTGAACGGAATTCGAACCCACACCTACCGCATCCACTCAAAAAAATGGCTGTTAAACTGTGTTATTGTAACATTTCGATGAAGAAAGCGGGGAAGTCGGCTATCAAGATTAGGTTCTACACGTATTTTACTACCTCTATTTTCCATCGCCGCGCCGTACCATGACGAATTGCTAAGAACTTTTGATTTGAGTTTGATTGGATTGTAAATTATTTAGCTATTCTTTTAGCTGTTTTTTATAGTCCACTATAAAATAGCAGTACTTTACCGTATACTGTTTTTGAATGAAAGTATTTAAAAAAGATTTTTTTTTTCAAATAATCATAATAGTAACGGCCTAGTTGTCTTAACATTAGGCTACCAGGTTACCCTGCTATGTGCGGGATATAGCGTGGATGTTAAAATACATTATCTTTATCTATAGTATATAATTATTTATTTATTTAATTAAACTTAGTTATCAATTTTATTGATTTCCTTTTAAAACACTTCATTCTGAAATGAGAAAGGTACTTACAATAACCTACCTACCTACCTATATATGTTTGCCTTGCGAACAGTTTTTTTCTCTATTTCGTTCGGATTTCCGTATTTTGCGTATGGACTCGTAGCATTGCGTGTTGAGAGCTTCATTTTACCAGAACTGGGAAATAAAAGTCATTAAATAATTTCGCCTGGGAATCGAATGCACAACTGTTGCGCTAATGGTTAGACACTGTCACCTACAATTCCACGGTATCCTATACTTATCGCATGTTTGGTTCTATAGTGATAATGTCTACTTTTATATGGATAAAGGAATCTTTAAAATGTAACCGTAAAACTTCCTAATTTGATTAATAGTTTGAACACGAATAAACTGTTGATTTAACCTGTCCCGTTTAAGCACGTTTCTCTAAGATTTTTTATCATTTTAGAGAGTCATAAAACGTTACAAACTCAGTAAAAGAAAAATTTCTCTTTTACTAAAATTGGGTCGTCCTGGTGCAGCGGGTGACTTCTAGCTAAATACGACGGTTGTGGGGTTCATTCCCGTGGGTAGAACACGTTATTCGATATGATTTACTTAGTATATTCATAATTAGACTAATTATTTCGTTAATGATATTATCTGAGAGTATAAATATAAAATTTTACACTTTCCTGATCATTATTTTGCTAGTAATCCTTTGTCAACGACAAGTAAATGGAATGACGCGACAATGTTAAAGAAAATTGAGCACCGCGCTGTGTTTAAATTTCTTAATCTTATTAAACAAGGAAAAAGCTAAAAAACCATTAACAATGGGATGGTGGCTTCATATCTACTGTTCAATAGCTGTGAAGTGACTTCAAAAGAGGCAGAGAGAGCATTGAAGACGATCCTCACTGAGACGGTCCGGTTACTGCCTCTATGGATGAAAATATCAAAAAGTTGAGAAAATTGTAGTTGAAGATGCTTAATGAAGGTTAAAATGATAGCGGATATGACTAACTATCGGTACCAATTCGGTAACAATTCTTTATGACTAGCTTAACGTCTCAAAAGTCAGTGTAAGCTGGGTCCCGCAAATCCTCACTGAGTATCGCAGGGAATCTTAAGAGTTCTGTGGTGTAAATCTTTTGAGTATTTTCGAAAAAAAAGTACTGGAGATGAAACGTGGGTTCAACGCTATGACGCTGAAAGTAAACAAGAGTCCATGCAATAGCACAAGAAGGGTACAAATCCTCCAAAAAAAATTTAAATCTGCTGAAAAGAATTTTGTTGCTTGAACATAAAAATAAAGTTAAATTACTATTATGAACTATGTTTTATTACTATTTGTGCAATAAAGTATTATTATTATTATTATATATTATATATTATTGCGTAATTTAAGGGAAGCAATTAAACAGAAAAGACGGGATAAATTGGGCGCCGCCGGTATCTTGCTTCTCCACGATAACGCCCCGATTTACACGGCGCTTGTTTCCAATCTTCGTGGGAAATAATTTGTCGATGGTGAAGAGCTAAAGGCAGCAATTTTTCAGGCAAGGAGGAAAGTATTTTTTTACGGGGAATCGACAAGTTAACAAATGTATTGAAGTTATATAACCTCAATACATTTGTTAACTTATTAAAAATAAAAATATTTTTGGGTTAATTTGTGTTTTTTCATTCTGATACCGAGAATATATTGAACGTTCCTTGTATATACAAGGTGAATCTAAAAAAAATACATTTAAACTTTTTAAATTTTCTGTAAATGATAGAGAAATAACTAAATAATCAACTGGAGTATACAAATAAATATTACACAGTAAGAAGCCTACAATATACATTGATAAATTAAATTAACGTTGTCGGTTTCATGTCCTGTATATTGGATTATTGTTATAATTTAAATCCTATAAACGTATGTTAAAACCTCACTTAGGTTTTATCGACATAAATTACGTCATCGTAGATAAGCATACAGCAACGCGATGGTAGCAGATTCAAGTCGTTTTGTGGTTATTTAATAATTTAATTATATTACTTTTTTTTTTATTTCACACTTTTTGTTAGGGTTTAATACCTTATAATAACAATAACACATAAAAAAATCTTTCTATTTCCTAGAGGAAGTTCCTAGTGGAGAGCCTTCTTCTTAATCTTATCTTCTTGACAGTAACAGTTGGCTAATTTCCATACTTATCATAGTATAAGTATGAAAATTAGCAATAATCATTTTTACTAATAATATTATATATTTTAAACTATTACCTAAAATGAAAATCATGAAACAAAACTAACAATCATTTTTCAGTACCTACTCAACGATACATCATTTGGCATAGTTCGTATATTTTTATTTTTTTTTCATTTTGACAATATGGCGTCTGTGTATGGCTGGTGTGTTTTTTCCTATTGCTATGTATAAAACTGACGTCGATCGATCGACGTTATATTAGTGACGACCGCGAAGTTAAAACAAATCGATTGACGTAAGAATTATCAAAATTGGTCAATTCGATTCGTCTCTACAACGCCACATATAAACAAATACCTATATAGACTGATAAAGACAAACTTCCTTTGCGCCGCGCAGTCGGGTAAAAGTGCGTGTTAAAAGAAAGATTTACATATATGAAACATGGCTAAGAGTTTTAAAATAAAGTGTTCATTTGTATTCTATCTTTCTAAAAAATACAGATTATCCTACTTAATAATATTATAAAAATGTGAAAGTTTATGTGGATGGCTGTTTGTTTCTCTTTACCAAACTGCAGTAATATAACTTATACTCGTACATTAGAATAAATTTACATTAGACAAATTTATGTAGAGATTTTGTAAAAAACGACTATTATGTAACAATAACTTCAAGCGAGCAAAGCCGTGTTTTGATCGCTAGTGTGTTGTTAAGCACAAAAACTTTATACAAAGTTTTAAAAGCTACAATAAAATATTATTAATAATTATAAATATAAGATTTTTGTCATGACAGGTACATTAAAGTGTGCCGTTCAATTTGTAATCAATCATAATTAAAAAGCTATAAATCCATTATCGTTAATACTACAACATAATTTATTAACATAAGAACAAATGGTTAGCTCTTACGCTTTTTTGTGAACAAAATGTTCAAAACCAGAAATAAAACAATTTTATATTTTTACAATGAATGATTTTATTGATCAACCTTTTTTATATAAAAATTAAAAATTAAATTAAAATTAAATCAGCTTCACGCTGTATCCCGCACACAGCAGGATAGGCAGAGGGAACCTAGTCCTAAGACACTCCGTTCCCCACTTTTCGCCAAGTTCTGGAGGTATTGCGTGTTGAGTGGCGGAACTCAACTTCGCGCCTTGCCTCGACACCAGAGCGAAGAAATGAATAATAAATGTAAGTAAATATTTCTTTTTCTCGAGCGGGGATCGAACCCACAACCAGTCGATTTTGCAGTCACACTTTGTGCCCCTGCGCCACGACTGGCGCACTTTATATAAAAAACCTATAAAGATTAATAAAATATTGTATCAGTTTTTAGAATGTAATTGATTTTTTTAATTATAAAAATTACACTAAACTTTCGTCAAATATAAAGAAATCTAAAAAATTAAGTGACACGCTTAATTTAAAAAAAATATCACTAATTTAAATCAAATACGTACATGTAAAACACAAACTACTTTAAAATTATCCACAAAATTCTCAACTAATTTTAATCTTAATATACTAACAAAAACATATTTTCTAGCAAACTACGTTTCTCCATTCTATCACTCATGCGGTTGGTGGTGGTAGCGGCGGGCTTCCATCGAGTTCGTATATTAGGTCGTCACCACTTGCCAGCAAGTCCCAGAGATGCCCCAGTGGTGGTTATAGCACCACACTCCTCGTTCTTCGATGCCATCGCCATAGTGTGCCTCGGCGCTCCTAGTGTCGTGGCGAAGGCAGATACAGCGAGATTACCATTGATCGGACGTACGTCTTTAATAAACGTTGTTAGCATGTTTAGAAATGTTTTGCTTTTGTAAATCTCGAATTATTCCGGTTTTTTAAAGCTTGTTTTTAAATTTTTTTTTGTTGTTTCGATATATTTTGTAGTAGCTAAGTTGTTTTATGTTTTGCGAAAATTGAGGTTGGTTATTTTTTGTTCCTTGTGGTAGACGATGGCAGCAGCCATGCATGGATTTTTTCTTTTTGTTTTATTGTTAAGCTATTTATACATATGTGTGCCTACAGTAGACTGTTGTAGAGCTTGTGTGTGCTTAGGTTAAGTAACTTTAGTTGACAGCTAAAGTAACAATGATACTGCAGCTTTCTTCATAAGATTATAATTTATTTGAAACAGTAAGTGCAGAAAGTTTAATCCTTTCACATTACATAGCAGTTTAACCTTTCGCAAATGACCACAGACCAAAAATCTCTAATAACTGTCATGCTTCTTTTTTTTTTCAAGTTAATTTTGGCAGTTTTTCACAATCAGAGTGATTTCAAGTGTGGTATTTTAATAGGTACAAATAAAACTAATAGTACCGTTAGATAATGGGTAAAATATTTAGCGTGTATACGTTAAGACGTAAATTTATTATCTCCATCGGTTTTATGAGTGTTATTGTCAAGGTTATAAACAGATAGAGAAAATTATAAAAATCAATTAACTTTCTAGCCTCTACACACGTAATTATAGTGGCTGTAGGTACTTTCAATTCTACTTTGTAGTATTTAGGGTTCCGTATTTCAAAAGGAAGAAACGGAATCCTTACAGGATCACTTTATTGTCCGTCTGTCAATATCATTTATCTCGAGATCACGTGGATGTATCAATATGAAATTAATGTCAAATATTCAAGTTTACGGTCCCTTAGAGCACAGAAAAAAATAAGCTTCTAAGTAAACGCAATCGAACGATACGAGCGTTTACGCATAGTTATTAAAACCTATAGGGCATTTGCCGTGGACGTACTATTACTAAATTTGGAAAAAACTGATAACAAATAAAAGAAAAAAAATACCAAAAGTTAAAAATTATATATATTTCATAGAAATAAATTATTACAAACTTATAATTATAGTTCTATTCATACAAGATGAGTGGGCACTTCGTACGGAACTCCCCGATTTGCGAGTCTGACTTGCATTTGACCGTTTTTTTTTTACAATTTATTTATTATTCATACCTTTTCGCTATTATTTTGAAATAATTTCGGAACAAAATATTATCTGTTTTATCAAATTAGTCTTTTCGTGGTAAAATTTTTACAGTTAATTTAAAAATCAATCGTAAGTCCATCTGTCACTGGTATATTAAAAATGTCATAAATAACTTACATCAAGTTAAGAGCCTTTTTAAATATCCTTGACACTATAATAGCTCAGCGGCAATTAAATTCTTAATGATTATTTATAATTAGGTATATAATTAAGTCGAACATTAAGCCGTCAAGAATTTTACTTTCCCCTATCAAAGCTACAGGCTTTCTATGTGAATGAGAAAAATGAAGTGCAAAAATATTTTTTTTTACTATATTTCTAAAACAACAACAACAACAACAACAACAGATTTGAAATTAAGAGCCTACGTATATAATATTTTTTTAACTTCACACTGAATCCCCCATGTATATAGCTTATACTAGATAGAAGGAACGTATTGCTGAACTCCCTACTTTCATACGTTTATCTTATTAAGAAAAGTAAAGGAATGAAAATAATTAATTCCCTCAAGTGGAAATCGAACTCATAACCGTCGTGTTTACAGTCAGTCATAGACACACACTGTCTACTGTCTGTGCTGCCCCACGACGGAGATAATAAACCACATTCATAACATAGCTTTAAGTTACAAACAAGTGAGACGACCGAATGAATGAAGATACCGACGTATAGCTAACGGGAAAAACAAACCAACACTTATGATTTACTGTTTTAGTGACTTCAAATAAAAACTTTATTTGGTTTATTTGTGTGCGTGATTATACACGACTGGGTGCGAATTTTATTTGTGGGTACATTTAATCTATACTCTACATTAATATTTTTTGAGGCCAGTCGTGGCGCAGGGGCACGAAGTGTGGCTGTGAACGTGATTGGTTTTGGGTTCGATTCCCACTTGAGGAAATGAAATATTTATTTAAATTTATATTATTATTTCTTCCCTCTGGTGTCGAGGTTAAGCGCGGCGTTGAGTTCTGTCACTCAACACGCAATGCCTCCAGAATTCGACAGAAAGTGAAGAATGGAGTGTCTTAACAATAGGTTCTCTCTGCCTATCCTGCTGTGTGCGGGATACAACGTGAAGCTAATTTATTTACGTTTGTATACTAATATTTTAAACTTTAAATAAAGAATGATTGGATTCAGAGATTATGGCGATTCGTAGTGCAGGGGCACAAGCGTACGAGTGTAATTGTAACAAGTTGTGGTTTGAGTTTGCGGCGCGGCGGCGTTGAGTTCGTTCAACACACAATGCCTCAAGAAATCGGCGGAAAGTGAGGGACGGAACTGCTAACATTGAACTGAGTGTTTTAACACTAGGTTCCCTGGTTCTCTCTGTGTACCCTGCGGTGCGGAATACGGTATGAAGCTAAAACAAAAATAAATAAAGTCAGAGAAAGCCCTAACGCGATCAAACAAACTCTTCAACTGAAGAGTTTCCTTTGAATTTCCAGATCTACTGTTTCAAATTTGTGAATTCTTTCTTGGATTTTCTGTTTATCGAGAAAGGCTGTATTGCATTTTATTCGTCTCGTTGGAACCTCCTGTATGTGTGATCAGAGTAACTACGGGCGTTGGAATGTGCCATGTATCCAGTATCATTCACAACTCTTGAGTTATACCATTTGACAATTTGAATTTGATTTTTCATTTGAAGTGCAATGCCTCTGGTGAAAGCCTGTTTTAAATACATATATTATAAACAAAATGCGGCGTTAAGTTCCGCCACGTAATTCCCTGAAAAGAAAACCTGTTCCAATAAAATTATCTTTAAAAATAATGTTATCAATAAATATAAATTAATAATGCAAAGAAAAACCGGTAATTAAGTTAAATTTAACTTTTACTGTGTATTTTTATATGAAACCTTCACTGATAGCCTTATGTTAATTGACTTTGAGAATTTAGCAACTATTAATATTTTGTTTAACTTAAAATCAGTCCTTGTGAAAGTTAAGTTAAACAATAAATTATTAATTGTTTACAGTTAATCAGTTAGTTGGTGTTAAAATTACTATAATCAGGAGGAATGATATAGGAACTAAATATAATTTAGTTGTTATTAAGGTTCCGGAAGGAATAAATAGTACCCTTTTAGGATTATTCTGTTATGTCCGTCTGACAGGACCATCGATATTTTATATATATTTTATTTATTGATACCTCTACGCTATCTCATGTTATTTTGCTATCACGTGGAGGTATTAAGCTGAAATTATTTTTATTCAGGCCTACATTGTCTTAGAGCACTTTGTAATCAAATATTTAGAGAAATTTATGTATTGTATTTTGGTGACTGTCAGACTTATCATAAATGATTTATATGTATTGTTTTTACAATATCAAATTTATTGTTTGTACTGCGACATTGTTTTTAATGCCTGACTGAAAGAGGAGAATAGAGAAAATACTCACTCTCTAAATATGCGTGCGGCGGAAAGAGGTGAACGGAACTGTCTTAATGGAAAAGAAATTTCTTAACACTAAGTTCACTCTGCCTGCCCAACTATGTGTGGGATACAACGTGAACCTAAAAAAATATATAATTTACATATGTATAAATTTACTATTTATTCATATTTTATATTTCTTAAAAGTTATTAAAAATCTTCATAGCATACCACAGTTAACGACTTCTTGGATATTCTTAACACGTTTACAGTAAGAAGAACTTTAAGCTTGCATGTAATTATGGGAAAAGTTCCTTTCAGCTTATTTGAATGAGTCATTAAAAACACATACAAAATTATATGAACAATGGCTATATATTCGGTTGTAAAATATACTTGTAAGTAGAAATGTTTACTTTCCAATTTTAATGACTGTTGCAGTTAATATAAGCTATATATACCTATAATATTATAGCATTTTAGCAAATTCTTTTAAGAAAATATATAATATTATTTAAAAAAAACGATATGAGCCCATTACCTAGGCGGGCTATACATTCCGGTATCCGTTAAGTAATTCTATGGCTCTAATGAAGTCTATCCATTCTTTTTGCTTATTTGCTTCACGCTGTATCCCGCACATAACAGGGTTGGCAGAAAGAGCCTGGGAACGTAATTATAATTCATTCTGTTTACCATTAAGACACTAAGCTCCCCATTACCGTCGAGTTCTAATAGGATTGCGTGAAGGGATTGAGTGGTGGAATTTAATTGCCTCTTTACTAGAGAATGGAACCCATAACCGTCGCTTTCACAGCAACACATTTGTGCCTCTGGATCATATTTTTTCCTATTTAACTCAAATATTTAAATAAACACGATAATTAACTTATACGGTTATGAAGCCTTATAAAATTAATATAGACGCTAAATATATTATAGATAAAAGTGACATTGCCGTTCGCTTCCGGTTAATAATGAAACGAATTCCTTATACCCGTTAATTTATAATATTTTTGTGAGTTAATTATCGCAATAACTTAGTTGTGGCCTTGCTCGAAATGGAAAATTAAGATATTAATACGGTATTGTTTCCACGTCTCGTGGTATTAACTTGTTGCCGATTTTTTTCGTAGATTCTTATATCATTTCTCACTTATTTAAATATTTCCTGCTGCTGATGACTATCCTTATATTTATTTTTGGTTACTTTTGGATTTAAATTACTAAAGCAGAGGTTACGGCTGTGGGGCTGATTAACTAGTGAGAAAACAATAAGAATTCTGCCACTCAACACGAAATTTTTTTTGGAGATTGGTGGAACTCTTGAAAATTGGTTGGAAAGTGAAGAACTTAGTGTTTTAACACTACCTACTTTACGTTAAAAAAAACCCCATTTGTTGTATCGCCTATTTTCCAAAACACTTTCCTTACAGCCGTACCCAGTATCGGCGCATTGGGCCTTAGCGTTTCGAGTGACTGCCAGTATATTCTTTGAGGCCAAGTTGGCCTCAAACAAACTGGGGGTCATCAACGGAGCGAGGCAGAACTTAACGCCAAAAAACCGATTGGTACTGTATCGGGCCCAGGCCTCATATGGAGTGTACTGTTCTCATCTTTGGGCTGGTGCACCCCAGTATCAGCTTGAACTGAACTATTGGATCTCATACAACGTAGATCCGTTCGAATTATTGGGGTTTGGTTTTGCGTAGAGACGTCTCCTCGCTGTGCGTTCTCTACTGCATTTATCATGGGGAGTATTCTGGAGAACTGTTTGACCGCCGAATCTTCTAACCACACAGTACGTCACAAACTCAAGTAACGTCAATACCATCTGGATACGTGGCACCCCAGATGGTGCGGTTTTGTAAGAACTTTTAACTTGCTTACACGTGCCACACAACTGTGAAATGCCCTATCTGCGGCAGTGTTTCCAGGTCGATACGACCTGGATACCTTCAAGAAGCGCTTCTATCTCCACTTTAAAAGGCCGGCAATGCACCTGTAGCTCCTCTGGTGTTACACGGAGTCGTGGGCGGCGGTGATCACTTACCATCAGGTTATCCGTACATTCGTTTGCCTTGTCTTTTTTATAAAAAAAAGGTATGTGGTATCCACTACGCGAATCCAAGAAATAAAGGATACATATATTTCTTTAATCAAATCGTTTATTTTCGTTATAATCACCGGAAAAAAAAATGGTTGAGTAGTATCTGTCGTTGCACTCGATGATAGTGAGTTTGAATCTCACAGGGGATTTGTGCATCACGAATTATAGTCCGTAACGTTATTATTGTGGACTATACAACGTTAAATTTTCGATTATTTGAGATTATTGAGGCCGTGGTGGCACAGGCACAACGGTGTAAATAGACAATTATATCAATACACAGATTTTTTTATATTTTCATATATTTATTACAAATAATACATTGCAATGAAGGATATAAGGAAAACTTGAACACTAACAATACGCTTTATGAAAAACTTATTTATAAATAAAAAAGCTACATTTGCATATAAAAATCTGTTTAAATGTTATTTTTTTTTGTCAAAAATGCATATTATTTATCTTAAAACGTAAAATTTTATTTTCATATGGTACCTACTTGTTTGGTAACGGAAGTCCAAAAAATCTTTAATCAGATAACTTTTGAGTGGTTGAGGTGATTAAATATCTAAATTTTGTAATGATATGTACCTTATATATAAGTGATGAAATAAAAATATAATAAAATAAATATATTCATGGCAATTGCACACAATTACATAGTTTTTTTTGACTTCACGCTGTATTTCGCAAATAGTACTTAGTGATAAGACTCTCCGTTCCCTTTCTGCCGAATTCTTCAATTATTGCGTGTTGACTGGCGAAACTCAATGCCGCGTTTTGTCTCGTTATCAGGGCGAGGAAATGAAAATATTGAATGTTTAATTTCCTCGAATGGGAATTGAATCCACAACCTGTCGCGTTTACACACGCACAATTGTGCCCTTGCGCCACGAATGGCTTTATTTAATAATTAATTACGAACTAAATCTTAATATCTATTGAAATATAAATTTTAATACCGTATTGAAGTAATGGAATATTCATGTATCAGAAATTAGTAGTATGGATTCGTTGGGTCTGGCGCAAGCGCCAGACCCAACGAATGCCAGTGTGCCAGACCCCGCGAGTCGATGNTTTTTTTTTTTAGTTCTGACGCATCGACTCGCGGGGTCTGGCACACTGGCATTCGTTGGGTCTGGCGCTTGCGCCAGACCCAACGAATCCATACTACTGAAATTGAACTATACACTATTACCTCTGAATCTCCAAAAAAATTTGAGTTATTTACGGCCATACAGATAAAAGGTCCTTGAAAAATCCACTAGATACAAGAGCCAAAGAATTATTCTACAAAATATATTTTAAATAGTGTTGATGGAGTCAGACAAAGTAGTGTCTGTACTTAATACTTACTCATCGTAAATGTTTTATATTTTTAAATATATCATAATAATATCGACGCTAGAAAATCATAATATCGACGCTAAAATATCAGTTTTTGTAATATTTCTTTATGTACATTAAAAATGTACCATAACCATTCGAAAGTGTTAAAATAAGTCAATTTCAACTTTTATTTTATTTGTAATAGTAGAGAATACAAAAATTCGCTTAATAGCCTGTTAACAGGTTTACTATACTCGTAAGTCAACGATAAGTGAGTGTAATATAGAGAAATCCAAATTTTAAGAGTTTCGCATAGTAGGTAGCAGAAATTAAAATATTTGAAGAGTAAAACTTAACCCAATTGGGAATCGAACACACGACCAGCGTGTCTATAGTAAAACACTTTTGAAATTTCAATTTTCAATACAGCGTCAATTACTATAATATTCAGTTAAACAAAAAAAAAATTGAAAGCGCGGCGCTACTCATCTTTCATATCATTGCGAACACAATTTCCTGTCATTAATCCATCATCATCACTGTCTAACACCGAGTGTGTCATTAAATCATTATTTTATTCATTATTCATTATCATTATAGGTCATTGAAACCGCTGATATGTTTCATTGGGAAGATGTCCTATCTCGCCGGTGGGATGGCGATATCAATTCGGGGTCGGCAAGCGAGTCGGAAGGAGGCTCCTATACTAGTGGTAGCCCCACACTCCTCTTTCTTGGACAGCTGCATAGTGTATGCGACGAGAATGTCCTCAGTTATAGTCCGGAAGGAAAGCATGGATAATTATGTTGGAAGTAGGTGGAATTTTTATAGGTGGTGGGTTTTTGGTGTTGGGTTTTAATGTCTTTTAAGGGATTTAGGAGAGGTTTTTAAATGTGAAATTATTTATTTAAAGTGTTTTTTTTTTATTAATCAGAATTTAAGAATAAAAGTGATTCTTGCACTTTGTCATTGTCGTCAGTGTCGCAAGGGGCAGGTTTTCAAAGTGTAACTAAAAATTAGCACTTCTAGCGTCAAGAGTTGCAATATTTTTATAGTCCATAATGAATGTTTTGTTTAAAGGCAATAAATCTTTTACTTATGTATTGTAAAATTCTGTCTTAGTTGTTACGAAGGTAGTATATTAGAACTGTCAAATGGTGATTAATATAATTTGAGTAAATATTTTAGTCTTTTTTCGAGTGGAAATAAACATAAAGAATTTTTAAACCACTTCCTTTAAAGACAGGCTTTTAATAGTGTCACTTAGATTTTTGAAAAAAAACTTCAGGTTTTACTCGTTTGCTGTATTATTCGAATAAATGTTTCTATGTTGGTTATGTATGGTACTAACACGCGATGGAATGTAGCAAGAGTAATCTAATCATATTAGTTAGTTATTAAAATACTAACTTTTACCTGCGACTGAAGCCTGAGGTCAGTCGTGGCGCAGCGGCACAGAGTGTGACTGTAAAACCAACTGGTTGTGGGTCTGGGGGATCGAAATCCCCCAGAGAGAACGTAGTGTTAAGACACTCCGTTCCTCACTTTCTGCCGAATTATGGAGGCATTGCGTGTTGAGTGGCAGAATTCAACGCAGGACTTTGCCTCGACACCAGAGCGAAGAAAGGGAAATATACATTTTAAGTAAATTTTAATATATTATAAGATTTGTTTATGAGCTCAAGATGACCTTTACCTATATTATAATTAAATTAATTATATTTATTAAAAAATATTAGGTAATTTGCGAAACTACTTTCTTATTTCTTATTATTATTTACCTTGAACGTTTGATCTTGATTTTAATAATACATACTTTACATTAAAACGCATTCTTTAGATCATTAAAATTTTGCTTCAATAAAAGACTAAAATGTTTATAAGAAATAATTATAACTACAAGGTTGAAGTCAATATTATAGTCAATATTCATTTTAGTTGTACATATGTATTTCTGTAAGGCTGTTTAAAACTATTTCAAATATTTTTTTTTCAACTTCACGTCGTGTCCTGCATGTAGCACAGTAGGCAAAGGGGAGCCTAGAGTTAAGACACTTCGCTGTATATTTTCCGCTGAATTCTGGAAGCGTTGTGTCTTCTGTGGCGGAACTTAAAGCCGCATTTTACCTTGACGCCAGAGCTAAGAAATGAAATTATTTAATATTTCACCGTATATTCAAAAAAATATTCCTTTAAAGTGGCCGATTTACACACCCGACAATGTTAATAGGAACAGGCGCTTTATACTTGTTGATCTTTTCACGTTTAAATTGAAAACCATATATAATCACACAGTTAAGTTTCAAAGTATCAAGTGAACACTTAACGACTTTGCTTTTACAGTTAAAAGCTTCTCGTTCCCTTTTAAGAGTGCTTTCGTTATCGATCGTCGTAAGCTACGTCTGAAGTGATTCAGACCAATAATGTTTTTAGAGGAGTTCAATGGGCTCGATAGAACAACATTTTCAAGAAAAATATTGTTTGCTGTCTATTTTTTTATCTTTATTATAATAATAGGGTATATCCGTAACCTATTGTTTTGAAGGGCAAATTGAAAATTTGCGTATTATAATAAATAAAAAAAAAATTAATGTGATTAGTATTTCCCTAATGACTTTTAAATGCGCAAGGAACGGGCAATGATCCATGAATAATTAGGAGCTGTTCTTCACAATTTTGTTTGCATCGACTTCAAGATGATATGTTGTTTGTGTTTCCATTATAATTTCGGTAAATCTTGTCTGCTAAGTGTATGGGACACTTCCCAAGAAACCCATAATAATATGTAATATAAAAGAAAACCCAAGAAACTCATAGTAATATAAGAGGTTTCTACGTTGGGTAGTTTCGGACCGAAAGTTCGGTTGCGCGTTGTCGTCTGTCAGTCACTAAACTGACTGTATACTTTTATATATACATATGTAGGTATGTACCTATATCTTCAACCTTTACAAATACTTTGATTATATGCTGTTGAGTTATGATGGTTACTTGTGAGTTATATATTCCTGACTTATTGTGTCATATATGAGGGGTTTATTTTGTAATGATCGCTCTTTCGAATTTCTCTTCTTATTAGATACAATCCCAATAATGTTTTTAGAGTGTTATCTAATTAGAAATCTATGATAGACGATATAATCTATCAGCTTCACACTGTATCCCGCACACAGCAGGGTAGGCAGAGGGAACCTAGTGTTAAGACACTCCGTTCCCCACTTTCTGCCGAATTCTGGAGGCATTGCGTGTTGAGTGGCAGAACTCAACGCCGCGCTTAACCTCGACACCAGAGCGAAGAAATGGAAATATAAATTTAAATAAATATTTCATCTCCTCGAATGGGGATCGAACCCACAACCAGTCGGTTTTACAGTCACACCTCGTGCCACTACGCCACGACTGGCCTCATATATAATCTATCACTCAAATTATTTTCTATAGATCTGTATTATTAATGAAAATAGATACCAAAAAAATATTGCTTAGTTAAAATTTATAATAATTTCAAAATTCAAATCTTATTTGTCAATGTTTGTTTATATTTAAAAAAATATAGACATTTCTTTCTATACCAGTATGTTCAGGACAAACAGTACTGAGAAAATTTAAATGATACGAAATAAAGCTATTCATTTTATTATTATTTAACTAAACCATAAATTTAGTAAACCAAAGAAAGAGTAATACTTAGAAAGAATTTAGATAGACAGACAAAATAACATTTGTTGATTTTTTATACCTATAGTTATCTACAGGATCGAAGGTTCTAGGCTATAACAAGGTTATATAATTATGCCACTCCCAGTGGCGTGATGCATCTTCCTTCCTTGTCGGGTTGCAATATTGATTTTCTGCACTGGCGTTATGTAATAGGGAATGTTCCAGAACGTGTTAGGTCTAGTTCATAATGTCTAGTGCTTGATCTTGATAAACGTATGTGATTCCTACATTGTATCATTGTTTACATGTATGTGAAATATTTTAATTTTTATTTGTTAACTGTTATAGTTATAGTAAATTAAATATTTAATTTCATTTAAATTTTAATGCATAGTATTTATTTTTTTTTTAGTATAAAATATGTTGCCAATTGCAATAAATATCGTAATACGTATGTGCAAAAGTGACTTAGAAAATCACAATGATAACTTCAACTATAATTTATTGTCGTTATTTACTAATAAACTTAACCATTTTTTTAATAAAAGTTACAGTTAATAAACATTTAATATTAACAGAACGTGATATGTTGAAGGGACAAGTCCTTCTTTATTTTGTGTTTTTTTTAGTCATTGTTGAAAGTCATTGTCACGGGCACTTCAAACATTTGTCCGTTAGTAGGTAGGTTTATTCGGTATTTTAAACAGATAATTATTTTATTAAAGACTTTATATTGTCTTGAGCATATGGCTGTTGTATTGTAAAAATTCCAAATTTAACTATATTTTTTTTTATTTGATAGAAAAATTCAACACACAATCATTTTAATTTATAGGGAAAAATATCCATATTTTTCGAAAAATCACTTATATTTCAACAAACTTTAATCCTATGAATAACCTGTAGGCTGTGGCCAATGAGCTGTGATAACCTAAGAACATATTTTATTCAAGAAAAACGATAATTAGACAATAATTTAGGAATAACTGTGTAGACTAAGTCTTATCTTAGGGGAGGATGGAGGGATGAATCCTCCCCCTAGCCCTCTTGCCGCGGCGCATTCTCTATACCGGCCAGTTCACACCGCGAGCTCGCCGCGATCTGAACTCTCTAAGGTACCCGGCTGTCCAGACCAGACTAGCCTAGACCAGACCAGCCAGACCACACCAGATCAGGCCAGACCATGTATATGATATGTTAAGTGAGTAGATATGTATTTAATTATATATATTATGTTATTTTTATTATAATTTTCATTTGTTTTGAGATTTTTTTAAAGGTCAAGTTTAGGGGGTATGCAATTGCATTTTTCGTCTCAGTGCATCAAGTAACGATTTTTCAAATGCATTTTCTCTTGATGTTTGACTTATATTTATAATATCTAGAGCGAAATGTTATATTATGAACATTTAAGTTGAATTTCTTTATTTATTGCAATTTTTTTTTCGTGTTTTTTGTTTTGTAATGAAAGAGACCCGTTATCAACAATCAAGACACAATCGCGAATTTATATATAATATAATATTATTATTTTTTATTTCTTTACTTATGCACTTCTGTGCCACACACTCTCATGAAAATTTTATCGATTTTCTGCGCGCGCTGATAAAATTTACAAAATGGCGCAGCAACTGCATTTTTGTTTTGTTTTGGTCTTTTTAATTAACTGTTTTTTATTCATTTCTCGATTTTAAATCGAGAAATGAATATATAATTCGATTTCACAATAACAATTATTCTTTTTTATGATATTTTTTTCATTTTATTCACTTGTTTTTATGTATAATGAACAACCAAAGTAAATATAACGAAATTTTAGAGCAGTCAAAATGTCGTCGTGGTGTGTGTTCAAATCAGATTTTTAAAAATATATTTTAAAAAAACATTATTCATTCTTTGTTAAATGCGACAAAAGTGTATATCGAGATATCATTTACATCAGTCATTGTCATTATATTAAGTGCATAGTATATGCACTTATACTAGAGCTTTAGAGCTTTGTTCTGTTTCGACGCCTTCTTGCAACTCTGTACATAATTGCTTCGACTCACAAAATAAACATTTTTTGTTATTTTTCTCCATTTACATGAAGAATCTAGGGGTTATTAGAACTTTTTTATATTCTAGTACTTACGTTAACGGTGAATAGTATGAGGCCAGTCGTGGCGCAGCGGCACGAGGTGTGACTGTAAAACCGACTGGTTGTGGGTTCGATCCCCACTCGAGGAGATGAAATATTTACTTAAATTTATATTTCCATTTCTTCGCTCTGGTGTCGAGGTTAAGCGCGGCGTTGAGCTCTGCCATTCAACACGCAATGCCTCCAGAATTCGGCAGAAAGTGGGGAACGGAGTATCTTAATACTAGGTTCCCTCTGCCTACCCTGCTGTCTGCGGGATACAGCGTGAAGCTGATTTTTGATTTTTTTTTACGTTAACGGTAACTTACGGAGCTTTAAGTTATACACAAAAATAAAAGATGATTTAATTAATAATATTTTACATATTGATTTAATTTTTTGTAATATTTATAATATATTCCCTAAAAAAATAAAATAAAATTACATTATGCCTTTTCATGGCGGGTCCAGGGTTAGTTTTATCGATGACCTGCGCGCTTGCACAAAGCTGCAGTACGGCGCATCTGCATTGATACCTGCATCCGCCATCTTGTCTGGTTTTACTTTTGTTATTTTTTCTATATGTAATGGATAAATTTACTTTTCATCCAATTATATTGAAAATAGAAATTAAATAATTTGCTATTTAATTATTAAAAAATATCTTTGTTTTTTTTAAGTTTATGGTGTATTATAAAAATAATTTCAAATACAGTAGCCTACCGTAGTTAGCGTAAATCCCGGGAGAGCTGTATTGATCTGCGCAAGTGCACTAAAGTTGCACTACATACATGCATAGGAGTTTCCTTGTCTGCAGTTTAACTATTGATTAAGTACGAATATATGCCAGTTATGTAAGGATGCAATTAGATAATAATGTGCTATATAGAATTTATGTTATTTAACGTTCTGAGGTGTTCTAAAAAAGTTTAAAATATAGACTTTTTAAATTTCAGAATGAAACACGAAAGCTTTTATGGTGACTCGTTACTCATTTCTTTATTTCACATTTTGTGTGTGTTATTAGGCTTAAAAAGACAACACCGTTAACACCGTTTAACAAAACAAAGAACCTTTCTAACTAGATCAAAATAAAAATATCAATATAAATATAAAAAAAATACAGTTAGGATTTGAATTGATAACTATAGCTTTCTTAAATCTTTTTTAAGTCTCTTGAGTCACATTCTCTTTTGTACTATGTCACGTTCACACTAATAAACGAAATTCATTGTACCAGTCGTTTCTTTGAAATTTAAAGATCTTGTTTAGACGAAGATCTTATAAAAGAACCTAATTTGTTTAAGCTTACTTTCTGTTCGTTAAAAGCATCGCAATTGGACTAGCCTTTGTACTATTGACATTCAAATTAACTTGACAGATGTAGGTTGACATAATATTGATGGAGTTTTTTTATTATCTGTAAATATATAAGCAAAAAAGGGGAATTGGTAGGACTGTTCGAATTCGATGTTCAAAAATGATAGATTTTTGTATTATTTTATTCCCGGCTGCTAAGGGAGGGTTATGTGAGTTTATTTTGTTTTAATTTTTTTTTACTATATTTTTGGCATGTAATTTCAGACAGAAATCCATAAGAATATTAAGAAAGTTGTGGTGTCCTGATATCGTCAAGTAGGCCCCTTCGCTACTTGACGGCACCAGGGCACACGGGAGTATTTTTACGACAAACATAAGCTATTTACTATTATAAAAGATAAAACTGCTTCACCTTGTATCCCGCACACAACAGGGTAGACAGAGGGGACCTAATGTTAAGTTACGTTACCCGTTTTCCGCGAAATTATGAAATCATTACGTGTTGAGTAGCGGATCTTAAAGCCGCACTTAACCTTAATACCAGGGCGAAAGAATTAAATTATAAATTAAAATAAATATTTCATTTACTCGAGTGGGGATTGAACCCACAACCAGTCGCGTTTACAGTCACAGAACGTACTAAACAAAATAAAACTAATTTAAACGGCCTATATGAACAAAGTAGTAGTCAATAGAATGTAACAAATGTAGAGTCATTCGTTCTAAACAAATAAGAACATCAAGTAGTTATTTAGTGTTTATTGTCTGCAGTACAACCTTACATATCTTATAACGGATCTATATAAGTTTTTTTTTTATCTTTTGAATACTTTTGATTGCTCGCGATTTTTTCTTATTTTATTCGGAGTGGGTTACAATTGGTTATTAATTGTAATTTGCGGTAAAATAAATAAATAAATCAGCTTCACGCTGTATCCCGCACACAGCAGGGTAGGCAGAGGGAACCTAGTATTAAGACATTCAGTTTCCCAATTTCCGTCGAGTTTTGGAGGTAAAGAGGTGTCGCCCACGACACCGTGTAACACCAGAGGAGCTACAGGCGCGTGGCCGGCCTTTAAGAAGGGTTGGGCGCCGGAGCCCGGCATTACCTGATGCGAAACGCAGTGGCATAAAGCCACTACTTAACGCCGGTTTTAAATGCCGGGGGTGGTAATGATCCGGTCGAGTCTGCCTATGCGTGTTGCCATTGCTGGCGACGTGACTCTACCACACGTACAAATAATTCTTTATAATTGGCATTCAACGCCGCAGATATAAATGAATATAATTCCTCTCGAGCAGGAATCGAATCCATAACGATCGCGTTCACTATTCCGCATTGATGGCTTCCAATGAGCTAAAGTAATTAATATATTAAAATCTTGATTTGATTTTAAATTTCGGTTTGGGAGTCGTAATCAAACCCACACCAATATATCTAACTATCACGCGTAATCACGTATTAACTGTAGTAAGAAACAAACAGAGACTGAGAAGTAAGATTTGTTCGCAGTTCAAATTATTGTAGTGAAGTAAACTATTTAAATAGATAATATCCTGGTTCATTATACGGCCAAGTATTTACCTGCAATTCGTTTACAGTTATAAAAATAGTAACGTATAGCTGGTTGTATACTTTGTGATCTTATATGTTAAATAAATTTAATTTTTTTTTTCGATTACATAGAAAAAACGTAGAGATATATTACTCTACAATTTTCGTTTATATAAAAACATTTGTAAATGCAATAGCTATGGGCTCTGTTCTCACTCAGTGTAATTATTTATTTAGAGTTCCTGGCTTTGGTAAGACATAGTGCGTGCGTTGAGTTCCGTCACTCAAGACACAATATCTCGAATAGAGTCGGAGAGTAGAGAATGGAGTATTCGATAGCAGGTTCTATTTGCCCTCTCTAGTATATATTAGTATTGAGTATATATAGCGCAGGAGGACAGTATCTGATTGTAAATGTAATAGTTGTGTGTTTGATATGATACGATGGTGAGACTGATACACAATATTTCGAAATGAGATTAGGAAAAATGCAAAGCGCAGTGTATAAGCACTAGATATCCTCTGCCCACTCTACTTATATATTCAGAGGCTAAAATCTTAGAATTTCTATTATAAACGTAAAGTATCCATAAGTAAAGAGATTTTATTATACGTTTATATGACTCGTATGTACAAGGTATTTTTAGATGCACACGTGCCACGTGCGACAGTCATTAAAATTGGCGTTAGAGCGAGAGGTTAAAGTCTTAGTTATGAGTAAATTTTGTGATATATTGTAAGTATAAGGTTACTCATATCAGAGACGAGTATAGACAGTTCCATATTTCAAAGTTTGACAGTTCATAATTCATAATAGAATGATGAACTGTCAAACTTTTTCGGACAGTTATTATAATTTTTCAAATTTTTTTCAGCTTTAAGCTGTATTTCGCATATACCAGTGTAGGCAGAAGGAACTTAGCGTTAAAACACTCTGTATCTCGCGTGCCACTCAATTCTTGTAATATCGTATGGTGAATGGCGAAACTCAAATTCCTCCGAATGGTAATCGAACCCAGAACCGTTGCATGTACAGTCAGATGTAACGACGACCTCCATTTAATGTGATATTTTTATGAGTAAAATACAAAGTATATCTAAAACTTTTTATGTAATTATTAACAGGTACTATTATTTTTTTAATAACTAAAATAAAATTGTTATTTAGAAGGTTGAAGGTCATGCAGCATATTATATTTGAACTTTGCGTGTTAACTTTCTTTATAGTAATAAATATTTTTCTATAAATTAATTATTAAGGACTAATGTAAAATATATTTTGTATAATGGATTTTACCTACATATACAATAAGTATCGCGTGTCCATTTACTTATTAATAATTCTTATCACATTCAAAAGAAGCAAAATAATTGTTTATGATTTCATAGAAGAAATACAAAATTCGTGACTGTATAAATAGTGTTATTAAATAATTGGCTGTGAACTACGAATAAAATATTACCCGTAATTACTGAGTCTAAGGTCTAAGAACGTGAGCTATTTTGCTATAACCGAATTTTTCTATTGCTTTCTACAGTTATGTAATAAAATCATATAATTAAGGATCAATTCAGTACATTTATTTCTTTTCCAAGTCAATCTATTATATAGATTTTTTTTTGCTTCATGCACATGGATGCGTAGGCAAAAGGAACCTGGGAACCTAGTGTTAAGACGCTCCGTTCCCATTACGATACTTCTTTCCCATTATCCACGGAATTCTGGAGGCATTGCGTGTTGAGTGGTGGAACTCAACGTCGCGCTTTGCTTCCACTATTCTTTACCAGAGCGAGTAAATGAAAATATCGTAATATAACTGGTGCCATGTTTCGGAGTAAATGAAGGGAGAACAGGCAAATGTAGCTCGGGTTTCTATTATTCGTACAAATAAAGGTAAGTATTTTGTGTTTGCGACGGCGAAATTGAACTGTATATTGCGCGTTATTTTAAAATTTATTATAGAATAACAAACCCAATCGTACGTCGCAACTGTACGTATAAAATGATTATTAGTTCAAATCTTAAAGAACTTTGAACCTTGAAATCTTCATTAGAATATAAGAATGATCCCGTTTAATTATATTTTTCTATGATGCCTTTTTAATAACATAGAATTTATACTCTAATCTCTAACTCTTTAAGTTGTAAGTAGCTTAATATGTTCTACCGTTTTCGCATGCTTGTTGCTTTTTGTGCTTATTCTCTAATCAATGATGATCATGAGACTACTGGAACACTATAAGCAGCTAACTTGTACATATGTAGATTACTTACTTTTACTTACGACTACACCCACCCCCCCTTTCCCCGTGGTCAAAAATAAAAAATAACGAAGAATCTTGTATTATAAAAATGACATAGACTGAGAGGCCAGTCGTGGCGCACCGGCACGAGGTGGGACCGTAAAACCGACTGGTTGTGGGTTCNACTTAAATTTATATTTCCATTTCTTCGCTCTGGTGTCGAGGTTAAGCGCGGCGTTGAGTTCTGCCACTCAACACGCAATGCCTCCAGAATTCGGCAGAAAGTGGGGAACGGAGTATCTTAACACTAGGTTCCTTCTGTCTACCCTGCTGTGTGCGGGATACAGCGTGAAGGTGATTTTTTACATAGACTGAATGAATATATACATAATGATTAACTTTTCATTCGTAAAACACAAACAAAATGAATATTTAAGTCTTGCCATCTAATCTAACTCTCTCTATCATCTGAGCGGAAGGTGAGAAACAATGGATAAATATTTTTTTTTTATTATACGTTTCTAAAGCTATTAAAATAAATCAATTTATAAATATATATGTATCTATATTAATTGTTGAATTAAATTTTTGTTTTCAATATCTTCTAGAACTAATCAACTACACCCAACCCGTTTACGTATGGCGAGATGACCCTAACTCCCGGCAGAACACTATTAAGGAGATCATCGAGCGAGCTACCTCCAAGGAAGATTGGCCTCAGGTAGGTTAATGAATTAATAAAATAACGCAATAATAATATAGGACACAGGCCTGAGGCTAACAATGGATGTACGATGTGTTGTTCGTTCGATGCCCACACAGTGAAAGGACTATTCATATATTTTATTTTCCTTCGCGCCATATCCCCCATATAGCCTTTTTCTTAGGGTACCCTCTAGGTAAGTCACTCCGTTCCCCATGCTGACAATTTTTAAGAGATTGTTTGCAAAGTGGCCAAAGTCGAGTGAGTCGTTGCTGTTTTAAATTTTACCAGAAAGATAAAGTAAAAATGTTTTATTCCCCTGAGTGGGAATTGAACCCAGAACCGTCGGATTTACAGATAAACTCGTTTATATGTTCTTTGACTTATACTTTCTAATTTTATCCTTTATAATTTTAAAGCTTAACATATTAAATTCCAGGTGCTAATCTTCCCAGAGGGTACTTGCACGAACCGATCATGCCTGATAACGTTCAAGCCGGGAGGTTTCTATCCGGGCGTGCCCGTGCAGCCTGTCACCATCCGCTATCCCAACGCCAAGGACACTGTTACTTGGACCTGGGAGGGGCCAGGGGCGTGAGTGTTTGTTTGCTTTTGTATATTTAATTTATACGTATTTCGAGGTGAAAACATAATTACGAACTTATTATTTGTAGCTAATTTCATATGAAATGATTGCGTACGGCGGTAACTTAAGATTGTCAACTTTTAAATTGCATCTCTAGACTAGAGGTGCAATTTAAAACTAGAGGCTCTAGTTAACGTACAATCTCAAAATTAGTACGGAACCTCGGTAGGCAAGTGTCTCACTTGTTCGTTTTTTAAATAAAGTTTTTTTCGCATTTGTTTCTGGCATGAGCTGTGAAAAAATGTAGCAATTTCTATTTGTCATGATAAGAAAGTCCAGTTTAATTGACTATAACGTTTTGACGCGGGTCTTTTGCAAATAAAATTGTAAAATTTATCGTTTGATTTGATAATCCATCGTTTCAATAACCGGTAAAACTCGTAGATTTTAACCATTTCAATTCATACCTTAACTTATTAGACATATTCGTATACTGCATTTAAATGTTGTAAAAAAATAATGATTATATTTTAAAACATAATTAAAAAAGTTATGAAAAAGCACGCGACGCGAATTGCTATTATAAAAAAAAGAAAGAGGTCAAGCTTGAATCTTGCGAAATTATTATTTTGCCATTTTTAATTTTATAATGTTATTATTTTACTTTATAATTCAAATAAAAATCAATAAATTCCAGGCTAAAGCTGCTATGGCTGACACTAACCCAGGTGCACAGTTCGTGCGAGATCGAGTTCTTACCCGTTTACTACCCCAGCGAGGAAGAGAGGCGAGACCCCAAACTGTACGCCAGGAATGTTAGAGATGTCATGGCTAAGTATGTAGTTTTTTAGTATATCTACAGCAGGGTCGGTAGGCGGAACCTAGTGTTATGACACTCCGTTTTCTACTTTCCAACAAATTTTCGTGATAGCCTGTTGAGTTATAGCAATAGCAACACACATTGTTGTGAGAATTCGACGGAAGGTGGGTGAAAAGAGTGTCTCAACATTAGGTACCCTCTGCCTATATTGTTATATGCGAGATGCAGCGTGAAACTAAAAAAATATTGTAAATAATCATAAATTTTTCAGGGCGTTAGGAGTCCCAGTACTGGACTACACGTACGACGACTGCAGGCTCATCGCGCGCGCCAAGACCCTCGGCATACCCAACGCCGCCGCCTGCCGCGAGCTCAGCGAGCTCATGGCGCACCTTGGGTTAGTTTACAAAGAAAAGTTTAGCATTTGATTTCTTCTCCACATTATCTGTCCCTTAAATCCACTAAATAAGTTCCTATAGCTATATAATTGTCGGTATATTTATATAAAATAATGTAAGTAAATTACTTTTAACGTTTAAAATCGTATACATTTTTATATTATAGATTTTTTTAAAAGAAAAGAGAGGGAAAATGAGAGGTACGCCAAAACAATTGTAATGCGTGAAGCAATCCTTAGTATTTATTGGTTTTGATTTAATATTGACGCGAAAGTGTCTTAACTTAATAACCCACCAAGCATTATAAAAAGCAGTTTAAACAATATCATCCGTGACTTCCTGACCATAGATAGCGTTTCTCCAATTCATCCACTTAAGAAAAAAAATAATTCCTCGTTATTCCTCTCTAAGTTATATCGTTTACATTTCGAAGGGTACCCAACAACTGCGTTGGTATTTTTTAAACCATATTAGGTTGTTGCAATTGCTGAATTGTCTAATGAACTAAAATTATAAAAAAATCAAATAAATCAGCTTATATAGCGGTAGGCAGAGGGAACCTAAGTGTTAAGACACTCCGTTGCCCACTTTCTGCCGAATTCTGGAGGCACTGCATGTTGAGTGGCAGAACTCAACGCCGCGCTTTGCCTTGACACCAGAGCGAAGAAATGAAAATATAAATTTAAGTAAAAATTTCATCTCCTCGAGTGGGGATCGAACCTACAACCAGTCGGTTTTACAGTCACACTTTGTGCCGCTGCGCCACGACTGGCCCCTAAACTAAAATTATGATATCAATTAATATATGATTTAATAATATGTTCTTCCCTTTCAGTCTGAATCGTTCGCATCTAGAACAGCACATAGCCTCGCAGAGCATGAACCACGCGCGATGGCTCACCAAGCAGGAATTCGCGCAACGTCTCGGAGTGCCGTGTAATGTTCATTTGCAACGATTGTTCGATTTGTTTGTGCAGGTTTGTTTTTTGTTTCTCGCTGTATCCTCCATATCACAGGATGAGGCAACTTAGTGTTAAGGTACTTTGTTCTCCACGCGCAGCTAAAATTTTCATGTTGAGTAGCGTAACTTAACGCCGTGGTTTGGCACAATACATTTATGATAATAATACCAAAGCTAGGAAATAGAAATGATCCTTTCCCCGAAGTAAAGATCAACCCCCAGAAGGCATGGTGACAGCTAGCTAGTATTATAGTATTTACCAAAAAAATCCGAATTCAAACTACCCTTAAAGTGTATTCTTTCCGATAAAAAAAAAGAATAATCGAAATCGGTTGGCGTGATATTGAATTATTCGTCCGACTGGATGCAAATTTAAGACTTATATGGTTTTTTACTACGGATAACATTGTCAGAAATGGAGCAATTTAAAATGAACCAGCTTTCAAATTAAAAAAAGAATCATCAAAATCGGCTCACCCAGTCAAAAACAGTTTCTCAACATCTGTCATCATCCCTAGTATCACGTTAACAATCAGACCAGTGACGCTGCACCAAGACAGCCTTTATGTGTTTATAATATTTAATGGGGTAGAGAACTTAGTGCTAAAATACTACGTTCTATAAAAATGTAGCGTGGTAGAAATTAAACACTCAGTTTTACTGAAGCAAAAATGAAAAGAACAAAAAAAACATGAAAAATCCATCATTTAATACACTATTAAGATTTATATAAAATATGTGACAAAAAAATTAAACGATTTATTTTGTTTCCTTTTTAATTATATCATATTATGATTGTATTAAATACTTTTTCATCTATTTTTCAGAGGTCAACAGGCGTGGTGTATTTCCCGGACTACCTGCTGTGCGCTACTTTCCTGTCGATGCAACACTCACCACTTTCAGAGTTGCTAGCTATCGCTTTTAAGGTATTTATCGTTATCTCCAAAGCATATTAAGCAAAATAAATACCTTGGATGAAATAAAAAACATTGAGATTACGTTTTTTTTCACATATACAGTACAGTCGATAAGTTGTGGCTGCCCCTAAATTACCTTTAGATGGCTGAAGATTTAATTTTAATATTTTTATCAGACTTAGAAAAACCTCTGTAATGTAGCAAGGAAAACCCAAGGAACCTAGTGTTAATTAATATACACTAGGCTAACATTTGGTTTCACTTTTCTGTTCCCCACATTCCATCTAATTCAACACCAGAGCGGAAAACTGTATCTTTTTTAGCGTAGGCAGAGGGAACCTGGGAACCTAGTGTTAAAACACTCTATTTCCATTAAGGACGAGACCTAGCGTATTGACTGAACTCAACGCCGTACTTTATCTTGTTACCAGAGCGAAAAAAATAATTTTCTCCGAATGGAAATCAAACCCAAAACCGCGTTTATAAAGAGACGCTGACGTCCATAATAATAATAAATAAATCAAATATCACCATCAATCATCCAGATCTTCGACCCATCTGGTACCGGTCGCATACCCCGCAGTACGTTCGAGGAGATCGCTTCCAAGTGCCTCGGGCTGTGTCAGGAGGACGCGCAAAACACCCACACGCAGGCCGACGCCGATAACAAAGGATATGTTACTATTGGTAAGATTTTCTTATAATCAATAGAGAGTCAATCACATCAAAATGGTCTTTCTTTCTTTTGCTTCACAGCATGTGATCCCAAAGGATGCTATCCCAAAGGAGTGAGGACGTTCTGCTTATCTCGCACTGTTAAATTTTTGAAATGTTATGTACTGAAATGATGGACTTAACGCCGCACTCTGTCTGTAAAACGAGGAAATTAAAGTAAATGATATGTTAACAGTTGCTATGATTAAAATTAAACAACAGAACTTGTAATCTTGTCAGTAATTTAAATTATGTAAAATGTAAAAAACGAATGAAAAATTTATTGTCATCAGTCATCATAAATCGATCGTCCAAGAAGGATGGTTTCTAAGAAATGCAGGCGTGGGTTCTGCTACACTGTTGTTTTTATACGTTTTGATAATAGTTTAATAATCAATGTTATCATTTTTTTTCCAGACGAATTCATAGCATACGCTCAGAAAAAGAATGAGTTCTCGTTCATTTTCGTGAGTGACACATCACAAAAGCCGAAAACCCAGTGAGATTTAGATATACCGACGGTAAGCAGTCGGATACCTTAGATTATATATAGGGGGTTTCTTGAGATGGGATTTTATGGGATTTATGGGGAGTTTGGGGGTTGAATTTGGATGTTTGAAATTTTTGGGGTCAATTTTGGAAGAAATGGGGCGAGGGAAATGGTTCATAGTATTTTGTTTATAATGCTAAGATTTTTTAAAGTTTATAATTGAAAACAGGCCCATATTGCAAGTGGACTATTATACATTTTTTAATTAAGAAATAATTCTCATAAATTGATGACTTCGAAATTTTACCATCACTACCTCAACCTCGTATAAAATTGTAAATTTTTAAAATATTAAAAGAAATAATTTAAGCTGAAATAATCGATTATATTCTTATATTGAATAATATTTTTTTTAAATCCGACTTTTCCAACATTTTACAGTAATCCGTGGTTATGGGTGGATAGGTCTTAATTAATTTATTATATAATACTAAAATAATCGATTAATCGGGTTATAATAGTGTTTCATTCAATAATCGCAAAAATCAAAGGTCATAAGTATATTATTTAAAATTATTGTTCTATTATTCAATTCAAATAAAACAATAATAATAATGATTATGATTTATTTAAAACAACATGAAAATTTTAATAAAAAAACAAATTTACTTTGTGGTTATAAAACAAACCGTTGCCATCACTACCTCAAATAAAATAACTTCTATCTTTCGTCAACATTTTTAATAAATCTGATGAATCCAATAAAAATTACCATTTATTTAAACTTAAATTTATATTAAACAAAAAATTTTGCTTTTTGGCAATAACGTTTAGTTACACAATTTACAATAACTGATCTATGTTATTTTATTAATTAAAAAAATATTTTTTTTGTAAGAATTCTTGGCATTATAAACAAAAATTATTATTATATGAAAGTCCTATAAAGTTTCCATCTCAACATACCACAAGACATTCGACTGATTCGAACTTCTTTAATTCGATAATATGTATATTAAAAGAAACACAAAAACACATCAAAATAAAGAAAAAAACAACTTTCGTGGAAAATTTTGAACCTATCAATAACAAAAAAAGTTTCAGTATAAAAGTTTTAAAAATAAACAATAATAGCCTTTTTAATACCCAATTACTTCGAATTATCAAAAGAAGTTCGAAATGTCGAAAGTCTATCTATTTTTATAATTTTTATATAAAAGAATGAATTTGTTTACATATACTCATTCCAAATGCAGTTCTTTCACTAAATTAACTTATTTTGTTTTGTATTATTATTATTATAGAATATATATTCGCTCATTCATTCAATTAATTGATCGTTCTGGCCAATTGTTTTGATAATATGAAATTTGTGTGTTTTAAATACGATATCCACTTTAAAACTTACATATTTCTGTACATTTCTCATAATAATTGGCCTTTTCCAACGTTCAATTAGTTTTTTTAAATATTTTAACCGAGATCAAAATTATTTTTTCACTTATAAATATGTAAATAGCGGCAGTGACTTTAAATCACTGGATTATCACACACATTGTAAATTTATGTACATATTATTTTAAGTTGACTAAAGACAAACTTTCAAAAACGTCAAATATTTAGAACGAATGAAAGAATGATGCAAAGGGAAGTCCAAATTTTTTAATACATGCAAATTTTGTTTAAATCTTGTAGGGATTGAGGTAAGTGTACTAATCTGCTTTTGATGATTTCTAAACTAGCCACAAGGGGGTAATTAAGGAATAAAACTAGTTTTTTTACTCTTTTCTTACCTTATTACCTTATTTAATAAGGTAATGGGCTTAACCTTCGTGGTAAGTTATTTAATCAAAAAAAGGAGATCGTACGGTATTTTCATTTGTATTTTTCCTTATAGTCGCCCAAAACTACTAATGATTATAACCACAACTTAATCCCTAAAGATTATACATTGAATCTTGATGTATTTAAAAAGGAAATTGGTCTACTTGACGTTTTTGAAATAGTCTTTCAGGGCCATTAAGTGATGTGATAATTTAAAATTTTTAGTCTTAATTGAGTACCCTCTACCAAAACCCTCACCATCAGTCGAACGCTGATGATGATATATGGCTCTTTATTAGATAATTAAAATAGAATAAGTTATTTTAAAAATCTCACTAAAACTTTAAAAGGGACGGTTATCTTAAAAGGCTTGAGGCAGGGCTGAAATAAAAAAAAAGTATCCTCTTTCAATACATTTTGGCAATACAGGTAATCCCTGATTGACGTTCGTTTTGTCGCTGTATCAGTGTACAAGGACGTAGTGATTATCTATTTGTATTTAACTACATATAATAACTAAGTATAGTATTTTACGTGCAAAATTTTCATTATCCTATCATATGCTGCTGATATTGACTACTTCTTCGTTTTAAATTAATAATAAACTTAATAAATGAACTATATATATTTGTTGGTGGTATAACGTGATGGCCCTAATTGGATAGAAAACAATGTTTGTGTCAACCATATTTTAGTCCCATTGTGGTTGAGGACAAATATTAACGAGATTCAATTTGTGCCACCAAATGTTGAATTATTCAACTAAAGAATAGAATAAAATGGCGCTTTTAAACCAAAAAGATGATTTTCTCTTGACGTTTTGGTGAGGTTTTTAGTTATTTTGGAATTTTCCATGAAAATTGTAAATTTTGATGGATAATTCTTTTTAAGTGATGGTGTAGCATATGTAAAAGTTTCACTTTTTCTTTTGTTTTATATAAGATACAATAAAAAAAACACCTTGGCGGCCATTTTGATGTCTTGACGAAGGAGGTATCAAACAAATTTTAAATAGACTTCCTTTCGTCATTTGTTTTTTTTTATTTTTACTCCTTAAATTGAGTTCAAATGAAATAATGGTTTTAACTTCTCCCGTAACAAAATATATATAATATCTAATTCTAATTAAATCTTATGACAAAGAACTTTTAACGGACACCTCTCACACAATGAAAAATAAATTTAATTACTTGTAAACTTACCTTCTCCATCTAAATGTTACCACCACCTTATGAGAACTTGCAAGTTTTGAATTTTCTTTTCATTTAGGAAAGTATACCCAAAATCTTCAAATACTAATTTTATAATCGATTTTCTTAATTTGTAAATAATATATTTTTTAAATAATTTTATTTAGTTATATACCAAATAAACATTACATTGTAAATTCATTTCATGTTATAGTTTTATATCTATTTATTTTGTATAAAATCAATATGTCGAATATTTTAGTGATTAATTATTTTACAATCGAACAATTTACTCGATATGTAACCTCCAAGTCAATACTCACTATATAAGATCAATGGCTAATACTTAATAGTTAAGGCAATTCTCGAATCTTCCATCATAGATGTTAGATATACAATACTTTATAACCATAAATAAATTGAAAGATATCAAATATAAATAAAAATCCATTGTATCGATTATTATGTCAACGGGTTTCTTGCTTTGTAATATTAAGTTTTTTTGAAACAAACTTAGTTTATTAAGTAAGGTTCTTGTTGAAATATTAATTGATGTTTCAGGATATTATTTACATCAGATGTGGCTCAACTATTGATTTGTATATATGGGTATAAAATATTAGTTTACGCTTTTTAAATGAAAATTTAATTAAATGCCGTACAATTGTATAGAATAAAGTTGTATTTAACAACGGATTTTTAATGAAAAGGTGATATAAAAGAAATTGAGGTGGGAAATAAAAGGTTAAAATCAAGAAAATAAATTAAGTTTTACACGTGAAATTAAAATTTTTAAATAAATTTGCAATATTCTATTCGCCCCGTTAAATCTTTTAACTCTTAAGTTTAAATTTCTCATTTTTTTAATTTCACAACAGAACAAACTAAGGGTAAGGTTTTGAATATGTTAAAAACGACTTTATTACATACTTATTTGTTCAGTTACGATTATTTTTCTATAATTTATTTGAGATTTTATGAACAGTTAGTTGTTTTTTGAGATTGTGTTTAGTGTATTATGTTCATTCCTGAATTGTTTATGTTTTTAATTTTATTATGAATATTGTACGGTGTATTAATAAAAATAATAAAAAATAAATAAATACTTTTATTTAACCTGTGTGTAAGACAACTGCAAATCATTACACCAACGAAAGGCTTGTTTATTACGGATTGTTATTCTGTTCTTTAATTTCTATAAGTTCTTCCGTATCAGTTTCTTCTCCAATTGATTTTCTAAGAGTATGAGACATTGTAAACATCCGCTCCACCATTTGCATGACGTCCACATGTATAGCAACACAACGCTCGTACAACGTTAAATAGTAAATAAATTTATAATCATAAGACAATTTTTTTAAAGTAGCGTAAATGTTGTCTAATTTCAACCGTAATTGCATCAATGAGCCATACAAAAGAGCCATTTTGTAAGCAATATCGTTAGAAAATTTTATTCTGAGCTCTCGTGTGTCTTGGAGCCTATATCTAGTGGAGTATATAGATTGTTTCATTAAATCGAGTGCCTTTGTATTAAAATATTTCACATCGTGTTCCGCTGTCAATTCTCCGTATCTTCTCTTATCTCGTCTCGTATTGTTTAAAAACTCTTTGGCCATTTTATTTTTTGTTTCGGCTACACTTAAAACCTTTTTTTGAGTTTCAATGTCAAACGCGCTGAGATCTAGGTTGTCTGTGCTATTGTCAATTGAATTTGACAGGAATGAATCTAAAGCTTTTTCGTTTATTACCGCTATGTTGGATAACTTAGATGTCAATATGTTATCTAATTTATTTATTTCCTCCATAGTTAGATTTAATTCATTAGAAGAATAAACTCTATGTATAACTGAAATTAATAAACGATTAAAACTGTCATCCAAATTAAATTTAGTAAAACATATTACCTGTTAGTCCAGTGGTTTATGATGGCAATTGAGAGTTTGTATTTTTAACTGAAACCGTGAGTTTTTCCACAAAGGAATTGGAACCCAATAAGGAAATCAATTTTGTACCAACATGAAATCAAATAGCTGAACGTGATTTAGTAAAATATATTTAGGTATCAGTCGTTACCCAACCTAGGCTGTGTGGTATAAGGCGAAACCTAATGCCATATTTTGATCTTACTTATTAAGTATGCATATTTTTTATATTTTTAAAGTATAATTCCACTCTTAGGAAAGAATTTCGCTGTAGCTCAAAGGGAATGCATGCCTTAGTGGTTAATGGGTCAAGCCCGGTTTTCAGGAATTTCCAAAAGGTTCAAATCCCGCTACCTTCAAATTTTTATGCGTTTTCTATGATAGTAAATATATATATTTCCACAAGAGACACCACATTCAATTAGATAAAAAAAACTACTGTAAACTTACTTAGAGTAACAATTAATTTTATGGTGAATAACATTGCTACATTAAAAAAAATCATACAATTTTACGCAACATTAATAATTACATTAAACACCTGTATATTAAACAAAATAGTTACAATATAATTCAATTTAGAATTATATTGGAATTACTTACGATACGCAAATTAAAAAGAAAAAATCATATATATAGAGGCCAGTCGTGGCGCAGGGGCACAAGGTGTGACTGTAAAACCGACTGGTTGTGGGTTCGATCCCCACTCGAGGAGATGAAATATTTACTTAAATTTATATTTCCATTTCTTCGCTCTGGTGTCGAGGCTAAGCGCGGCGTTGAGTTCTGCCACTCAACACGCAATGCCTCCAGAATTCGGCAGAAAGTGGGGAACGGAGTGTCTTAACACACTAGGTTCCCTCTGCCTACCCTGCAGTGTGCGGGATACAGCGTGAAGCTGATTTATATATAGACTTTAGAGGTCATCGTGGCGCAGCGGCACGAAGTGTGACTGTAAAACCGACTGGTTGTGGACTCGATCCCCACTTGAGGAAATGTAATATTTATATACATTTATATTTCCATTTTTTCGCACTGGTGTCGAGGTTAAGCACGGCGTTGAGCTCTGCCACTCAACACGCAATGCCTCCAGAATTCGGCAGAAAGTGGGGAACGGAGTGTCTTAACACTAGGTTTCCCCTGCCTACCCTGCTGTGTAGGGGATACAGCGTGAAGCTGATGATTTTTTTTTTAATTTTGATATATAGACTACCTAGATAACAGCCTTCGACAAGTAGTAGAACTGGCACAAAAAAGGTAGCCGATGATTGGAAGAACTAAATATATATTAGGCAACTTCATTTTATTTTTCTCTAACAAAATATGTGAGAAGAGCCCGAGTACTAGTTATTCTGCATGAATTGTTGCAAGCTGCTGCATGTTAGACTTTTGAATTTAAAAAAATTAAGTCAGAATGTAAGGAATTAAAATACTTAGCAAAACGTGTCGGATACTTCTGAAAATCGTACAAATATTATTAATAATATAATATTTTTTATATAAATTTTAATGTTTCAGTGGGAAAGATAGAGAGAACCAAGAGTCAAGAAAGTCTGGTCCCCACTTTTTGCCCGAAAGACGCCGCGTTTCGTTTTGTCTGAGTTACGAAATAAACAGGGTTTTTTTATTTACATAAGAATCGAACCTACAACCATCGCACATAGAGACAGTGGAGGCTACTCATTCTTTATACATAACCGAGCAAAATTGACAGGAAACAAAAAGATGAAACAAACAAAATGAACATGAAATAAATAAAAAAACTCTAACTTTTAACATTGTTTATTTATCTGTTACACCCATTAATTCCATATATGCCTTTTGCCCCTTAAAGTTTGGTGGCATAGACGCAGGATTGCCATGTCTGAAGTCGTATCGTTCGTGCATTTTCACAAGCACCCACCAGAGGTAAATGAAATCAACGTGTAATTTTACTGCTTTATGGTGTAATATTAAAAAGGGCTTTGCACTGGCAAATAATTCTGTATAATATTTTTTTCTATCCCTGTTAAATAAATGAAATTAATTAGTTTCCCAATGTACTCCACACATAGCATGGTAGGTAGAGGGAAACTTGAATAAAAACACTTCGTTCCTTAATTTCTGCCAAATTTTCGAGACGTAATGTAGCTGACCTCAACGCTTGTTTTGTGACCAGAGCGACGAAACGAAAATCATCTATTCCTCCGAGTGAGAGCCGAACTCACAACCGTGTTTTACTTTTTGTTATTAAATAATTTAAATAAAAAAATAAGTTGAAGCCCTTGCTGAGTAGTATGGCACTTTTTAATATAGATACAATCGAGATGGTCTTCGCTTCGTCTTCTGGACTTGGGAAATGATTATTAATTCAATACAATTTTCCCCCCGAGTGTACTTAGTACCCACAACCATCGCATTTACAACCAGACTCCAGTTCCACTGCAATTAAAACAATTAACTCACCTATGAGACCAGTCGTGGCGCAATGGCACAAAACGTGACTGTAAAACCGAATGGTTGTGGGTTCGATCCCCACTCACGGAGATGAAAAACTTTCTTAAATGTATATTTGCTTTTCTTCCCTCTGGTGTTGAGGCAAAGCGCGGCGTTGATCTCTGCCATTCAACACGCAATGCCTCCAGAATTCGGCAAAAAGTGGGGAACGGAGTGTCTTAACACTTGGTTCCTTCTGCCTACCCTGCTTTGTGCGGGATACAGCACTGATTTTGATTTTTAACTCACCTATTCCTAACCATTATTGTGTAAATATCCAACATTTTCTTCCAAATACGTCGCAAACGTCTATACAAGAAGGCTATTCTGTATGAAGTGTCAGCTGTATTGTAATATGCCTCATTTTCGATTTGCTTGATTTTGTGCCTCGCCATGTAAATAAGTTGTAACATTAAATCAAATAATTTCGTTTGAACCAAGATCCTGGCTGCTCTGTTCCACTGTGACCCAGAACCTATCCAACTCAACCGTCTCGTTTCTACATCCTTCAAAACACTCTCGTTTAACTCTTTGTCAATCAAATTGAAGCTGAATTTGTTGATTTTTGACAAAATTGTGGTGAAATTTACTTTCTCAAGGTCTATGGTGATGTTTTTTATTATAATACCTGGGGGTTTTGATACTTTTTCTAATGGATCCCCGGATGTTAGGGTTTCGAAGAGTTCGTTAATATTTGATGTGTCGCTTGAGCCATAGGTTATAAAGATATCTGTGAAATTTTAAGTATCTAGTTATATAGTAAATTAATTTATTATTTAATAGTTCTGAAGTACTTAGAGATTAAGCTGGATGTATGTGATGTGTATCTCTATATATGAGCGCATAAAAATACTCTGTTGCTCACATTTCGCTTAATTTTCAAGTAATTATGTTTTTTTTTATGGAAAAGGACAAGGCAAACGCTGTTCGCAACGCAAATCGGCCACATAGCAGGATAGGAGGGTGGAACCTAGTGTTAAAACACTCTGTTCCCCATTAAGACATCTACGTTCGCGGAAAGTGTTCCGTCAAATTCGTCGTCGTCGAAGAAGTCGTCGAAGTACCAAAATGAGGAAATTATAACATGAAATATATCATTCCCCCGAGACGAAATCGAACCCACAAACGTAGCATTTACAGTCGTACGCTTGTGCCCCATACCCCACGACAACTCTATATTGATTACGTTACATATTCTATGTAAATGTTATTTCAAAATCAAAAGAAATATAGACATGGTAATTAATTGTTTGATTTGATTTAAAATATAGTAATGAAAAATAGATGTTTAAAAAAATACTTACTGAAGGTGATAAGTATAAGAAACATAGTATTTACGACTGTTTCTTTCCGATTTATTGTAATTTGTCACGGTTATTTTGTTATGAACATATATCAATTATAGCGATCTTGAGTACCATAAGCAGTTTCACGTTTGTTCCCGCATAGCAGGATAGATAGAAGGAACCTAGCATGAAGTCACTTCGTATCCTACTTTATTGTCAAATTTCGAGACAATGCGATTGCGTTGAGTGGCAGAACTCAACGTCGCGCTTTGTCTCTTTATCATCCCCGGATGTTAGGGTTTCGAAGAGTTCGTTTCCTTACCTTAGATAATTAATACCCCCGAGGGGAAATCGAACCCACATCCGTCGTGGAGAAATAAGGCGTTGTCTGTAACTAGTTGATAAGTGGAAAAGTGAAAGATTTGTCACTACGTTCATTAATACTACCCCGTAACGATGCCGAAAATACGTTTTATAAATATGAAAGAGGATAGATTCGTACTAAATTACCCAATACTTCATATAAAGAAATCCTTTTTTTGAGAAAATATAATGTTAGGTACCTAACCCGCGTCTTTTGGACGGTACACAAGGGGTTCAAATATCGCTACATTCAAATTCATATTATGGGTTAAGGAATCGGGGAGATGTTAATAAGATAGAATTCAATATTCAACTCCTTTAATAGTATATGAAATTAGATTTTTATATTTCACAAACAATAACAGAAAAAGATTTTACAAATGCTCTCTTAGTTCAATATGACTGTCTGCTTAAAAATATTTCTTTTAAATAATATATATTATATTTTTTACTGCATATAAAAGGGTATGTAGAGGAAACCTGGTTAAGAGACTTCGTTTCCCACTTCAGCCGAATTCTTGAGGCATTCCGTGTTGAATGGCGGAACTCTATGTCGCGCTTTGCTTCGCTACAAGAACGAGGAAATGAAAATATTCCACATTTCATTCCTCCGAGTAGAAATCGAACCTACGACCGTCGCGTTTAAACTCACACGCTTGTGCCCCTGCGCCACTAAGACCCCTATAATATGTTTTTTAAAAAAGTCCACACTTTATTTATTGAAATGCAACAAAACTTAAATTACTTTAATGCGTAGATTCAATCGTAGATTTGGCTGTCTGTGTTTGGCTTATTTTTCAAAGTGGAAGTACGTGGGCGTGTCCGTAAACACGACACTGAAACATGCACGTATTTTTGACCTTTCGAAGTACTGAGAATTTATTTACAATATGAGTAAAGAATTCTTTATTTAAAGAAAGCTAGTATTCTGTTGGCAATTCTTTTTTCTTTCCTCTTAAAGCAGGACAGAAAAAACTTTGTGAGTGTCTTAAATATTCTTTTATCTAATTATTGCCTTTTTTAGATACATTATCTAAGTTTATGCGTGCCTATGGAGTGGCGGAACCCATCGTCGCATACGATAATTTTTTAATTTAATGTTATATAAATTGAGGCTAGTCGTGACGCAGTGGCACAAAGTGTGACTGCAAACGAGACTGGTTGAGGGTTCGATCCCCACTCGAGGAAGTGAAATATTTATTTATATTTTCATTTCTTCGCTCTGGTGTCAAGGTAAAAGCGCGGCGTTGAGTTCCGCCACTCAACATGCAATGACTTGGCGGAAAGTGGGGAACGCAGTGTCTTAACACTAGGTTCCCTCTGCTTACCCTGTTGTGTGCGGTATACAGCAGGATACAGCGTGAAGCTTAAAAAATATAGATATAAAATACTTTAAAGGATATATTAAAAATAAAAGCATAATCTAAGCCCAAATTGGTTTTGTAATTCCTGGCATAAGTATAGTCTGAGGTGCCTCTTGGTCTATATCTTTTATCAACGTGATAGTATCAGTGATATCCACATCATACCGTACTATTTTCTCGTAAAGTTTCAGTAAAGAATGTAAAGTTCCGTATTCAGTTTTGTGCTGTTCATGGGCATGACTAATTAACTTCTGCTGTTCATATTTTATCCTCCTCAATCTATTGAACAAGTAACCAATTTTATATCTTTTGTCCACTCGTATCGTATGTTTTATGCTTAACACTTTTTTCACTTGATACCTAGCGTGATACAAAAATACCAGTGAAAGATCCAAAAATTTGTCTTTCTTCATTTCTTCGATGCCTCTGTGCCAGAATGACCACCATGACGAGTCGTCTGGATCTTTCCAACCATAGTAGGTGCCCCAATATCTTCTAGTTCCATTGTTCAGTATTTTAGTTATTTCGTTGTATTCTTTAATATCGCGGTGTTCTGAACCCTCTTTTATGTAGTCAAAACTCCAATCTATTTTTTTGGGCTTTTCAGTAACTTCATCTGGTTCGTTTGTTAAATCTTCGTCTATAGGTGGCAGGAACAGGTCCCTCATATCAGTTAAGTCACCATATAAAACATGTAGTACTTCAAATGCATTATCTTTGATCACAACGAACGGTGTACTATTTTCTGTACAGGAACCTAAATTATAAATAATAAATTATTAAGTAATATAATAATTTTGAAAAAGTTATCAGTTACAGGCTTCGACGTAAACTGATTTTTTCTTTAACTTAGTGTCATGCCACTCTGTTCTCTCTGAATTGAGACATACGGCCAACATATTTGCAGTCTGATGCTGCCTCTTTGAGCCGCAATGCCTACATTGTGAATGTGAAAAATGAAATGGAACTGTATTTCATTGTCAAGTTCTATTTATCATTATTTTTTTCTTTATAATAAAGGAAATAAAATTTTAATATTTTCATTTTTTCTCTCTGGTGCAAAAGCGCGGCATTGAGTGAGTGGCGGAAAACAGCGGAAAGGTGAGGAGGGAAGTGTCTTAACACTAAGCTCCTTCACCGCACAAAGCAGCAGGAAGGCAACCCTTTCTTTTTTCATTACATTATGCATATATTGTGAGATGATAATAAATACTTACAAAAATGTATGAATATTGTGTATATGGCTACAGTCTTCATTTCCCACCCAATTTAATACAACATTATATAGTTATCATTATTTTATTGTAGAAACTTATTGTATAGGTATATTTTATATGGCGCATGAAATGTATTTTTAATTAAAACGATTACTTTTTATTTGCCTTTTATTTAAAAATTAAAGCAATGTTTTGAAACAATGTTAAATGTTTGAGGGCAGTCGTGGCGCAGGGGCACAAAGTGTGACTGCAAAATCGATTGGTTGTGGGTTCGATCCCCACTCAAGGAGATGAAATATTTATTTACATTTATATGTTCATTTCTTCGCTCTGATCTTCTGGTCTTCTAGAGGCAAAGCGCGGCATTGAGTTCCGCCTCTCAACACGCAATGCCTCCAGAACTTGGCGGAAAGTGGGGAACGGAGTGTCTTAACACTAGGTTCCTTCTGCCTACCCTGCTGTGTGCGGGATACAGCGTGAAGCTGATTTGATTTAGATTTTTGATTTGTTAAATGTTTAATTTTTAATTATAGTAAAATGTCAAATTTAAATTTACGTTTAGACCAACCAATTCGTTTTTTTTTCTTTTTTTTTGTATTTTTGTTTTTAAATAATGAACAAAACATTACGCTACAAAAAACTCTATGCTTTATTGTAAAACTTATAATAAAGTACATATGTAGGTTATAAATTTGACACGTGTACGGGGAAATGTTATTGTTGGTCTTATTAGACAAAAGAAAAGAAGGTTCCTTACTTAATGAGCAGAAAATGTCAATGAGAGCGATTGAATGGCGGAGTTCTTTAAAGAATCTGTGGAGAGCCATAAGAAAATATATTTTTAATTCCTACGGGAATGATAAGAAACAAATTTTCACAAAATACATAAAAATATTATTAAAGAAATACTGTTATTTTATATACTAATATATTTAAACATGCAGAAAAATAAACATTTAATCAACAAACTTCCAAGCATGTTTCCTATTAGTCATCACTTGTTTCAGCATTCTCTTGCAGTTCTCGTGATTCAACACAATGAGGTCCACGAGGAGATCTATGTCGAACCACAAATTTAGCAATCGTTCGTTCGCTTCCAACTTTTCTATCACAAAATAGGATCTTATAGCTACCTGTCTGGACATTGTACAGGCTTTGAACGATTTAAACGCAAAACCCGCAAATGTTTTGCAAGCTGTATCAGTTTTACTCATAAGGAACCCCATTTTGTACAGCGATATCGTGTTATATTTCGCCCTCATTATTTGCATCAGTACCATTTTATTCCTTGTTTGATAAATCGCTTGTTTCATTAATTCTAATATTCTACGTCTCAAACTGAACGGATCGTGTCTATTGTTCACTAAATGACCTGGTGGATTCCATCTTCTTCCGTCTTGGCTCAAAAGAAAGTTCGGATTGCCGTTGTTGACCTTCAAGTGTAACAATTCGTCAGTTTCGTCTGTCAGGTTTAAAATTTTGTCGAATTCGTCTTTGAAAGTTTTGTTGAGGCCATTTAGTTTGTTATTCTCTTCTATTTCTCTCCAAATGTGGCTGGGTTTAAATTTTTGAATGTAATCCTTGAAAGTCCGATTGAATATTTCGTTCGTAGGTAGTTTTTTATTATAGTATGGGTTAAAATCCTGGGTATTTATGTACGTGATTGTAATTAAAGCTATGAGTAATTCATATTCTGAAAATAAATACTAATTAATATATAACTTATACATATTTAAAAGACTTAAAAAAATATATATTTAAGCATTACATTTAGACTTAAACATTCGATTGCTTAAAAGTCACAATTTAGCGATAATTTTCTCTGTACTAGATGGATAATAAATTACACTTTAATTAACAATTTAGTATTTAAAACTATTTATTTCCATAACTTCATTCTGTTTCCAACAAAGAACAGAGTAAGCGGAGAAAGCATAATATTAATGCACTCCATGTCAGGTTCCAGGCAGGTTCAGGTTCTCTTCAGGTCTGACTGAGGCAGCACCTCAAGTCAACTGGTGGTAAATTATGTAACGTTCAAAAAAAACAAGTTTGCTATTTTTTAATTTTGAATAAAATGATTTCAGTTCGACTTTGACTCTTTCCCCGACTGGAGATCGAACCCACAACTGTCGCACTTACAATCACAGCTCTATCTCGGCACTGCATGATGACTACTTCAATAAAATAAATAAAAAATCAATACATCATATACCGAACAAAAAAAAAGAAATAAATAATATTCACATACTAAACATATTTCTAACGAAGGCTGCTCTAGCTCACTGCATAATCGAGCGATCGTTTTCCGTATACCTCGTAAAACTAACAATTACGGCCCATTATAGCCTCCTTATAATCTAAAGTACCTTATATTCTTTATATGCGTATAAAAATAATTAACATTGGAAATACCTATTTATTGAACACGTAAATTTATTATACGTACGTAGATTATATAATATTTATTTACATGTATTTTTATTATTGTATTATAGATAAAGAATAAAAAAGAATGTGTGATTCCTCTATAGAATATATTATTCTACATTATATCATAAAAACAAGTTTAAACAGTGTATAAAAAGGTATCCTCCTGTAGTATAACTATTTTCAATTATTATCAACACTACAATATCGATACTATAATAATATGGTATTATAGTGTAATTGTGAGCATTTTGAATATTTTCGCGCCATTATGATGAAAAACATATACTATATTTTAATTTGTAAAAAATAATTTATTAACTATAAGAATGTTGATCGAGCACACCTACACAATTATCTCCCACACAACAAGGTTGGCTGATAGAGAATGCTTTTTAGGGCTAAGCCCGCCTTTTGTACATGTATTTTTTATTTCTAAAAATGTGTGCAATAAAGAATAAATAAATAAATATTATAAATAAATAAATGTTAGACAGTAACGTGACGTTATGGGTTCAATCCCCACTTGGAGGATTGAATTGTAATTTAATAATATTTTTATTTCGCACGTCAGTCACATATCATACGCACTATCTTAACACTAAGTTCCCTTTGCCTACCCTGCTATAGGCGGGATACAGCGTGGATGTGGTTTTAACTTTGTGTGAACCGATTAAAATAAAACGAATACTAAATATTTAAAGAAAGTTAGCCAAATTACAAATTGCACTTAAATCGGTTAAGCCGTTTCTGAGATTATCGTGAACAAACGCACAAGCAAACAGACAAGCTGACCAAGTTCTATTACATTGTTAAATGTCCGTAATAACAATTTTTCTGATATATCTTCCATGTACAGACACCGATGAGCTAGGATTTTATTGTAAGTATCGATAAGTTGTATTTTTATTTCAAACATACAATAGGTACAAAAATGCGACCTAAGGGTAATCATTTTCACGTTAGAAATCTTAAGTGCGTTGGAAACATACATTATAGGTATATTAAAACACGAACATAATTCAGTGTATTAAGTAAATAATTCTGTAGTTTAAGCGGGCGACGCCGCGAGCGGGTCGCTAGTAACTATGTATAAGTCATAACATTTGAGTTTGGTAAAAATTATTGCAAAAATTTAAAAACGGACATTACGCGCTTCTTGGCTAGCAAAGTCATTAATCACATTTTCAAAATCATTAGTATCGACTAGTTCATGTTCGATTGACATAATACCGAGATTGTATTTTTCATTTTCATTCTCTCATTTTTCTTGTACATTTCTTGATTCTTGATTGTAAAAAAAACTAGAAGAGTTGATCGTAGACTCTGATGCCCCTTTCCTTTTGATGCCCGGTGCGACTGCACCGCTCGCACCCCCTCAGCTACGCCACTGGCCGCAAGGGAGCTCAGGTTGTGGGTTCAATTTCCTTCACTATGGTAACGAGGCGAGAATTGGGTGAAAAATTGTCCGTCTAAACTCGGGCCCGTATTTATAAATTGCTCTCAACTTGGTAATTGATTCAATTTGAGAGTCGTTTCAATTAATAGATTATTAAAATTTAAAAAAAAGATTAAAAATATAAAGGTTGATAAAAGAAAGATAATTTCAAGACCGCTCACAAGGTCAATCTCAGAGTTGAGAGCGGTTTACATATGCGTTAGGTTTCCTCTGCTTATCTTATATGCGGCATATATACAGCATGAACTTATAATAAAAAAACCCATTTAAAATACAGTACTCTTACACACAATAAGAAAAAAACATTATTTTAAAGAAGTAAATATATATATACATTTTAAGTGGTGTTGTGCTAGTTTCATGTGTTTTTCTTTATTTAAATAAATGTCTGCTTTTCAATTGTTATGAAGTTGCACAGACAAGTTGCGGCGTAGAGTTCGCTTTACACGCAATGTCTTGAATTTAGAAAAGAGGAGAGCGGGGTATATTAACACTAGGTTTCTCTGCTTACCCTGCTATAAAACGAGAAAGTGAAAAAAGAAATTCAGAGATTTGAATTGCCTACTATTCACGATCGGATTGCACCTGACGATAGCATTTTTTTCACGTTGTGTCCCCCATAAAGAACGCAGGCAGAGAGAACCTCCGTTCTCCACTTCCCACAGAATTTTGGAAGCATTGCATGTGGATTGGCTAAAATCGACACATCGCTTTGTTTACCTGAGCGAAAATTAATGGAATCATAGCCTGTAATGGGATCGAATTTATAACTGTCGCGTTAAAAGTCAGGGGCTTGTTCCATTTAGCCACGACGGCATCAGTTTTTCAACTTTTCCCATATAAATGTCAATTTTTATTACTTTTTCATAGTTAGGTAATACCTGAATACTTGCATCGACTGTAACTTCTACGAACTCATATTTTATTTCAGCTGAAAGAAAGGTTGGTCAAATGCTGTGTACATTCGTCAATACATCTATCCCTTTCTGATAGGGGTTTTTTTTGTATTCTCCATCCCTGTCTCGCCTTCAGCCAAATAGACCAAAGATTATAGAATTTCAGCCTGTAGGTTATATATGATTATTTTTAATAATAACATTACTTGAGCAAGTATAACGATTTAATGTTTTAGAAATTTTGAGATATATATCTACTATAAAGACATTTATATTCATTTATGTTTATTTTTATATAATAAATATTTAAAAAAAAACTATTTGTAAATTTGACGATTAAAATGCTAAATAAAATCTCATAAAAAATTTAAACATTTACGAGTAGTGTGTATTATCATACAAGGAATTTTGTATAATGCAAGGCAGGAGAGAATTTTCAATTATATATTTAAACATTTATTTGTATTCGTAATTTTTTTTTTAATTTAAATTATACAAATTAATTACAACTAACAATGAGTTATTTAATTACAAATAAAAAAACCGGACAAGCGCGAATCGGGCTCGCCCACTGAGGGTTTCGTACAAAAACTGGAGGTCTCGAGCTTTTTCTGAAATTCAAACTTAGCTTAGACAGATCCCTTTTATCTGAGACCTCACATGAACTAACGGCTTTAATACCAAATTTTGTCCCCATTTAAGGCTTTCATTTTTTAGGATTTAACAACAAATGTATATTTTTCAGTTAGCTGCCAAATTACATAATGCTTAGTCAATCAGTATTAATATTAATTAATTTTGATTCCCTTTATAACGTCGAAATACGCCTTTTTTGTGATATAAACGGCCATATCTTAATTTGAGTAAATGTAGAAATACATTTTTATAAGAAAAACATGGCACCGTCGATCTGAGTATATAGTTTTCAACTCGATATCTCTAAGTGTTCCTGAGATAAAGGTTCTTGAAGGACAGTCAGATAAACAGACATACAGACAGGCGGACAACAAAGTGATCTTATAAGGCTTCATTTTTCCCTTAAAAGGTACGGAACCCTAAAAACAAAAACTCCTCTAACTTTTATCACTTGCCAGTTCTCCTAAATAATCTTTGGAATCGTAGTATCGAAATAGGGGTTTCCTACCCCTCGGTTTCAGTGTAAAGAGGTACGTTCCGCCGTATACACGTGCTTATGGCTCGCGTAAATAAAATTAAACACACGAAAAAAATGTAGTCGAAATTTACACAACTATATCACGTGACACACGCGATGTTTTAAAATACTTATACTTTAATAATAATTTCCGAACAATTTGGTTTTCATCTTTAGATTTTATTTAGTGTCGTGCCGTGCTAGTTATAGTTATATTAGGCGTGCTGGGTATAATTACAGGTGGGTTTCTAATTTTTTTTTTTAAATTCAACCTTTTTTGTTATTCTACCTCTATATTGTATATTTTTAATCTGTGGCAGTTAATTGCTATCTTGGATTAACTGCGGATTAATTGTGGTTTCTTTTGTTCAACGTGTTGGCGGAGTTTGTAAATAATTGTTTTTTTTTGTTCAAGAAATTGCTTGTAATTATTGAAAAGAATAACTATATCTCTCATGTAAGTGTTAACAGTTTCGGTAGCTCATTTTAATAGTTAGTTCGTAGCATATCTTCTAGAAATAATAAAAACAACGCTTATTCTTTATTCATCATATTTTACTAACATAATCAATAATATAGAATCAGTATTCAAAATGTATTTGTATCATTACATACTGTTTTTATCGCCTTTTCTGAATATTCGATTGAATTTATTGATATATTACTATCGTTTACTATGCCTCCGTTTTGAAATGGAAATAGTTAAGAATTATGTATGACATACGACTTATTCTACGTGTTTAAGTAAGAATTCAGGTAGAATGGGTAAATTTTTTTTAGCGTCACGTGGTATCCCGCAAATAGCAAGGTGAGCAGAGGGAACCTAGTGTTGAAACACTTTGTTCCTATTAAGACACATCCATTCCCTACTTACGTGCTTAAGCCAGAATTCAGGTAGAATGGGTTAATTTTTTTTAGCGTCACGTTGTATCCCGCAAATAGCAAGGTGGGCAGAGGGAACCTAGTTTTGAGACACTTTGTTCCTATTAAGACACATCTATTTCCCACTTACGCCGAATTATGTACGGAATATGGTATGAGATACTTCTTTTTCATAAAAAAAAACAGAACTTATTAGAAAAATCAACAAAAATATAGCTAAGAAAATTATTATCGTAAAGAAAAACTCCTTGGATTGTTACCGAATCCAAAAATATCGGATTTTAAGTATTGAATGGGTATTTAAGTATGAATAATTTCTCCTTTTAATTTTTTTTTAAATTTGTGCATACACATGCAGGTGCTTTTAAATTCAGTTTTTGTTTTTTTTTAAATAACTTCAATATATTAGAGTAGCGTTAAATCTAAAATAGCGTGTACTGCTTCGACGTGGTCATAAAATTTTATTATAATTATTCCCAGAGGTAGCATTGAAACCGCGAAAGATAATAAACGATACAATATATATTTTGATATAATATATTTAAGGTTCTCGCTGTATCCCATACATAGAAGGGTAGGCAGAGGGAATCTTTACACCTAGTGTTACCGTTCTACACTCCGCCAAATTGTGGTGGCATTGCGTGTTGCCTAGCGGAACTCAACGCCGCGGTCTGAAAATGAAAATATTAAATATTTCATTTCCTCAAGTGTTACATTCGCACGCTTGTGCCCCTGCGCTACGACTGGCATTATATATAATATTTTATGTTTATAGTTTTACGTTTCCTAGTATCAAAATAGTTCGTTTTCCGCATTTCCGATTTTGAGACTTTATTTATGTGTATAGACTAAACTCACTGTTTGATCATCACTCAGTACCTAAACAGTTTTACAATAACTGAGAAGGTAAATGATTAAATAGTTTCCTTTCTGATTACCATGTAAATGGAAAAATAATGAAATATTTTTTTTATATTCATAGAGAAGCTAGTAAAGTGACGCTCAACAAAAACACGTTATGCTAACCTACATGGTTTAACGCTGCACTTTAGAAGCGTACAATATTTGAATTTTTACCCCTGGAAAGAACTGAGAACCATCACGTTCTGTGTGATATAACAAAACTGCACTGCTGTAGCGTATATTGAGATCAAAACATCAATATACTATATCATATCTCATAAAAGGGGTTTGGTAACTCGGTATTAATATATTTTTATACAGTTTGCGCCAACAAAAGCCTTTCATACATACATATAGGAGAAAGAAGTAAGTTTATTCTTCACAGTGGCTTATATGATATTACGTTAGAGATTTCACGCTTATATTATTCTTTATTTGTATGATAGGAAAATGACTGACGTACTAACATGTAATTGATTTTTACTAAGACTGAGTAGTGTCAGATTTCTCCGTTAATTTTTTTAAAATTTCATGCTGAATCTCGCTTTTAGCAGGGTGAAGACGCTTTGCTTACGACTTTCCGCCGTATTCTAGAGCCATTACGTGTTGAGTGGCGGAACTTAACGCCGCGCTTTGCCTCGATACAAGAGCGAGCGAAGAAATGAAAATAGGAAATATTTAATTTCTTCGAGTGGGAATCGAACCCATAACGTCGTGTAAGGGCACTAGTCGCACGGTAACGCCCCTGCCACGTGACTGGCCACCGCCTCGGGCTTCGTCCTATTTATTTCAAAGTTAGTTTAAAGTTAGTATAAAATCAGCGCTTTTTCAACCATTTCTTTTATTTTTACACAAGGTGGAATCGAGAACCTTGTCTAGTTAAAAAAATCACCTTTTTGCACGCAAAACAGTGTGGCCAGAGAGAACATGAGAACCTAGTGTTGATTCACTCCATTCCCAACTAAGTCATTTCACTTTCCGCCAAATTCTTGAGGCATTGCGTGTTGAGTGGCGGAACTTACCGCCGCGCTTGTCTATCAGCGCGGGATGATGGAAATATTATAAATTAAAATAAAATAAATAAATCAGTTTCACGCTGTATCCCGCACACAGCAGAGTAGGCAGAGGGAACCTTGTGTTAATACACTCCGTTCCCCACTTTCTGCCGAATTCTGGAGGTATTGCGTGTTAAGTGGCAGAACTCAACGCCGCGCATATTATAAATTACGTATATACAATCATTACTAGAGTGGGAATCGAATCAACAACCGTCACGTTTACGTTTGCTCAGATGCTGACCCTTGCTAGTTGCTACATACAGCGTTAAAGTACAAAAAATTGTGTCAAATAATTTTAAAATATATGACTTGTAACAAAGAAGAAAAGTTGCTTAAAAGTTTCGTGACCGTTCTCATTTTAGTCGTACATACTTATGTTAAATTATATATTATAATAAGTACTTTTTAAAATTAAATGGATATTTTTCTGAAAAATTTCAGCTATACTTATTTCAGATATACCATAAAATATATTTTTTTAAATATATTTTATGGTATGACGCAATATTTAAGTGCTGAGCGGAGTGATTTCATATTTTTTTTGTTTCACGCTGTAACCCGCTCATACTCGTAGTAGAATAGGTAGAGGGAGTTTAGGAACCTAGTGCTAAGATATTCCGATCTCATTAATGCACTTCCGTTCCCCACTCTACGCCGTATCCTGGAGGCATTGCAAGTTGAGTTGCGGAACTCAATGCTGCGCTTTGCCTCGTTACCAGAGCGAAGAAATGAAATATTTCGTTGTCTCGAGTGGAACCTGTGCCACGATTGGTCTCTAACTGCTAGCAAAATACGGATCTTAAGTTACAATAAAGATAGAAGAAACCACTTATTATTCCACGAATTCACTCTGCCAGGTGTCCATCATGTTGCAGGATGAGGAGCTCAGAAGAGAGCTTGGGAATTACATCTCAAGTCTAAGTTTAAGCCGTTCTCTATCTAAGTTAGAAATGGCTACTGGTGCCCAATTCAAATTAGTTCGTTCTAGAAATTAAATGAGAAAGCAGGATGTGAAATACGTATTCTTTGTTTTCTGGTGAATAATTTATGGCATTTTATCTACTCGTATATTGATAGAGTTAAAATTGTAACTATTTACTACTATCTATACATTTCTAAAATAAATAGGTATGTAAAATTTTAAGACATTTTTGTTTAAAACTCTCTAAGCCAAGCCTACCTTAGATGATATCCAAGAATCGCACGTTCAAGTCCCAACGATCTCTACGATCAAATTTTAAACATTTTCTACGACTTAGCCAGCTTTTTGAAAGAGATGAAGAAAGAACGGAATGCAAGATCAGTGTAAATGGTAAGATATTAGAACAAGTGAATGAAGTGGTATACTTGAGAAGTATGTTCAGTAGAGATGGAAGATACGAGATGGATGTGGAAAAGCGTATTGCTGCCGATAACAGAGTTAAGGGAACCTTAGCTGCATTGATGAGACGGCGAAACGTCAGCACAGCTGCGCGTTTGGCCGTACACAATGCAATTTTGGTACCGACTCTGTTATACGGCAGCGAAACGTGGGTATACAGAAGAAGAATGAAATAAAGATGAATGCTGTGGAGATGCGACCTTTTCGTAGGATATGCGGAGTCAGCTTAGCTGATCGAATCCGCAATGAAGAGGTACACAGAATGGCAGGTACTAGCGAGGATGTCACAGTGAGAATGAAGAAGAACGTGCTCAGCTGGTTTGGGCACGTCGAACGAATGAGTGATGAAAGAATGGCAAAAAAGATTTATGATGGAAAAGTGAGCGGTAAGAGAGGTAGGGGGAGACCTCGGTTGACCTTCGAAAACACAGTATCAAAGATACTGGAGGAAGGTCACGTAAAAAGCATGAGGACCCCCAGAAGGGCATGTATGAAGAGGTTGACGACAGTGGACGAGGCGAAAGAAGTATGTAGAGACCGTAGCGTTTGGCGCTCCGTTCTCTCTGACTACCCCGCTAGAGATAAAGCGTGAAGTTAGTATAGTATAGTATAGTATAGCCAGCTTAATATAGTATTTTTCTTTGTTGTGTGGAATAACATTTTAAAAATTATAATAAATATGCTCCGCATAATAACTGTGTTTTGGACGTATTTATACGTCGTAAATGCATAAAAAGAACTTTGATACAAGAAAAAATTCTTTGATATATTTAAGCAAAAGCTGGTGCTGGCAATCTTTATTATTGAATTTTCATCAGCCTCCAAGAGCGGGCGTGAGATTCTTGTGGATGTGAATTTTATTATTACGCTTATATTCATAACGAAGACACGACACGTCTACGTAAATATTTAGGTGAAGCAGCTTTCGTAATGTTTTTACTAAATTACACTGTTTTTTATCAGTGTTTTTATAAGGCCTTTTATATTTATTCGAGAAGTTGTGGATTCGATGTCCATCCAAATGTATTATTTTGTTTTCTTCGTCTGGAAAGAAAAAACGCGGCGTTGGCTTTCACCAATCAACAAGCAATGTTTGAGAAATTGCTTGTCGATTTGCGTGAATTGTGGACAACGTAGTGTCTTGGCACATCCAGGAGCAGCCTCCTGTTGATGAATGCTGATGACATAGCACTCATTAACCAAAACTGTTAGAGGGTTCTGAACTACCCGTTAAATTAGAAAAGTTCAGGCACTTTGAATCCGTTATGCAGGAGTTTGGAAGCATCGATGGTGATGTCCACAGCCAAGAGATGATATTTTTCAGAATAAAGTTTATAGTTAGATTTTTTTAAGAACGTGCTGTATTGAGCTTTCAGTCACACTCTTTCATATTCAGGTAGCAAGTTATGTATATATATCTACATAAATTTCAAAGTATCTTAAAACTAAGTTCCTCCTGTCTACCCTGCTATAAAAAGAAAAAACATCGAAAAAATCTTTTTAAAATACTTTAAATTAGCTCAAGATCAGAAAATTTCGATCTAAAAGCCCGAATTGTTTGCGTCTAATGTTATTATTTGGTATCTAAGAAAACTTTTATTATAATTAAAATGGAGGATTCGAGTAACAAATTTCAAACAATGTCTAACTTTTATACAACTTTTAAACATCGCTTCCAGCGTCACCGCACATCGGCTAAGCTTTCGATCAATTCTAATTAAAATAAGTAAAATTGGTGTACCTGATGATTTCCATGAAATTTGTTTCCTTTGAAGAATGTACAAATGGATATTAAACATTTTATTTAAATTATAAATTATTTATGAGGCCAGTCGTGGCGCAGCGGCACGAAGTGTGGCTGTAAAACCGACTGGTTGTGGGTTCGATTCCCACTCGAGGAGATCAAATATTTACATAAATTTATATTTCCATTTCTTCGCTCCGGTGTCGAGGCTAAGCGCGACGTTGAGTTCTGCCACTCAACACGCAATGCCTCTAGAATTCGGCAGAAAGTGGGGAACGGAGTGTCTTATCACTTGGTTACCTCTGCCTACCCTGCTCTGTGCGGGATACATTGTGAAGCTGATTTTAAAGTAATATTTTACAAAATTTAAAAATTTCGCCACCGATGTGTAAAAAAATGAACAATACCAATATATACAGTGATGTGGTCCTGTCTGGAGGCAAAAAACCGTCCCTAATGAATCAGTCCATCAGCCGTTCTGATTAATTGACTTGACACGCTCGTGTAAGGAGGTTCACCTTCGCTCATTTTTTATGCCCGATGAAATATCGTGTTGTGAGCTCTACACGAGTTTTATATGTAAATAAAGAATATTATATAAAAATAAATAATATTATATTGAGGCTAGTTGTGGCGCAGGGGCTATTGTGGGGGAAGTATTCTGTGTGTTGTGAGTTTGATCCCTACTCGAGGAAATTTAATATGTTTAAATTTATATTTTCATTTCTCATCGGCGGAATGTGAGGAGTGTCTTAACACAAGACTGTCGTGACGTAATAGCAAAGCGTCTATCTGTAAACGCGAAGGTTGTGATTTCGATTTCTATTTGGGGGATAAATTTATGTAACATTTTCATTGTCTACCACTTCTGCAGGGTAGAGAACCTAGGGTACGCTTTTCACTCCAATTTGAATTGTATGTTTGTTGAGTAGCGGAACTTAACGCCGCACGTTAAGAATATATGGAATGTTTGTGTTCTAAGAGGAATTGAAGCCAATCCTAATACCTGAGTGTGAATTATGTAAATTGTATTAATTAAGTAAAATTTATATGGCTTTCGCTAATTTAATAAGAATTAGCCAAGATTATGGCGTCTTGGTTAAATGTATTATAATATAGCAGCTTCACGATTTTTTACGCATAGCAGTGTATGTAGAGAGAGCTTAGTGTTAGCACACTCCAATCCCCTCGTACAATTTTCGAGATACTGTGTGTTTAGTGATGGAACTCAATGCGTTTTTGTTCTTTAACCAAAGCATTTAAATGAAACTATTTCATTCTATATTTGAAAGTAGGAATTGAACCCAAAACTGTTGTGTTTACAATTAGTCGTACGGCGCTACGACGGCTTTGTCAATATAATAACATAATTTTATAATTTCGTTATATCCGCAGTCTAGTAACCTGATACGTTCAATTTTCATATAAAAAAAATCGTCTGACATAATTTTTAAGGAAAAACCAGAATTGTTTTATTTGTCTCTCCAATTTCTCGTAAACGCTTTGTATGCCTATTTATAATTATTGATTTCTCAAGCTGAAACTGTCACCCTATTTCACCCCTTTAGGGAAAAATTGGAAAACCCTTTTTTATAAAATACATAACTACCCTTTTTTTATAATTAATATGGATTCGATTTCCACTAAGCAAATTATATTTATACCAGCGTGATCTAAAGGACATAAGTGAGAGTGGTGTATTAAACCAGACTGCAGGTATATAACTATAGGCTTCCTCAATAAATTAACAATCCCATACAAATAGGTTATTTCCATTCGAACCAGTTGTTCCTGAGATCAGCGTCATTCAACCAAATAAACTCTTCAGCTTTATAAACTCAGTATTAGTTTCAGATAGATTATTATCATTTCCCCGCTCTGGTAGGCACAGTATGGAGTTTGGGTTCCGTCTCTCAACACGCAATATCTCGAAAATTGGGTAAAAAAAAAGAATGGAGTGGGTATAGAAAAGATTCTGTGCTTACATTGCTACACACATAAAGAAAAAATCTTATATCTAAAAATACTCCCAGTTTATTCCATTAGTCCAGTCGTGACGCAGCGGCACAAAGTGTGACTGTAAACGCGACTGGTTGTGGGTTCGGTTCAGACTGGAAGAAATGAAATATTTATTTAAATTTATATTATATTTCCGAGTTTACTTGAGTTCTGCCACGCAGCTCGCAATGCCTCCAGAATTTGGCGGTAAGTGAGGAACGGAGTGTCTTAAAACTAGGTTCCTTCTGCCTGCTAGCAGGGTGCTGTGTGCGTAATACAGCGTGAAGCTGAAGCTGAATCTGAATCCAAAAAAAAATCAAACCTGCAAACTTTGTTTGAATTAAGAATACATTAATTTTTAAAATAATAAAATTTACTATAAAATTTAACGTCCAAAAGTTCCAGCTCTACAAACTAAACATAAATAATTGTGAATTTTGCATCGTACTTTAATAATGGTAATTTTGCTTAACTCTCTCCTAGAATTTTTAATCATAGCAAATTAATTAGTATATGTTCATCCTTCTCATGTCGCCTTTTAAAGCAAATGTAGGTTTCAGGAAATCATTTCGAATTTGAAATAATTAAAGTTACTATAAAGTAGTGATAATATGAGGCCAGTGGTGGCGCAGCGGCACAAGGTGTGACTGTAAAACCGACTGGTTGTGGGTTCGATCCCCACTCGAGGAGATGAAATATTTACTTAAATCTATATTTCCATTTCTTCGCTCTGGTGTTTGAGCACTCAACACGCAATGTCTCCAGAATTCGGCAGAAAAGGGGGAACGGAGTGTCTTAACACTACGTTTCCTCTGCCTACCCTGCTATGTGCGGGATACAGCGTGAAGCTGATTTATTTTTTTTTTACTATAAGAATTTTTAATTCTGGTCAACTCTTTTGTTAGTATGGACTCACATTTTTTAGGGTTCCGTACCTTTTAAAGAAAAAAGGAACCCTTATAACATCACTTTATTGTCGTTATGAGTATGGTAGTATTACTTCGATGAAAAATTCAGAACTATACTATATATAGTGAGGTTGAATACTGAAAAATATAGCCTTAAAAGGGGGACAAAATTTGATGTCAAAACCGCTAGTTCAAGTGAGGTATCAGATTTTCAAGCTAAGCCTTAACTTCAGAAACCTCGAGACCTCCAATTTTTGTACGGAACCCTCAGTTTAAGTTGACGTTTGGAAACTAAAACAATTTGTTAACCTTAAAATGTTCCTTCTTGATAAACATTCCGACATTACTGTAATAATAATAAAACCAATAAAAATAATTAAATCAGCTTCACGCTTACACACCAACAGCATTAATTAATATAATTTATTCCAATCATGCATGTCCGTGTAGAAGTTTGGCAAACGCCAGATTATTAATAACGTTATATAACTATTTACTTTTGTAGGTCCCCCTCTAACTGTGTCTTGGAGACCGGCCAATAGGATAGAACGTACATTCAACCAATATTACTGACGACTGACTCCCACCCCCACTTGCATTGCCAGAACTGGATAACTTTTATGGCAATAAATAATAATATACATTCCTAGAATTTACATAAGAAAACTTAACATTTGTTAAATTAAAGTACATTTGTATATTCGTATATTTGTTTGGAATTTTAATAAAATATTTTTTGAAAATAACAGATTTTGAGATACTACATGTTGACTGGCGGAACTTAATGCCGTGTTTAGTCGTTCCAGACCATGTAAATGAAAATAATTTAAATATAATTATTTTTGTCGAACAAGAACTCTGTAATCTTAACGCTTATCTGTAGTAATATTATAAAGCTAAAAAGTTTATATGACTTATCTCAGGAACAACTGGTTCGTTTTGAAAAATTCTTTTTGGGTTTCATGGCCCATATATAGAGATAAAAGGTTTCTCCAGGCTTTATTACATCATCTATTTAGCGACAGGTTCAGTTCCAAGATACCTTCCCCACTTGTCAATGTGTCATTTTTTACACACAACTCTCAGTTACCTCAATTGACTAAGCGGGTGAAGAAGCAGGTAAAATTTACTATTTATTTTGGTGTTCTTAGCTTCATCGTATGCCGTAAGCTTTGCGTCATGCGTGTTGAGTAGCGTAACTCAACGGCGCGATTTGTCTCGATACCAGGGTGAAGAAATGAAAATATTACATATTTCATTTTCTCGAGTGGGAGTCGACCTCACAACCTATCTCATTTACAATCACATGCTTAAGCCACTGTGCCGAGCCGGCCTCAAATCTACTTATTCAAATTTAAACGTTTTCCTGACAAAAATTTGAAAGTAACGTCGACATAAAAATCAGTAGATCAGTAGCTTCCTGGGAAACAAGATACTAACCAAAAATGTCCACATTTTACATACATATACATATATAATACACATATATCTCTATTATTATTACTTAGTTTATAATATCATCGATTACAAGTTCAATGGCGTCTGGAGTATCGTATTCTATACGTGATACTCATACGAAATGCTTCAAATGAAGGTTTATGTAAGCCCTCGCCGATAATGCTCTCGGTAATATAATATCTTCTTGGATTTTGAGCATCTTGGAAAGTTTTATTTGCCACTACTAGTAACTATATTATTCAAGTGTTTCTAAAACACACACAGATGTAGGTAAAATTTGAACTGGTTAAAAATTGTTGAGGCCAGTCTTGGCCCAGCGGCACGAAGTGTGGCTGTAAAATCGACTGGTTGTGGGTTTGGTTCTCACTCGAAGAGATGAAATATTTACTTAAATTTATAATTCCATTTCTTCGCTCTGGTGTCAAGGATAATCGCGGCGTTGAGTTCTGCCACGCAATGCGTCCAGAATTCGGCAGAAAGTGAAGAAAGGAGTGTCTTAACACTAGGCTCCCTCTGGCTACCTTGCTGTGTGCGGGATACAGCGTGAAGCTGATTTTTTTTATAATTGTTAAAGAATGACTCGGTTGTAAAGCAGAAATGTGTATACGATTATTTAAGATAGACATCTTAAGTAGCTAGGTTAATATTCTTATTTAAAAAAAATACCTTAACGATGTATGGACGTAGATGCAGGGTGGACAGAAGGAAACCTAATGCTAAGACATCGAGATACCCACACACCTCCCAATTTTTGAGACATTGCGTGTTAACTTGCGGAACTCGACAACAGGTTTAGTTTTCTTAACAAAGTGAATAAATGAAAATTATTTATTCCCCTGGATGGAAATCAAATTCACAACGGTCGATATGTCGCAAATGTAGTATTAAGACATTTTTCGAGACATTGCGTGGGTGGCGCAACTCAACGCCGCATTTTAACCAAAACATTACCTCGAATAATTCAAACTCTTAATCACCATACCATCAGACTTGTCCCAATTACGCTACAAGAGAGTCCTAAATCCTTCCCTTCATTTTTTCAGAGGCTTCACGCCACCTAGTTCCTAAAAAGTAGGTATTTGTCAAACGATGCTCATTTATTTTGTTAGGGTGAAACGGTAGATTACGTAAAGTTCCAACGAGGGCGTAATTTAGATATTGTCGTGAAGAATATAATTATGCCTTAATCTCTCGACGAGACGCTATTTTAGGCATAGGGCTAAATTTGTTTTTTTTTTGGTTGAAATATTATATAAAAAAATATTACTTCTTTTTCTTAGATTACACTTTATCCCGCACATAGCACGGTAATCTAAGAAAATCTGGGCACCTAGTGTTAAGACATTCCGTTCCCATTAAGAGATTTATGTCACTGCATTTCACGTCGCGCTATGCCTTGTTATCGAAGCGAGGAATTGAAAATATTAAGTATTTCCTTTCCTCGAGTAGAAATCGAACTAACTACCTGTTCCATTGACAGTCGCACGCTTAGCTCCTCCTAGACTGGTCTCAATGGCCAAATATAACTTCTGCGGGCTAAGAATAGGCTTGAAGTTAATATGTGAATGTATTGGCTGTGGATTCCCCGAAACGCTTTCACTAATTCGTAGAGTTTTTGAAGAGTAAAATTTATATTTATTTTTTAATATAGACCCAGCAGGCGAAGCCGCGAATAGAACATTAGTTATGTAGATGTTATCTTTACTTCTATTCATTTTCTTATTACTTATTTATACGTGGCGCAACAGTAAAGCGATTGACTGTAAACAGAGCGGTAGTAGATGTTAGCAACATTAAAGAAAAAAAAAACAAATTAAAGGATTATTAGTGAACAAAATCTAGATTAATCGCCAAAAAAAAGACCACTCGATTTGACGATTCGACACAAAAAATGCTGAATTATTTTGAACGACGGGAAAACATATAGAGGCGAAAACAGCCAGCCAGCTCTAACGGCCGACCACGCTGTCTATAAACAATTAGGGATCTTGTTTGCTATTAGCTAACTCCAACTATAAAGTATGAAGTATAGCGTCTCTGGTTTTGAAATTTTGCATGCATTATTTAAAATATATTTTTTTTAGCCTCACGTTGTATCCCGTATATAGTAGGGTGAACAGAGGGAACCTAGTGTTAAGATATTACGTTCCCCGTGTTTCGCCTATGTTAGAAATATTTCGTGTTAAAGCGGGATTTCAACGCCGCGTCTTGTCTTGTTACCAGTGATGGGAAATGAAAATAGTTTTTTCTCCGAGTGGGAATCGAACTCACAATAGTCACGATAAGCCTTAATTTTTTTTAATAAAGAGTGAACAATAAAATTAAAACAATCATAATAATTTGTTTTATTTCCTTATAAATCAAGGGGACTCCTAATCTGTTTAGTATTTTTAACCCCTGAAGAAAATATAGGGGTGTCTAAGGTTATATGATACAGGTTATATGATACAGCTTCACGCTTGAGGCCAATCTTGGCGCAGCGGCACGAGATGTGACTGTAAAACCGACTGGTTGTGGGTTCGATCCCCACTCGAGGAGATGAAATATTTACTTAAATTTATATTTCCATTTCTTCGCTTGTGCGGGATACAGTGTGAAGCTAATTTAAATTTAATTTTATTTTCACACTGTATCCCGCTTACAGCAGGGTTGGCAGAGGGAACCTAGTGTTAAGACACTCCGTTCCCCACTTTCTGCCGAATACTGGAGGCATTGCGTGTTGAGTGGTAGAATCAACACCGCGCTTTGCCTCGACTTATATTGTTATATGATACGTATCTGTTTATGTGTGTAATTGTGTATTTAAATGTCATTCTGTGGCATCGTAGCTCCAAAATGGATCCAATTTTGATTTAGTTTCTTTTGTTTGAAGTGACTTTGTCACGAATGTCCTAAGCAATGATTCATGAAATAATGTTAACCCATTTGAAGACAATCAGCTTTTTTTAGTTTTTGCTTACTTTTTACAGCTTTTTCTATCTAGGATTTTTAATTATCAGTTATTATTCTATGTGTATACTGGTAGACACTTTGTTAACTAAAGTTCTAAATATCATGCAATATTTTAAACACTTGACGTCTATCGGCCTTCGTCCTCCCTCAAAACTTTAGTCTGGAAGCTTTTAAGCTTTTAGTTGAAAGCATTTTGTTTAGGAACAAAGTTATACTAGGTTATAGTGGACTTGTATAGTATATACCTATATACATGTAGTCTACATACATACATATATTAGTATTAGACTGTCGATTTGTAAAGTTGTAGGAGTTGGGCTCTTCGATTTTATTACAATACCAGTGCCTTCGCCTATATTGCCAAATGAAAATAATTATTAAAGTTGTGTATGACATACGACACAATAAAACTGTCGGAGTTAACTCTGATCGCATATTTACGGTATTTTTTTCTAAAAAGTTTTTTTTTCAAACTAATATGTAGTAATACTTCTAAAATGTTATTAAAAAAACCTGAGTTCAAAACTACGTCACTATGGTGTTGAATTTGTATTTTTGAACTAATTTAGAAAATATTTCATTGTCATCTGAAGCATCTGTCATCGTGAAAACCCCGATATGTTATAGTTTAAAAATAACATAAAAAAATGTATACCAAAAATAAAACTTGAATTGTAGAACTTGAATAAAGAAGAGATAGCATTTTTGTTAGACAACCATATTGAATAACATGAAACATTCATGTTTCTGGTGGCAATATGTATTTTTTTCAACGGTTTTGGGTTCAAAACAGTTTAGGAGAACATTTTCATTTATAATATTTACGCGGATTTTACTATAATGTAGTCTAAGATCTGGAGTTCGTCCTCCTCCATGTCCTATGTCCCTGATGAGCAACAAAAGATAAGCATCATCATCATAATATAAGTGCATTGAGCTTAGTAGCGTCGCGGCACAGCGTTTAACGTGGACAAGATGGTCGTGGGTGCAATTCCAATTCTGGGGAATGAATTATTTCCATTTCCTCACCCTACCTCTCTTTCTTCTCCTTTGTTAATAAGGAAAAGCGAGGCGTTTACGTCCGTTATTGAAAACACAATGTTGGCGGGGTTTGTGGAACGGAAAGTCTTAACACTAGCCGTTCCTACCCTGCTATTTGCGGGATACAGCGTGAAGCATAAACACAAATTGTCACATGAATTCATGTACTTAGTTTTGTAATGAAATCTTTTTTGTTTTTGCACAGTGCAGCCACGAGTGGGGTATTGTTAAAATTCAGCATAGTTTTAAACGTTAAGTTATTTTCCTCGAACATAATCCTTTATTGTAATATATATTACAGTAGTATATTTTGATCTTGTTTAGTATTTTTTTGATCTATTCAGATGCTAGAGATAAATAAAATTTATTTATTTATATAATAGATTACTATTTTTAAATTATTTAAAAATGTAATGTAGCTTATATTATTTTATTTAGAAAAAATGCACTCAAAACTATCGAGTAGCGGAACTCAACGCTGCGTTTTGTCCAGAGCAAGTAATTATATTTATATAATTAATTTCCCCGAGTGGAGATCGAGTCTATAATAATCACGCTTAAAAAGGTTATTAAGGCCGTCGTGGGGCAGCGGCACTGCGTTTGACTGCAGTCGCACGGTTTTGAATTCGTCTTCGGCTCGTTTAATTATCTCGCTCTGGTAAAGAGACAAAGCGCGGTATTGAGTTCCACCATTCGATTGAGTTAAAACGCAATATCACAAAAAATGTGCCGAACGTGGGGTACGACTTGTTGTAATATTAAGTTTCTTAACTAAAAAAATCCGGACAAGCGCGAGTCGGGCTCGCCCACCGAGGGTTCCGTACAAAAATTGGAGGTCTCAAGCTTTTTCTAAATTTCGTGCTTAGCTTAGCCAGAGCCCTTTCATCTGATAGCTCACTTGAACTAGCGGCTTTAATACTAAATTTTCCCCCGCTTGAAGGCTATTATTTTTTTTAGGATTTAACCACAAATGTATAGTTTTTAGATTTTTAATTAAACTAGTACTACCTGTTGATGTTAGCTGGCAAATTTCTTTTCTCTAAACTAACTAAAAGTACCCTATTAATTTGGATTCCCTTTATAGTGTCGATATACACATTTTTTACTATTTAAAGATATTATTTTTTAGGATTCCACCACAAATGTTTTTAGATTTTTTCCTGTTATAGGTAGTACCTGTTGATGCTAGTTGCCAAATTTCATAATTTTAGATTAACCGGAAGTAGCTTATTAATGTTGATTCCCTTTATAGTGTCGAAATACGCGGATTTTACAATATTAACGGCCATATATTTTTTAAGTAAATGTAGATATATGTTTTTTTCAGGAAATGGGGCTGTAAATCTAGGTATATGGTTTGAATTTCATATCGATATATTCAAGCGTTTCTGAGAAAAAGGGTCTTGACAGAGAGATAGACAGACAGACGGAAAACACAGTGCAACACAACATCTTATAAAGGTTCCTTTTTTCCTTGAAAGATACGGAACCCTAAAAACAAACTATAAAACACTAAATATCTTCACCCTACTTTTACCTACAGAGTCAGAAGAAAGACTATACTTATCTATTTATATCTGAGTTAGATTATAGAAAGAGGGAAAACTAGGTCGTCGTAATGATGGCAATTCAAATGTATCGAAGTTCAAAGTGAGATTTTATCTTAGTGGAGTACTTTATTTTATAGCTTTACGCTGTTAATATGGGAAGCTAGTGTTAAGACACTCTGTTTTCCATGAAGACTCTTTCGTCCCCACTTTACACCGAATTTTAGAGGTATTGCGTGTTGAGTAGTAAAACTCAGTGATGAAATGAAAGTATTTTTTAATTAAAAGTTTCGAAGACGATCTAATCCAAAACACACTATGCCACGGTGCCACGACGGCCTCCAATATATAGATGTAACGCGATCGACGGATCAACGTCTATTGGTTGCTGACCTCAGTATCTATTCGTTTCACCTCCATGTATATTCAGCGATTATGAGAGGTTCAGCAGATATTTAAGAATTTGTGATTTTTTGAAAAAAAAGGAGTTCTTGAAAAAGAATTAAAAAAACGAACCGACCGTTAGGTTTACGCTCGTGATTTTTTTCTCAATATAGCACAACAGTAGGCCTTTTGTTTCATGTAATAGTTTAAAACTATCGGTTTATAAAACTGGAAATAACATCGAAACGAATATCGTTTTTTAATAAGTTAAATTTTAACAAAAACTTCCAAGAGCTGTTGCAACCAAAAATGACTGGTAATTTTTTCCATTTTAAACAATAAGTGGTAAGTCTCAAGTCTCAAAGACAACATATTAAAAAATGTATTATACTCGAATCGTGAAACAGTAAAACATTATTATTGTTACTACGAAAATTAACTACATTTAAATCGATTTTATTATTATACATATTTAGATAAGTGTTTGCATTTTTCACCAGTCTACTATAATCAGAAAATATTTAAAGAGTAGGGGAGAGGGGGGCAGCTTTTCAACATTTGACTACTGCTACTAAAGTTGATATTGCACCTTTAACTTATATATTTTTCTACATATGATGCTACGATTGTGTGGCACAATAGTTGGACTAAGTATTGTGAAATAGTAAAGAAGTTAAAAACTGTAGAATTTTTAGATATGACACAAAGTTTAAAAATCGTTCGAATGTTCCCCCCTCTCCCCTACTATACATATTTTGATATTGTAAAGGCATGCTAGCACAGGCCGTCAATTGGCTAATGCACTTGGGTGGTGCTTAATATTAACTTTCACACGCTGTATAAAGAAAATTTCAGAAGTAAATTTTTTGTACCGCCTATGTATAATTTGTATAAAATGTTTTACCAATTAGTAATATTGTCGAACAAAATAATTTTAATTTATAAGCTTTTTTTTTATTTATGGACCGCTTGTAATAAAACAAACGCAAAATGTTAAGTGAAGCTTGCCAGAATCCAATATATAAATCGGGCTGTTTCTGCTATAAGCGTGGACGCATTGACAGACAAAAATGGTTCTATAACATTGATAAGTGCCTCCAAAAATCTTTATCTAAATATATCTTCCAAATGGTGATGGATGGTAGATCATAATAGGTGATATATGTAATGATAGTCTATAATAGCCTTTCTTGATAAATGGACTATTCAACACCAATACAAAAAAATTCTCAATTTTCACGTTCAATTCGAACAAGAAGTTCCTGAGATTAATGCGTTGAACTAAACAAACTATTCAACATTGTTATATTAAATAAATCAAATAATCAGCTTCACGCTGTATCCCGCGCACAGCAGGGTAGGTAGAGGGAACCTAGTGTAAGACAATCCGTCCCCCACTTTCTGCCGAATTCTGGAGGCATTGCGTGTTAAGTGGCAGTTCAATACCGCGCTTTGCCTCGACACCAGAGCGAAGAAATGGAAATATAAATTTAAGTAAATATTTCATCTCCTCGAGTGGAGATCGAACTCACAACCAGTCGGTTTTATAGTCACACTTTGTGCCGCTGCGCTACGACTGGCCTCATTGTTACTGTTATATTAATATAGATATATTAAATACAAAACTATTCACAATAAGCATGATATACCTTACGCAAGTACTAACATGTAGATGGGTATCGATCTGCTCTCATTACTTAGCGAGTCGGACCTGATGAATGATTAAAGTGGATTTACTACTATTCACACGTAATTCCACGTGTTTCTATACTTTTTTAATCTTTGCTCTTTATCATAGTGTTATGACACTTCGTTCCCATTAAAATACTTCCGTTCCACCGTGCCTTGCTTCGTTACTAGAGTGAAAATATTAAATATTTCATTTCCCGAATGTGAAAAGAACCCTCAACCACCTCGCTTACAGCCACATGGGCACATGCGCCATGATGGCTTTCATTATTTTCTATTGGAGAGACCTCATTGATATTGTTGAACACAGTGTCGATAATATTGGATTAAGGTTACGTATAAATGAGGGCCTCCTGATGTCACGTTACTCCTACCTGGTACGCTCTCTTTCGCACCCTGGCTAGCGATAAAGCATAAAGCAAAAAGAAATCTCCATACTAAGGTAGCAAAATATAAATTATTATAGAAAACGTAAAAAAAATTTACGTAGGATATTCAACCTGCCTGTACTTCATCTAAGAGGCGTGGGTTTGAGTCCAGTGACATTTTTTTAAAAAAAGAAGAAGCTTATGGTGCAGTTGCAAATTGTCTGACCGTAAACTTCATATTCTATTCTCCGTTGTGGCAAAACTTTAAATTTGAAATCAAAAATGTTTACTGAGCGAAAATACAATTTGCTTGTTTTGTTTGTTTCCCCTTCGAGATGTATCCGTTATTTGTTTCGCCCTTTCCGCCTAGTTTTTGAAACATTGTCCATCACTCAACGATGAATGTTGAGTGATGGACTTCAACGTCGCGCTTTGTCTTGTAAACAAAGTGGAGAAATGAAAATAATTCCTTAAGTGGGGATTGAACCCATGATCTTTTCATTTAGAGTCAGACGACGTACCACGATGGCCTTGCGTTGTGTTCGCTATAAAACATTCACATTGGAAAATTTATTTTAAAAGCATTTGAAATTTTAAGTAATAATATTATTTACTGAAGCCAGTCGTGGCGCAGCGGCACGAGGCGCGACTGTAAAAACCGACTGGTTGTGGGTTCGATCCCCACTCGAGGAGATGAAATATTTACTTAAATTTATATTTCCATTTCTTCGCTCTGTCTGTCGAGATTAAGCGCGGCGTTGAGTTCTGCCACTCAACTCGCAATGCCTTCAGAATTCGGCAGAAAGTGGGGAACAGAGTGTCTTAACACTAGGTTTCTTGCACCTTTCTGATTTTCTGACCCCGTTAACCAATATTGAAGCGATAGTGCGAACCTTACTTTTTGCTAAGTTCCCTATATTTACCGACAGTTTCTCTCGGAGTTCTTTGGCTGCCTCTGTGGTAGTGGTGACAATAGTGTCTTTATTCAAGTCAAAGTGTTTTAGAATCCAAGTTGTTTTACCGCATCCGGGGACCCCATTGACCCACTGCATCCCAGGTACCTCCCATTCCGCTGATGATGTGGGTTCTAGAGTGTTGTCGAAGTTTCTGGCCATCTCTAGCATTTTATCCTCTAGCATCACTTTCGTGCACTTGGCGACGACAACAATGGGATTATTATCAGTTAAGTTGAATTTGAGGTTGCCTGTTTGTCTGGTTTCCTCTTTATCTAACTCCACAAAGCCAACTGCAGCATTATNAAGTCTATTAATATATCACCAAATGCTATTGAATGGTTTTATTCTTACCTCATTGATCGTGAACAATGCGTTCGTGCTAATGATAAACAGTCCTCATATAATCGACTCAGTGCTGGGGTACCTCAGGGTGGTGTACTTTCTCCGTTACTTTTTTCCATATTTATAAACTTCTTAACTCCATTGCTGACATCATCCTTTCATCTTTACGCTGATGACTTGCAGATTTATAAGACAACGGCGGTTGATGATATTGCTAATGCCATACGACATGTCAATTTAAACTTAAACATTATTAGTACCTGGAGCAAATCATGTGGTCTGTCGATAAATCCTAGCAAGTCTCAGTTGTGCATCCTCGGTAATACAAAGCAACTCTCAAAAATTGACTACTCCCTGCTTCCTTCCGTAATGCTTGATGATTGCAAGATGGAGTTTGGTACTTGTGTGAGGAATCTGGGTATCAGGATGGATAGTTCTTTGACATGGGTTCCTCAAATAGCGGAGTTAAGTCGAAAAGCTTTTGCTGCTATTGGGAGGGTAAAAAGATGGAAAAATTTATTGCCGCTTAAAACCAAAATAACGTTAGCTCAATCTCTTCTTTTTCCCATTCTCCTCGAGTGGGGATCGAACCCACAACCAGTCGGTTTTACAGTCACACTTCGTGCCGCTGCGCCACGACCGGCCTCCAATTATTATAAAGCTTTATTTAAAATAAATATTTTATAAAATCTGTGACATCAGTATTCTGGGACAGTCACAAAAGTAAGTGTTAAACGAGCAAATAATAAAAGAGTAATAGCTAGTTTAAAAATAAATCTATTCGAATGAACCTGAAAAGAGAAGTGGAAACTCTCAATCGATTTAAACGTACAAACGCTAGACGTGAAATAGGTCAATACAATTATATGGAGGAAATACAAAAGAATGTCCCCTCTCGCGAAAAGGCAAGTGGTTTCAATCTTTAAAGATTTTTTTATTTATAATCTGTGTCGGTATTAAAATTATTAAAATTAAAATATTAGTCGATTTTGATTACACAGAACTTATTTTGCCAAATTCTTAAGGCATTGCGATTTGAGTCGTGACATCGCCGCTCTTTGCTTCGTTATCTAAACGAGGAAATAAAAAAATTAAATATTTTATTGAAAAATGGAATGAAATGAAAATTTTAATGTTTTATTTCTCCGAGTTGGAATCGAATACATAACCGTCGCGTTTATAGTCGCACGTTTGCGCCTCTGCGCCACAACGGCCTCTCATATCGGCCTATACATTTCTTCTTCTCCTCTCTTTATTCTACAGTGTTATTTGTTTAAAAGAACTTATGAAATATGAAAAAAAAGGGGAGAGTACGATTTCCGGGGCGCCGCGATTTGAAACTACTTTTAGGTTCTACACGTCAAAATAAAGTGAAAATGAAGAATAAAAAAAAATAGATATCTCGCTTCGTTTGCGAGATTTTTCGCAAATTTTTCGATGTTTTTTTTTAATTTCGTTTTTTGGAAATATTTCAATTTGACAATTTTTGTAGGGTATATATGTCATTTTGACATACATACCCTACAAATGACATGTGAAAATGAGAAGTAGAAAAATTGATATCTTGCTTTGTTACAAACTGTGCGCAATTTTTTAAAAAATGGAACAGTCAATTTTTTTTTCATTTTTTTCATATACAAATATAAAACATACAAAATATAAAAAAATAACGATATTTATCCTTAGGTATTTTTATTCTATTAAAAACTAGGTTTTTTGTGACCGAGGGGGGAGAGGGGGATTAGGTTAGGTTAGAAACAGTTTTTTTATATAATGTTCTTTATAGAAAATTCAATTTCAAAGCGAAAACACCTCTTGCTATTTTTGCAAAAAACAAATATATTCTAAGATATTTTGCAAGAAATAAATATTTTTTTAGTTTTTTGATAATCGATATCTTGCAAACGAAGCGAGATATCGATTTTTTTTATTCTTCATTTTCACTTTAATTTGACGCGTAGAACCTAAAAGTAGTTTTAAATCGCGGCGCCCCGGAAATCGTACTCTTGCCAAAAAAAAAAGTCTTCCCTTTTTAATTTGAAATCCTTTTCTCTTTAGAGTTGGTATGTGATCGTGTGAGTATCTTTATTGCTTTTAATTAATTAGTTAATTAATTCACGCACTTGATTGAAATTAATAACAATAATAATGGTTTTAAATGATATTGTTATTCTTAAATTACAGAGCAATTCGGAAACAAGTGCCTATATATGGATAAAGGCTTGTTATTACAAAGTTTGGTAGGTTGTGTTGTCTAAGGGTAGGTATATGAAGAATATTGGCAAATAAGGAGTGTATTTGCCATTTTGCTTCAAGAATCAGTTTTTCCCAAAAATCACAAATTTTCAAATTTCTGTTGACATTTCACTGAAAATTGCTGAACATGTATGAGACTAAAATGGATAGGTTTCTTTCTGACTCGGGAAGAAATTATATTAAAACAATTATACGAAAGTATTTTATTTCTAATAAATACATACATGCGAGTTATTCTAAAACAATATTCCGCATTCAAGTATGATTGTCTAACATATTCATGGATAATAATAGAATTTATTTTTCAAGGCGATAATTTGCTTAAAAAAAGACAATTAAATTTTATTACTACTCAATAATTTAAACATTTTATTTTTTATCGCGTCCGTTTGAAAAATAAGATATTTCCTTAAAATCTCAACTGAAACTCAGACCGTGTTGCTTGTCTGAACCTTAGCAACACTCATCCTTTGTTGGAACTGGGATTGTAGTAAATAAGTGCTTAACTTTACTTGAAGTGTACATAAAAGTGCATTAATGTAGTGGCAACCCTTCTACAGTGTAAGCGATACTTTACACGCTATGTTTCACTAGGAAAATTTTGTTCTTGAGAATTTAATACTACCATTTTAATAAAAAATCAAAATCATCTTCACGCTGTATCCCGCACACAGCTGGGTAGGCAGAGGGAACCTAGTGTTAAGACACTACGTTCCCCACTTTCTGCTGAATTCTGGAGGTATTGCGTGTTGAGTGGCAGAATTCGGCGCCGCTCTTAACCTCAACACCAGAGCGATTAAATGGAAATATAAATTTAAGTAAATATTTCATCTCCTCGAGTGGGGATCGAACCCACAACCAGTCGTTTTTACAGCCACACTTCGTGCCGCTGCGCCACGAGTGGCGCCAAATTCTTAAGGCATTGCGGTTTGAGTAGTAACATCGCCGCCTATTTTAATTATGATTATTTTATTGATTGCATTTCGTATATAACAGTAATTGGCTTTTAAAAATGAACACCAGTGGCGCATGAGATACACATTTTGTATATATGTTTGTATATGTATATCTGTGGTATAAAATAGGCGCTATCGAAGGTGTTGTAATGTTTCATTATCCATTAAAAAAGTTTCTTAATGACAGTTAACCAAGTGAATATGGATCGTAGCCGACTAGCACCTTTATATTATAATAAGACTTATAATTATTGGCACTTTAGTCCATATTCGTTTATAAAGTGTAATGTGCGCACACCAAAGAACACTAAATCCTGTTAGATGTGCCATAACAGAATGAGCAGAACTAAAAGTGTATTTGTTTCAAAGTTTTTCCTTAATCTCACTAAGAAGCTCTTATTGAGGAAGCTTTCGATAAAAGTTATATTTTGATTTTTTTCTCTGTCATCCGATAACCGTATTTCATGGAAATCATGACAACGCTATTAGCCGAACCAGTGAAGTAGAGAAATATGATGTGACAGTACGCCAGTTTCCAATTAAAAAAAGCTGGAATAAATCGAGCTCTTTTCGAACGTAATGCGCAAAAAAATCACCTTATATCACTCACACTTGATAAATTCTATGTTACAGTCAAAGCATTACTTATAATTTATAAATTTTAGTAAAATAAATTAAACTGATTGGCTTTAATGGCATAAATATTTGATAGAATCTCAGAATTTCCTCACGAAGCCGAACGTGACGTGGCTCCGTTTTACAATGTTGCTGATAAAGTAAGTTTTAAGATATTTCACGAGGCCTAAGATTTCTAGGTGAACTTTCCACAGATATCTCGGAGTTTAAGCAATAAAGTGCATAAGGACCGAAATTTCGTCGTAGCTTATGCTAAATAATTTAAATTTTATTGATCTTGCCAGGTTCTTTCTTTATATTTTAAAGAAAATGAAATAGGGCCATATTTTCTATTATAGCATTTCCACTATATGAGATTGACATAAATTTTTGTATTTTTAAAATGTTAACTTTCAATTATTTTCATGTAAGACACATTTTATGTATATATAACACTATATACGTATAAGAAATGCTACATATATACAGTATATACAAGCAATTTCGAATGTTACATTGCTTTATTTACCACCGAGGACCTGATCTGTCTTTAACTAACCTGGACAGACGCCAAAGAAGTGTATAAATTGTAATTGAGACATCAATATGTCTACGTCGATTTATAAATATTGCATTGTAATGGAGTGAGTAATGAGTGTCAGTGACCTCTATAAATATTATTACAAATGATTAATTAGTAATATAATAAGTCGTTTAAAATATAAAATAATTTAAAATATAATTATCTTTTAATATCTTTGAAAATAACTCAATTTTAAGTTAAAATCAAATTGACACTAAGTTAAATCACAAATTTTAATATATTTTTTAAGTAAAGGGAATGGATGACTCTTATTTTAAAATTGGACGATTGCCATTTTTACTGTAAGTTTCTGTCTGGCATTTTAAATTTCATTTATTTGGTGTCGTGTCGTTTCTATTTTTAACTAACATTAAGAAACATATATCTACGCTCAAACAAGTTATATACGCACGAGATAAGAAAAAAGCATAATATGAAATAACAATTATTAAAAATTAGCTAAAATAAAAAAGGCAGTCATAAGTTTGTACTTTTGATTGAATTAGATGATTATAAATATAAATATATATTGGATGATTATAAATATATTATAAATTACAAGCTTGAGGCCAGTCGTGGCGCAGCGGTTCATAGTCTGACTGTAAAACCGACTGGTTGTGGGTTCGATCCTCACTCGAGGAGGTGAAATATTTACTTAAATTTATATTTCCATTTCTTCGCTCTGGTGTCGAGGCAAAGCGCGGCGTTGAGTTCTGCCACTTAACACACAATGCCTCCAGAATTCGGCAGAAAGTGGGGAACGGAGTGTCTTACATTAGGTTCTCTCTGCCTACCCTGCTGTGTGCGGGATACAGCGTGAAGCTGATTTATAAATTACAAGCTAATTTCTTTAGAAACAGCAGTCTGTTTTAATACACAGATCGATGTTTGTTGTAGTGAGCCTGAATTACATTATAAAAAAAAGACTCTCTTGATACTCCCTTAAAATTTAAAATTGTTCTTTTACAAAAATATCAATTGAATAGTTTTATTATTTTATTTTTTTTCATTTTCAGGAGCGTCTCAGCACTGAAGAGATAACACGGCTAAGCGACGTACGCAACTTGGTGAACCAGCTGTACGAGGCTCTAAACGTCCGTGAACACCAAATACGCAAGGAGCGTGAGTTGAGGGCGCAGTTGGAGAAGCTCTCTGCTGAATTGCAGCCGATGGAAGAGGTAAGTTGCAATTTTGTTCTTTAATTGTATGGAATAGTTTTATTTTATTTGGAACACTGATCTGATGTCAGAGCATTTTTCATTTTAGTCACCACATATTTGTAAATCGACTAGACTCTAGAAATAAAAATATTTTACTTCATACTTAGAGATTATGACGCAGCGTTTGTCTCTAAAGGCGACGGTTGTGGGTTTAATTCACGCTTTCATAACAGGACAAAACGCCTATTCATTTTTCAGAAGGCAGGGAACAGAGTATCTTAAGTTTGTGTTTGGATTTTAGTTCACAATTGCACTATAATAATTATAATATTAAATGTCAAAAATTGTCACTTCGAGTGTCTAAAGTTTACGATTTTCACAATTAAAAATTAAAGTCGAACAAATCAGCAACAAAAACAAATAGCATAATAGATCTAAATGATAAATGATAATGCGGTTTATGTTCCAAGTTACGTTCTGATTCACTTACAGCTACATATATTCTGAGTTAATACTAACTTAAACCAATTCTTAGTTAGCAATGTTGCATTAACTGTTAAAAGCAAAGTGTTCTACAAACAGTTGCAGAAACTCGTCCTTCAGAGTTAAAATACTTAAGTTTCCAGTGAGGAAATCACATAAGTCTTATAATATATCTAAACTTTAGTATCACTTATAATGTTTTAAGTTACAGCAATGGAATAAATTTGTACACTAAACTACTTACTATGTTAAAAATTACATCGCTTTTTTAATATGTCCTTTACCCAGCATACAACAGGGTAGTAGAGATAACCTAGTATCAGGCCACTTCGTTCTCCGCTTTCCACCCCAATTCTAGACCCAAGATTTCAATTTCGGGCTTTGTTTTTACCACAAGGGCGGGGAAATGAAAATAATAATTAATTCCTCCGCGAGAGAATTGAACTCACAACCATCTAGTTTATAATCAGTCTCTGTTCTACTGCGCCACAATGGCTTCATAATATTTTAATATTTTTTAATATAAAATATTCCCACAAAAGAGATCAATTATAACACTGTCACAAATATTACATAATCCTGTAGCGTAAATAAAATATATTACCGAAATCGTAAAGTGCAGTCGTAAAAATGATAAACAAAAACAAAAAATGTCGAATAATATAAAATGTACTGTGATATTAAAAATTCCTATGAAGTTATGAAATATTACCTACATATTCCGCTCTGAGGGGACTTCAATATCCTGTAATAAAAAGTAAACGCGAACAATAATTTGAAATATTTAATAATATAATTATTGTTTCTTTATTTGTGAGAGTTATTGTATATAAATTAAGTATTTTTTCTAAAGGACTAATTTTCGAGATATTATGTGTTAATTGGGGGAACTCCACGCCGCGCATTGTCTTGTTATCTGAGTAAGGGATGGAAATCTCTCTCAAACTTGGGATAATGAATTCATTATCTCGAGTGGGGATCGAACCCACAACCGTCGGGTTTATTGTTAGACGCTGTTTTGACGGCCTATATACATAATTTGACGGCATATTGGAAATCACATTTCTAAAGGTGGAAATTGCAACGCTTTACAAACGAGATTAAGTTATCGCATACGTAATACGGATATAAATGAGATTAGTTTCACAAAATACTATTTCCGCAATTAAACTATGCAGTAATTAACATCTAACTCTAGCGCATATCCTGCTTAAATATACTTATAACTATAATAAATATTTGCCTGCATATTGAGATAACTATAGTTTGCAGATTTCATGGATATAATATATATTTTATATGTACTTACATATAAAACTTTGTAACCGTATTGGAAATCTGATACGGCTTGAGCGCACGCTTCGGCATACGTATTTGGTTCATGTTTTGAAATAGGAGATAATTTTATACAATTTTCATTTTTCTTTTATATTATTTCAACTTTCCTTTCTCCATTTTTCGTAAACCTTAACGCCCCGTTGTCTACCTTAATCTGGGAGTTTTTTTTCTTATTAACCCAAAATTATCGATTGTAGACACTTAATACTTTTGTTTTTGCATATTATATAAACAAACAATGAATAACTATTAACAATTTTTTTTTTAAATTATAATAACAACCTTTCTTACAGAAACGTATGAGCCTCGAAGTAGAGACCACTCGTCGTACTTCCGCACTGACTTGGATCGGGCTAGGTTTAATGGGTGTACAATTCGGGGTGCTCGCTAGGTTGACCTGGTGGGAGTACTCCTGGGACATCATGGAGCCGGTCACGTACTTTGTCACTTACGGTACCGCCATGGCGGCGTATGCGTACTTTGTGCTTACTAAACAGGTAATAATGCTTTAGTATTTTGTTTTATATGTTTTTGATACTTTGTGTATTAATTTTTTTTATTAATTATGAAAAGAAGCTGATTTGACTAACATTGATTTTATAAGCTATAAGTTTTCTAAACATGAAAGAATGAATGACTTATTTCAGTTTTATTTATATTTTCTCATATGATATTTTATTTTACTTCCCTAGAGCAATGTACCTGCTACCTTGCTCAATAAATAAATTTTCTTGCGTATATTACAATGGTTATTGGTTCCCGTAAGTGATATATAAACGTGATAATTATTACTTAAGTCAAAAGTAATTATATTATATATGTACTTATATATTCTGAAAGAATTGAAAATATAATATCGGAGTTTTAGTTGGTGTATTTCTAAGAAATTAAGAAACAATTAAATTTTAACATCTATTTCGTCTTATTATTGTATTCTTTATTTATTTTTAGGAATATATACTGCCAGATGTGAAAGATAGACAGCATTTAATTACTTTACACAAGAAGGCGAAAAAGATCGGACTAGATATCACACAGTACAATCAGTTAAAAGACGAGGTAATTATTAAATGTCTCCAATACTAATTAATCTTTAATGTCCAATATTAATAATTATTAAATGTCTCCAATATTAAACTTTAATATCAATTATTAATCTTTAATATTAAGGCTTCGTTTAATGAAAACTATAAATTTAAGTCTTATTCGGGATAGTTGTCATTGAATTATAGATGTAAATTGCATTTTAATACAAGTACTAGCTACAAAAATACATGTAACTATTAAAATATAATGTAATGAGAAATATACGAAAATATGCTTTTAATCTTTATTTTTTTGTTACTTTAGTGTACATATGTAACTATATATATTTAGTTACTTATAAAAACTTAAAAAATCCTTAATATAATAAAAAAGTGAATTAATTTTTATTAGAAAAATGTACTACATATGATTGACGTAAAATAAAACTAGTTAACTGATTATTATTCGAATGTCATTAGAAACATAAAACTAATTTATACACATTTCTCTTATTTACAGG